>VWYH01003960.1:81330-218574 GCA_013399365.1 Pampusana beccarii | reverse complement strand
TTTTTCTTTTTTTTTTTTTTTTTAAATTATTTTTTACCCTGCTTTTCAGAGGCTGAAGAGGTCTGATTTTAGCTCCTAAGATTTGGGATGACAAAACTCAATTCTTCATAACCATATGAGAGAAGACTTCACCCTATTTGATACAACTGTTCCATATGCCAACCTGCATTAATCCAAACAATACGTCCCCATGGCCTTTGACAAGCAGTATCAGTAATGCTAGATAAAGAATAGTAATACCCCTGTTGATTTCAGGTGTCTTGTTTACTACAAGTGCTGCAAGCATTTATACAAAGTCAGTTTCCAACTAATAACCAATGCTAAAACCACTGAGTACAGGATTTACACATCATCATGAACTTCTTTTGTGGCAATAAACCAAAACTAATAATTTCCATGAATACATCTGATCTTGCCAGCCATTTGCATGATGCAAAATATTTTGTTCTTCTACTAACCGGCTATGTATTTCCAAATACAAATATCAAGAATGATAACATTTATACACAGCAACAAGAAACATACTTGCTTATGTACAAGGAAAACATTAAAGTTGGACTGAAATACCTCCAGTGGGTATTGCTGTCTGGTAAAGGTACGTGCTTTCCCATGTGCACATTATGCACAGACACTGAGACAGTAAATTATAAGATTTGCTGCAGAAGCACATATATAAAGAAATAATGTTTAGACATGATTGTTCCCATATGTGCTCTTCCAAATGCAAAGAAGGATTCCTGCCCACCTTGATTTCTGAAATTTGAAGTAATAACAATATTTTTCTTTTTTTCAGAAAGTACCCCAGCTCTTTTTTGTTTTCTCCTTTCCTCCTACACACTCCAGTCAATATACCAGAAATTCTTCCCATTCTGGAAAAAGTACTGTAGAAGGTGCATAAAGGAGAAAGACAATGTTGCATATACCTTCTACTTCTTAGTATCAGACACCATGTTATACATCAAATGCAAGTGTGGCTGGCAGAAACCAGTCAAGAAAGTTCTTTTACATGATACATTTTTGCCATTTAAAGGAAAATAGAGCAAGGCAAAACATGACAAATGCAAATAAAGTAATGGACAGCAATCAAATCTCGCAAAACTTTGAAAGACAAAAGTGAATGTATTCCCTCAATTATTGTCAGATGACATGTGTGACATGTATGTCATCTGTTGTCTTATGTGTATCTCTCAGAAAAAAAATGCTTTGCAGCCTTTTGATGTGGGAATTCACACATCCCAGATTCAAAACACTGCACATCTCATGTGGCCACAGACCGTGTCCTCTCAAGTGTCGCATCCCATTTCCCCGACACTGTTTCAAAAGCTACACCTACGCCCTGCTGTTTGTGAACATCCAACAAGGGATTACTTCGTCTTTGTTTTCTCGTGCTGAAAAGTCAAGGCTGACTTCAAAACTGAAACAGTCCGTCTCTTGTCACTGAAAATTTGATCAGGTGTTCCTCCATCGCAGCAGTTCAGATTACATTTCTAACGAATACCACAAGCAGCAAAATGCTTTCAGCTATTAAATCTCTTACATAAGTGTCGAAAGTAACTCAAACCAGCTGAGGCAAAGTGCAAGATACATGGACAGTGTCAGTACTATTGTTGTTAAGTTTTTACTGTGCTGTTGATAACTGATGAAACCCACTGGAACAGGACTCTTTATTATTCTTTGGACTCTGAATAGTGTCACAGTTTCAAGTGCTACATTAACTTCTGAGATATTTCATTGTAACATTCTAGCAAACCAGGAAACAAGATGAGAAGGCGTAACACTCAACTTTTCGTGACACGGCCGGCCTAATGGGGAGCCAGAAATGCTTCCACTTAAAATGAAAATGAAAGGAAAAAAACCCTCACCTAGATCCATCTTGTGCTGCAAAAATAATTGCCTTTATCCACCGTGCTACTCATATCAGCCATGGTGTACAATAAATGTTCCAGTGAAGTATTGAATGAATTGTATTTTCTGGAAATGTTTGTACCTGCCAGTCATATTATTAGGAGGTTAATAAAGATGCATATCCAACTGTTTAGTAAGATTACCACAAAGAGAGGGATAGTTTTGTCCCAAATAACTCTGTGCACTCTTGAGACAGAGCAAATGAAAAAACCTTCCTCCTCTTCTCTGTCCCCTGCCACTACTCAAGAAGAACATCAAACCTAAAAACATGCAGAGGTTACTGCTACACAGCCATAAATACAACTAGATGAGTGAACGTAAGTGCACGCATCTGGTAACCAAATCTTCTGGACTGGGCTGAAAATGAGAAGAAGGTTGTTTGATAAGAAGAGAGGCACCCAGCCAAGAGAGCAAGCCTCAGCAAGAGAGGGATGGCAATTCAGCTCGCTGACTCTGTGCCCATGGAGCTCATGGGCATGAGGTTCAGTGGGGTCTAGTGAGAGAGGATGTACAAGAAAAAGGGAGAAGAGGGAACAAAGGAAAGCTGAATGGAATTCAGTTTTCCAGAGAACGGGGCAGGGGGGGAAGATTGAAACTGTCAAGCAAAGGAAATGCACAGCTTGTTTTATCCTTGTCCGCATTCTCCTGACCCGTCTATAACAGATTCTTCAGACAGGGGAAGTTCCTGCTCCAGAAATTTTAGTAATCAACTATATGTTTGTACAGGACCTTGCACATGACAGGACCTTGGCCTCTGGATATTGCAGAAATGTTAAAAAAAAATTGCTTTTCAGGTAGAGAGCCCTTTGCCTCTCTTTAACCACAGGGAACAGCAAAAAAGTTTCAGCAATTGTTTGACAGAATATAGGTTTGAGACAAGACATCTGTAAAACTCCTTTATCCTCCTTCTCCACCCCCAACCACATGAATCACACAAGGAGAAATAGAATAAACAGTTGAAAAGGCACTGCTTCCAACCAGCAAAGCAATAGTCAGAGGTATTTCCAGGAGACTTGTCTGTCCCATGTGCATATAGCGATTCAAACAAATTTAAGACACCTTTAATACCTGAACATTCAGATACAAACCTTCTAGATCATGAGAGCATCTTCTTCATTCCTGTTCCCAGTGTAACCTGACAGAATAAAGACCCACATGATCTCCACTCCAATACCTGGTCTTGGAGTGGTTGACCCCTGTACCAAAACATGAGGAACCAAGAACGATGCCTGTGTCTGTCTTCCTTCTTTTCACTGTTTGTTTTAAGGTATAATTGACTTGTCAAATCCAAAAAACAAAGCTTTTAAGCAGTAAGCTTTAACCAACTTTAGTTGACTGATTATCAAAAAAAGGATAATGCTTATTTTCGATGATGTGAAACTTTTGTAATTAATCTGTACTATTTTCTATGATTAATTCAGGTATGTTCAAAGACACCAGCCTCTTTCAGTAGCATTATATTTAGAAAAATAAATAGCATAAAGAAAATCAGGTCTGAGTGATAAAAGGCTGTCTTTAAAAAAGAAAACAATATAGATCTTTCTTTCCATAAGAAATTTTGGAAGTTGCATTTCCCTTCATTTGAAATCCCAGTCACAGTGCTCCAAAGAAAAACATAGACATACATAGTTACAAATTAAATAAATTTACTACTCAGCTGTATAAGTCACCCTTCAGAGGCCCCTGGATATTGGACATTTCTAGTTTGAAACTAAATTCCCTGTAATAGGAAAAACTTTACAAAAACTCAGAAAAACTATGGAGGGTGTCAAAATATAGATGGTATGCAAGTTGCTTTACAGAACATGATCCAAAATGCTGTCTCTCCATCTCCTCCTCAATATTTTTTACCAGAACTGGAGATGGTGCTTTTAACACATAATGAAGAACATCATATCTTCCCCAAAAATGGGACAACTTCTGTCCCATTGTCACACCTGTGATACATGCCAGTGCGGGCTGAGGGGAAGGAAAGCAAAGAGGATTGTTTGGGGGTATTTTTTGGCTTTCTCTAAGAATTACGGAGCAGGTACGGAATGTATTTAAGAAGAAAACTTTGCTTTCTATCAAATTCGAAAAGCAAAGCCAAGGAACACTAATCCCTCTGATTATAGACTTTGGACAGCCAAGTGGTTACTTGAATGAAATGAAATAAAATTAGACTTTGTGACCTATACCTGCCATGGATCCCATCTTTGCTCTGAATAATAGCAAGGACCGACAGTTGCACATTGGAAATTAAGGACTGGATTTGATAAATGAGCAAAGCACTTTCCTATACACCACATATTAAGAACACGCTTCAAAATGAGCATAAAGCTTTGCTGACTTGTGGAAGAAGTGAATGGTGCTGAGGTTTGCTGAAGTCAAAAGTTAGGTGAGGAGATTTATACCATATATTGCTCCAGATTTTTCTAGTAACAATGCCTTAAAAAACCTCTTATCTTTCTCTAAAATGAATACAAGTAAGCATGAGCAAGGTGTTAGAGCTTTCTTTAAAATGATAAAAAAAATGAAAACGAAATAAATTATGATTTAAGTTTCCCAGTTCAATATCCAGAATATCAAGGAGATTATTGTTCTCTTTCCTTTTTTTTTTTTTTCTTTCTTTCTTAAATATTGGGTGCAAAAGACAGTCTGGCGCAAACCAATATAAATTCAAAAGCCAAGCATTGATTCTTCTCTCCTGTGGCCATGGGACACAAATGAATGTAGATTACATTTTGATTTCTATATTGCACTCTGTTCCTTAAATCGCCAGTGAACATCCTTTGAGATAAAGTTAAATGGCACACTTTGAATAAGCTTGGGTAATAACCTGTCAAAGTTCAATAAATAAATTAACTTCAATGAAGATAGGTGGAGGCACTTGGATTGAGAACATAGACATATCTATCTTCAGTTGAAAGCTAGCTCTTTAATTTGGGACAGAAGTTTCTGATCAGAACAACAGATAAAAAGCAACAAATACAATATACTCCCCTTTTGTTTGACCAATGCTATTCCTGTAGTTCACCTTCTTCTTAAGTGAAAGCCATGTGGACAAGAAAGTCACCCACGATAGAGGTCTTTTCTTGGTTGAAGTCAACAGCAACCACCATTTTTTGTTGCCCTTATATCAGGGAGAGAGGGATGCTGATATTACCAAGCACTAGTCAGCCAAAAGGGGAGATATTACAGAAATATGAGAAAACTGATCAATTTAAAGTAAGGGTAATTTTTTTATTCACCCCATTCAGTATTACTCATGAGGAACCTGAACAATCTATCCCCCAATCTTTTACATCAAGACCAAAACATTGACATAGTAAAATATTTATTGAGCTATTTATAGTCCTTACTAACCCAGTTCAGACTGAGGACAGTGAGGAATACATCTGGCCAGTCCTTCTGCCCAAATTAGTTTTTCAGCTGGCAGTTCTAAAAGACCATTTCAGTTAGTTGGCTGAGCTATAAAATCTATCAGGTTGCGAACCCATATGCCAGAAGATGACAGCTGAGCCAGACTATAAATTTCCTATGCTTAGATAATCTTGATTATTTATTTTTCAAATATACTGAGAAGATATTTTTGTATAAATCATAGTTCATTTAAGAAAACGTATGAATTCTCATCAGGTCACTCATTTTTGATTGAGTGGTTTGAGACCAATATTGTAAACTCGAAGACCCCAGCACAGCTGCAAATGTTTGCAGAATATCATTAGAATACAGTTTCACATTCTGATTTACCATCACTGTCTTAAGAGATAGTTTAAACATTAACTCAGTAACAGAAAATCATCCTGACTGACAATGTCACCCACCGGTCTCCATTAAGCGAGAAGGCTGGAGAATGATGACTGCTTCCCCAGCTCCCTTTCTGCCTCTTTGCCCAGTTGGGATGATGCCAGGTAGAACATGCTTTCAGGCCACGGTAGTCTTGTGGAACGGTTTCGTCCCAAACTCACTACTTTATACCTCACACCAGGCTCTGGCCCTGATCTAACTTTTGGAGAATCTCTCTATAGAAGACTACATACACAGTTTACATAGTCAGAGACAAAAATGGATCCCTCAAAAAACAACTTCATTCTCTACTATATAACTTATTTTTGGAACTCACTACTGGTCATCTTGGTGTATAAACACATCAGTAAAACTATTAGCAATATGCAGGACTGACAGCCTCCAGCCCACCACATGCCCTTTCCTAGGGACCCAGGGGAGTCTAGATATTTTTTGCAACCCATGAAACAACAGAGAATTGTCACACAGAATCATAGAACGGTTTGGGTTGGAAGGGACCTCTGGAGATCATCTAGTCCAACCCACCTGCTAAAGCAGGTTCACCCAGAGAAGATCGCACAGGAATGTGTCCAGGTGGGTTTTGAATGTCTCCAGAGAAGGAGACTCCACAACCTCTCTGGGCAGCTTGTTCCAGTGCTCTGGCACCCTCAAAGTAAGGAAGTTTTTTCCTCATATTCAGATGGAACCTCCTGTGCTTCAGTTTGTCCTCATTGACCCTCATCCTCTCATTGGGCACCACTGTGAGAAGAGTCTGGTCCCATCCTCTTGATACCCACCCTTGAGATATTTATAAACATTGATGAGATCCCCTCCCCTTTTCTTCTCCAGGCTGAACAGACCCAGCTCTCTCAGTCTCTCCTCATAAGAAAGGTGCTCTAGGCCCCTAATCATCTTCATAGCCACTGCTGGACTCCCTCCAGTAATTCCTTGTCCTTCTTAAACTGGGGAGCCCAGAACTGGACACAGTACTCCAGATGGGGCCTCACCAGGACAGAGTAGAGGGGCAGGAAAACCTCCCTCCACCTGCTGGTCATCACTCTTTTAAACACACCCCAGGTACCATTGGCCTTCTTGGCCACAAGTGCATATTGTTGACTCATGGTCAACCTGTTGTCAACCATAACTCCCAGGTTCTTCTCTGCAGTGCTGCTTTCCAGCAGGTCCACCCTTTACCTGTACTGCTTTCTGGGGTTATTCCTCCCCAGGACACACTGAAAAGCAAGATGGGAGAACATGGCCTCTTCTGTACACAGTGGTTTGTGATGACAAGTCTACGAGGCACGGGTAGTGCTTGCTGCCTGCGCTCCACAAACATCTCCCTCTCTGTCGAGCTGTAGGCTGCCTGCCTAACCCTGCACTCCAGAAGCTTCCTCCAGCTCAGCAGGCTCAGGCACTGCTGGCCCAGCAGTCATCTCCTCCTTTCGAGGCTTGTGTCTCACCCTCCTCCCTGCCGCTCGGGTCCACCTCTCTGTAAGAAATGTAATGTAGAATATATGTGCATTTAATTTCAAAGGAAAAAAAAAAAGTTATATCACCCACCATAATGTGAAGAACAGTTCCCAACGAAAAGGTTCGTGGTCAAACTGGAGGGCTGTATCATGCAAGGTCTTGGCAAAACTCTGGTAAGTTTTAAATATTTTCATTAACAACTTGGATAGAAAATAAGTTATAACATTGATGGCTACCACTGAGCTGGGAGGAGTTGCAGGCACCCTTGAGGGCAGGATTAGATTTCATATTCATTTCAGAAACTGGAGTAGTGTTATAATACCAACAGGATTCAATTTGATGAAGGCAAAATTCAAATATTTCACTTCAAAAAAAGTGAAAACACAATATAAAATGGCAGTTACCTGGCTAAGCAGCAGTAGTTGAAGCACAGTTGATGTTTTCTAATAGCTCAAATTGAAGAAAAGCCAAAAACATAATGCTGTTGCAAAACTGGTAAATGTCAATCTGAAAAATATTTGTCATGCGAAAGACACGGGAGGTAAGTTTTCCACTCTCCTGGCAGTGAGGAGGCTCAGCTGGAATACTCTATTCAGTTGGGTCATTTCTCCTTGAGAAAGACAGAGAAATTGCAGAGAACCCTGAGGGAAACCTAACGACTTACAAGACGTTTCACAAACATGATCTGGGAAGAAACGTTAAGGGAACTGCAGTTCTTTAGTAACAAGAAGATTAAGCAGGAGGAAGGTCTTATAACCAGTCTTCCAACGTGCAGAACTTGTTATAAAGCAGGCAACAAATAATTTCTCTCCATAACCACCAAGAGATAGGATAAGAACTTATTCAATTATTTTTCAATATGAGGGATTTCAATTAAATATTACAGGAGAAGCTACTCACTCTAAAAGAAGAGGCAAAGAGCTCGTGTCACTGCTTTTGCTAGGAGGGGAAATTGTCAGAAGGAAGAAGAACATATACCAATGGCAGTATTGCGAGCTCATGTAGTTAAACACATGAAGAATGATAGCACTGGAGTCTCTTTGCAGATTTTCAAATAAAGAAAATATTCACAAACCTAGGTTTCCCGGGAAAATTGTTTCAGAAGAGTTTCAGTGAAGAATCTGCTGGAATGGAGTCAGCTTGCTTGCACAAACTCTGACATGAAAAATAAATGCTTTTTTCCTGATATAGAATCGGTAATTTTCTGAGAACAAAACACTGTGCTTGTTGCTGCAATGGGAGTGGGGGAAGGTCAACATCAAAGAACAGCAAAGAAAAATATTGCATAAAAAATCTTGCTCTTCAGAGATCCCTTTAGTACAGTATTTATAAAACAAAAACAGCTAACAAAACACCATTATACAATAGACTTGGGAAAAAAGCTGTCATTCTGCCAAGTGACACATGAGATCTTTTTGGTAACAGGATAAATCGGTGACACATATAGTTTAGCAGTTCAAGAACAACTGCATATTTCTTTTTAAAGGTACAATACAGTGAAATTATACTACATAATGAAATGGCTATTTTCTACTCTTAAAAGGAAATCTTAATTGTTCCCAAATAACTGCATGTCCATACCTTTACACTCACCATAAATAAAATAAAATTAAGGAGAAAACACATTGTGGAAGTGCTTGTCACCAAGCTCATAGCTAGATTTTTATAAAACAAAAATAAATGCTTTTCCTCAGTAAATAGGCGATTTGTTGTCAGAAATATTATACAAGTTTGGGTTGGGTTTGGGGATTTTTTTTTTTAAATAACATTTTGGAGGTTTGAGATCACAGATAGAACAGTAGTTCCTGGCCTGTGGTTGTCATTCTAGCTGGAGACAGATGATGAGGGGCAATGAACATGCTAGAAGAGGGAATGGAGGTGCATCTCCTTCCAATGCACCTGTGATCGCTGAGGACGAGTACGCTGCTGCTGGCACCACAATTAACAGTGTCCAAGGAAACTAAATTCTGGATTCTCTCTAGTAGATCTCATTCTCCACTTAGGTATGTTATTATTTCTTGGGAATTAATAATAATTTCCAGTGTGGAAAAAATCATTACTAGGATTTTTCATTTTTAAACTCAGATTGTATACCCCTATTGCACCCAGTATGCATATACCTAGAAAAAGCAAAAGCCCAAATTTCTGACTTAGAAGCATTTAATAAAGAACAAAGCTAAGAGTTTAACTAGAATGAGGGATCTCAAACATGAGGAAGGCACAGATAAAACGATATTACATGTTCCGATAAAATATGCTTCCTTAGCCCATGGGGGCTACAACAGTGCCACTAGCTTAAAATGTACATCTTTTCTACACGAACTGAAACATCTTTTGATCTGTAAAAACATGATTAATATGCATGCTTCCTGTGGAAGTGTGACATTGAAAACACAGCATAGGAATCTGCAGGAGGGGGTTTTGGTTGTTATGGGTTGGGGGCGCAGCTGAGAGAGTGTTGGTTTGTGGTGGGTTTGTGTTTTGGTTTGGATTTTTCTTTGTTTTTGTTTGTTCATTTATTTGTTTGTTTGTTTTAATTTTTGGTGGTACATTCAGTTTAAATAATTATACCGGAGTCAACAATTAGAATCTCTTACAAGATGTGTCTGCCTATTCTGTGTTAAAATAGACTTTGAAGATTATTTTAATGATGCCATACGTCTGGAAAATTTCAGTGACACTATGGGCACCAGTATAAAACTTTCTAAAGCCAGCATTTAATAAGCAAGTGAATGACGTGGTAACAGCGATGAATATGGACGCTTTCAGGTTTTTAATGCCTAAAATCCAGGCTTGAATGAAAATTAAATATTATAACAGCCTCACTCCAGGACAAATCATTCTAAACTTTGCCGAACACAAAGCATTTAGAGAGGGGCTTGTTGCTGGTTGAGGGGAGGGAAGGTTTGGTTTTGTTGGGTTTTCTCTGGGGTCTTTTCCCTTCAAAAAATGAATTTTGTTTCAAATTTTCCAAAAGAATTTGCAACCTAAACACAGACAGATCTGGTAAACTACAGACAATCAAACCACTGTCCAAACAACAGCCCTCTAAAATACCTGCAAGTACTGTAAGTTAAATTAAAACCATTCCATTTGAATAATCCACGGAAATTACTAGCAAAAAAAAAAAAAATCCATTTGTTGATTTAAAAGATGGCAACATTATGATTTGGTTAATCTGATAGTGTCTTTGTAAGCTGTTCACGTAAGACCTCTGGTTAAAAGGCAGCCAGTGATGGATGAAACAGGTCTAATTACACATCTCTTTGTAGGTTTGTCAAATGCATAAATATTATGCAAAGAAAATGGCTGTGTGACAAATTATAGTAAATTACTATAATAAAAAAGTTTACTTTTGTTTTAGATAATCAGTGAATTAATTGTGTTTGTTGCCAATTTAAAATGTATAATTAGGACTACATCTGTGTCATTTAAATCAGCTAAGCAATTCTCATTGTATCATTACTGCAGGAATTTTAAGTGTACTTAATGTATTAATGATTCACAATGGGGAAGAATTCTCATTAGTGGAAACTTTTGCATAGTCAATAACCATGAAAATTAGTAAATAAATAAATGAGTTCTCTACCAACCAATGAATTCCATGTAGGCAAGTAAATACTTCATATAACAGTAAGCCTCTCAACAAAATGAATTAGGTATACATCAAGGGTGGATGCTTGCAAAAGACACACAATACTAGTGCAACCTTTTTGGATATTTGATGGAAAAATTGAAAAATTAAGTAGACAACACCAACAGCTTCCCAGTTACATACTAGACAGAATCCAATGGTTTTACCCATCCTTGCTACCAAATCACTCACAAATTCCCAAAATTTTAAGAAACTGAAGCTGTTCACAATATTCTGCTTAAGAAAAAGCAGAGAGATAGAGCAGTAAAGCACATAAATGTGGTATTCCAGTGTGCTGAGACAGCCCTACCAGCAAATCTCAGCAGGAATAGGGCTGGCACGTGACTGCTGACTAAGGGATGCAAGCGGCAACCACAGACTACCTTGTATTTGGTCAGCACCACTTTCTTGCTCCTATGCAAAACACGCAAATTCATGCAAGTGGTAATGAGTTTCTGTTTTCATCTGGTCTACAAGACAGGTCAGAAGATGGGCCACATTGCCAGCTGAAGACCTGAGATGACTCAAAGTGTGTTAGCGTATGGGCCTCCTCGTCATTAATAAACCTTTAAAGCATGCCATATAAGAAATTATAACACTGAAGAAACAAATCAAATTATCTGGCTGTTTTTAGCTGCTACCCTGTTAACTTGGTCCCAAGTGCCTTTCTCCATTAGTTATTCCAAGTGCTTTTTTGGAGGCTAAAGTGCAGGAATAAATGGGAAAAAAATACAACCAAATGGAGGTATTAGTTTCTGTACCTCTCTAAAAAAAAATTCCTGTTCAAGTCACTCCAGCATTTGTGTTTGCAACATTTTAACTTCAGACCAGCTGTAAGACTGAGATCTATTAGGAAAAAGTTTATCAATCCGCTCTTCATGTAGCATACTATTGTTTTTTGAAAAACAACGTTCCTGTCAAACTGGAAAATATTTCATAGAGTTTCTGGCTTTGAGTAATCGCTGCCCTGATATTTAAATACATCTATCTTCAGCAAGCCAAGAGAATAATTTCATTAAAACTGACTTGTCTAACTAGCCAAAAATCTAGGAGTTTGGCTTCTAAAAACTGGAAAAAATGAGTTAAGTTTAATCTCATTGAAAATAAGCCTTAAAAAAAAAATTTGTTTCAAAATTTCTTAATCTAATTAGAAGGTAGCAGATTTACAAAGACAACGTCACTGGGAAAAACAACAACAACAACAACAACAACAAACAAACACAAAACAGAAAACAAAATAATACTGCATTTAACTGTGAATCATTTTAATTTACTAAAGGTGTGAAGTTGGATAGTAATCTGTATAAGGTTTTTTCTCTCAAATGATTCTTGGTAAATACTACAGATTTTCCTCTTCCTCACAGATAAGTATAGATTCATTAAGGGCACTGAAATGAACATGAAAAATTAAATTCTTCTACACACATGAAAAGACAACTTAGTTCACTGTGTGACTAAAGCCACTACAAATTATGCCCTCAATTCTCTAATTCACTTCATAAGAAGAGCCAGAGATTAAAGCAAATGTCTGTGGCACTGATTGCATTTCCAGAGCCTATGAATGTGTTGCAAAAATAAAAACAGAATCAGTTTATTCTTTCAGGCTAGAAAGAGAACTGAAATATTCTTTAACAGCCCTCAGCAACTGAGGGAAGAAATCTGCAGAGAAACTGGAGCAGTTTTTTTCACGTCATGCCCATTTCAGTGCCCAGGCACCGAGTTAGCAGGGATGTTCCAACCATGGTAAGGGATTTGGGGTCACATTCCACTTTCACTGCAGAAGGATGAAGGTTTCCATGTAAAACAGAAGAAGATTCAAACTCCCCATTTGAAAGAAGCTGGAACCAGTTCTGGAGGAATATGAAGGTGGGTTGGTTGGAGATACTGTTTGGTTGTATATGTGTATACTGTAAGTTGATTTCTCTATTAATTAAAAGGACTAAATCTGGAAACAATTTTGATGCCTTCCTCAGCTCTGACATATATATGTGTGTATATATATATATATAAAAATCTTTCAAGCTACCATTGACACATTTAATTGTAAAACATTTTTTAAAATGCTAACAAAACAAAGCCCATGTTTTGAAAGAGCCCACACTTTCCCCCTGGAGGAGCATGCAATTCCTATAAGGATTCAAGTGTAATGCTTTTCTCAAGGGCCTTTTGAGTGGATTATTTATTGCTGTTTCCTGTTCAAGTTTTTATGGGCAGGTCAAGTGCCAGAGTGTTGTTCTGTTCTGTCTGCCAAGAATGATAAAAGCTAGACTACAGTTTGACAACAGGACCATATCTAATGATTAAAGCAAGCAGTGCATGGATTGCAGAGGGGTCTCCCCACCAACCCACTAACCTTTGATTTTACTAATTTAACAGACAACGTCTTCATAGAATAGTATACAGCAGGACCAACATTGTTTGTTTTTAAGAGATTATTTTCAAATTTCATTTTTAAGGTTTTCTTTTTATTTCCAATTTTTTAAAAGTAACTAACTAAATAAAGGATGTATCCTTGCTTCTTTCCATTTAAGCATACACCAGCAATGGGGACTAAAGATTTCTTTCATAGCCATGAGCTAGTTGCAGTCATGCTGCTATACTTGAATCCCCCATGCTGTGCCATCAGTGACCTCAGTGGTGACCTCAAGTAATGGCTGTATTTTTTTTTTTTTCCTTAAGAGTAACAAGTAATGCAGCTTCTGTATTCTAGGCATTAGTTCTGTGCTTCTAGTACTGAACAGAGACCAGTCATTATACCAGCAGGCATTCGTTATATCTTCTTATGCAGCCAGAATGCAAGTTCATTTGAACATGTACACGACATATGTACAGCACATAATTTACTTAAGGTGTTAATGGCAGCAGGGGTAAACTTCTCTTCCTTGAGTGCTGCAGTGAAGTGGATCACTTGCTTCCCCATTGTAATCAGTCCCACAATTTGGAGACTGTTGAAGGGGTTCTCTCACTAAATAAGAGCTTTCTGAGAAGAACATTGACTATTCCAGACAACAGTCAGTCAATCCCAAATTGTATAATGAAAATTGTCATATAAATTTACATTTGCAGTGAATACAAATAAATAAGAAATGAATACAAATAAACCAGAAGCCAGAACAAAATTTAACAAGACTTTTGAGTCTCAAAGTTTTGTTAACTTTGGGGGGGTTTTCACTTCTGGGTTTTTCATCTCTCCATGCTTCTTTTGGAAGTTCAGAAGAAAAGTAAGCTGGAAAAGTATATGGTGTAAAACATCTAATGCTTCAAGTGGGATGAAAGCAAGTAGAGCTTCTGCAGATGTGCATGTTAATGAAGATTTAGCTGGGAGGCAGGTGCACATAAGTAAAGAGCATATGGAATGGGGCAACAGTAAACACAATAGGACAGACCTCAACACAGATTTAAACACAACAGAATTGTATATATATATATATAAAAAAAGATTTTTTTATACTCACAAAAGATTTTCCGCAAAAAGGTACTCAAATCAATGTTCAAAATGTAGGGGACACAGCTTATATTTGTTTTCCAAACTATGACTGGAGAATAGTAATCAACACTATATTCTTGCTTTCAAAATGGTGGCATTTATTTACAACTTTTTGTAATTAAATATTTTATGTATTCAATGAATTAAATTTGAAAGTAGGCTGTTCATAAGAAGAGACTACTGTTTCATGTATTCATTGCATTATTTCAGAAACAGAGAAAAACCTGTCTTCAGAAATATTCAGTGGATGCTGTTTGGATATCAGAGGTCAAAAAGGTGAGCACTTCGTGGATCTGAAATATGAAAGGTCATGTTCCAAATTACAGATAAGAGGTCTGGGCAAAAAGGAGAACAAGATAGGAGCTGAGCCTGTTCCCTTGATGCTCTGTGCCATTTTCAATTTAAATCTCAAACAAATCACTACTAAGAATGTAAAGTTTCTTACCTCTGCAAAGGAATCAGAAAAAGTGAAGCAAGCCTGGGGGGAAAAGCTACATATGTGATAAAAATCAAGTATAAATCAGATCTTTGCATTTAAATTGGAAGCCAAACAGTGCTGAGCTACTACTTAGCAATAACTACAACAGCTATAGTTAGGGTACACCTTTTCCTTAGAACAGCACACTCCTAAAACACTGCCCTGGAAAACAGGTATTTTATGTATTGTAGAAATAAGTGAGTATTTTTTCCAGAATGAAGTGGCAGATTTTTACACATATTTTTGTGCTTTACTTGTTTAGTATCTTCTCTTTTCATAGGGTTAATTTTATAATTTGACCAGGAAGAAAAATACATGCTTTGACTTTTTCTTTTTTACACATTCCAAACAATGACTTAGAATGAGCTGTTTTCTATCTACTGGCATAGTATCCTTGTTTCCAATAAAAAGACGAAACATCTATGCGGATAAAAAAATAATTCCTAAAATGTAAGACATAAAGCACAATATTTAATTTTATTTTGTCGCAATAAATAGGTCAAAAAAGACCAACAGAGCTACCTCATAGGTCTCACTGAACTTTTTGATTCATTTCCTATAAGCATTCATAAAAAACGTGTTTTTTTCCAGTCTAGCTACTAATGTCAACAGCAATGTGAACTTTCACCACTTCCCCTTGGAAAGTACACCGTGGACTGATAAAACCTTCATAGTCAAGATAATGTAGAACAGACATCAGGAAAAGCAGATTTTATTTCATTTTCATCTTATTGCACCTCACCTTCGGTTCTTTATCTTCCTCCACAACATTTTATGTACTCAGAGATGGTAAACATCTTCTCCATTTAGGTAACCAAGTTGGATTTTGGGGCCTGACTTTCACATGCATTTTGTAGCGGGTTCCTATGGAAAGCAGAGTAAGCAATATCGTAGCTAGTCTGAGGGGCAGTAAATAACAAGGCTGCTATAGCTCTGCTTGAACACAGATGCTGAAGTGTCTCTGAATAGAGTGATGACATGAGTGTGACAGGAGTCGATGCCCACTGAAAGCTTGGTTGCAAGAACTGAATCAGGCACACACAGAGAGAGAGCAACACCACACATTGTTGCAAAAGAGCTTGGTGTGTGTGTACATGTACATTGCTGATGTGCCACTCAGTGGTGTGCCAGTGAGAACATGGAGCCTGAACGCCACAATTTTGTAATCGCAAGAGGGCACGTAATACACCACGGATAACATTGTGTGTAGTGTGTGTGTGTGCAAGCACATGCCTGTGCGTATTGGAGATCTTACTGCAAAGTAAGCCTGAAAATAGAAACATACTATCCCGAGTCAGCCACCACTGGACTGTGCGAAATACTATAAATGAAGTGAGCTATTCTGTGATCTGCCTATGTATGCAAACCCACAGTGTTAGGTGAGAGCACCAGCACATGAGGCTACACATCCTTTGTGGTTCTCCGTTATAGAATCTGCCACAAAATCTACACCAGTCAGAAAACTATGTTCCAGAGTCTAGAAGAAGATTTAATTTTTAAAAATACATAGTGTGTTCCCCAGTTCTTTTCTATCACCCTGACAGCTTAGGTAGACCTCATCCCCTGAGCAATTCAGTGCATTGTGTTGATATGTTCATTTGAATGGTTATGCTGCAAAACTGATCAAGCAATTGGTGTGGCTGAAAAAAACGCATCTGCTTGCATAGAGTTTTTCAGCCAGATCTGTTCTTTTACTTAAGCCAAGACACAGCAGCGACGATGACAAAGCAGAAACTAGTGGGCAAAGCAAAGGCTGCTTGAGTATTGCTGTTGTGTATGCATAACACAGTATTAGAAAAAAATATATGCATGCACATGTATATATGTACGTCTGGGCATAGGTGTGTGTGCTATGCATACACATGCGTATATACATGTATATACATGTACACTTATATACATACATTTGATATAAAGGATTAAAACAATTTTAAATGGATTTCCCAGGGCCTCTAGTCCTAACACACACAGTCTAACAGACCTTTACCTCAACAGCAGCATTAATTCTTCAGGGTCATCTTGTTCCCACTGTTTTTCCTCTATTCCGATTGTTCACAGTTTCTCAAGAAACTCGACACATTCACCATCGAACTTTACAAAGTTGCTGATGAAATCCAGGGGAAACAAAAATAATTATACAATGCTTTATCTGCACATTAAAAAGTAAAACAAACAAATTCCACCCAAACGTTTTGTCCGTGATAATAAGGAAAATGTTGGAACGTTCCTATTCAGGTCAACGTGTTTACAAAATATCTGACAATGTCACCCTGACCTCTACTGGAAACCCTAAGTATTTGCAGGCTGAAACCGTGGAACACCAGTAAACCCAGAACAACACATCATTTAGAGATGTAACAAGTATTTCCCAGCATCTTTTCAACATTAATTACGAGAGACTACAGGGAACAGTAGTGGAGAGTTGTAATACTACCAGCAACTCAAGAGCACAAAACAAAAAATATTTTGCAATGTTCCAATGTGCTCACTTCTATGGCTAAGTTTATATCTTCTATGGCTATACATAGGTTCATATCTTCTATGACTATATAGGGTTTACTAAATGCACTTGCTTTTAATCTCACTTTTTTTAAATGGACGTGCATATTAATTTTGGAATGCCCATTAAGGTAAAGGAAATATAAGGGACTAGGAGTCAGTGTCACAATAGGTATAAACATTTACATCATGTAACGAGTTCCTAAGGCCCTCCGTATTTAGAGGATTCATCTGAAACTCAAAGTGACATTCAGAAAAAGGTGAGAAAATTATCTTGTGGTAAAATCTCTGGTACTTATAAAGGAATTATTAACCCTTGTGGGCTTGTACCAGAAATCACAAATGTTGCACAATTTAGCTACGGCAAATCCTGGAGGAGGTTAGA
This sequence comes from Pampusana beccarii, assembly GCA_013399365.1. NCBI lineage: Eukaryota > Metazoa > Chordata > Aves > Columbiformes > Columbidae > Pampusana > Pampusana beccarii. Next base: position 200,948 of record VWYH01003960.1, on the reverse strand, counting down.
AAACTTCCAGCCTGGAAACTGCAATTGAAATTTGTAGTTTTGCATTTCAGCCCAGTCACATCATCTACTAACACATTGAAAGCGACATCAAACCTCCTGGAATGGTTGTATTTAGGCTCACTACTTTTCTCAGTACGTAAGAGCTATATAACAAGCCTGTGAGAGGTTCCTAAAACTGTTCTATGTTTTGAGCAATTTTGGTGTTTGTTACTGCAATTACTAAAGATGAGCCAAATTTAGAATTGCTCTACTCCACTTGTATCAGATACATGGAAAGCCAGAGCTCACCATCCCAGCTGGGATTTCTCTTGCAAAATCAGTATATACTGGGTAAGATCTCAGCTGGTGCAAACCCCTGTAGCTCCAGGGACACGTTTGTGAAGACATACATTCCTCTATGTCTAGCTCTTACGGTTTCGCATTTAGCAACCATCTTTGCCTCTGCCGAATTCACATAGTTTTTTTGGATGAAACAATAAGGAACTTCATTTAGCAAGTGTCGCTTAAGACATTAATCTTATTGGAACCTCCTAGAGTGGCCTCCCAGACAACACCCTCCTTTAAATCTTTTCCGTGAATACAAGCAAAGGCAGATGAACGTGAGGAGCAGCAAAGGGAAGATCCAGTAGGGACTGAAATACATACTGCACAGCCAAAATCAGTATCCCAAGCTACACAAGGAAATATGTATCCCATACACTATTAATCAAAGCCACCTGAAGCCATCTTGACAATGCAACAACACAAAGTCTCTTGATATAGCAAAGCACATAGAGTTGTCAGAAAAACTAGTATTCGGCCTACTGCGATGAAACTGAAGAAAAAAAAGCTTCGGCAAAGAGCAAGAAGCCTTTCTGAATAGGAGCATTTGGCAAGAATAGCATTAAAACCAGCACTATTTTAACAGAACAGGATGACCGGATGCAACCCAATATTTCAATGGCACATGCTTGGAAGAGCTCATATTGGTGCATACTCAAACATTGCATTTTCCTCCGAAGGCAAATCTAGTACTATGAAGGCTGAACCGCAGGGCAGGGGGATATCCTTCTTGCCATTAAAAGTTATGGAGCATCTCCCATACCCACTTCCTTCTTACAGTAAATAGGGTGATAAATCTGCTTGACATAAATCAGTTATGGAAGAACACAATCTTACCAAATGCATCTTTAAATCAAGGGCAGGGTTCTCCCTCAGTGCTCAATCAAAAGCTCAAGTTATATTTAAGCTCTAACGAGAAGCAGCCTTACTTACTGGTGGTTGGGGCGTAAGGCCAAGAAAGCTTCTGTGTTCCAACTCCGTAGCATACCAAATACTTTACAGTTTTGGATAAGTCTGCAACTCCATTTCTCCATCACATAACTAGGGATTATAGTATTTGGTTACCTCATAATGGCCTCAGGAGAATATATACAGTCCTTCTGTGTTGTATTTAATAAACTTCTAGCCTGCAAGATTTGTAATCTAAATCCAAAAGGTTTTAGGTCTAATTGAAAAGAAAGCATAGGAAAATATGTGAAATATAAAAATAAAGTGATTATTATATTAGAATAATACAACTTCAATTTTGAAGGCTTATTGCAAGAACATCAGAAAGAGAGGGTCAGAGAGACCCTTGTTTCTCTGATTGGCCCATTGCTTACCAATGGGAGAAAACAAAACAATACCCCAAATGGTAAGCAACCAAAAAAAATAGTCACCCTTGATTCTTTCTCTGTTAGTTTCATCCACAACAGCTATTCCTTACATCAAAATATGCCTTCAGCCACTCACATCCAGCCCAACACCACCAAGGACACCAAGGAGACAGCTCAGTCTGCATGACTCTTCCCCTTGCACTCCAGAGACAGCAATGCCTGTAGGAACCCACTGGCAAATAAAGACAAAGCAAAATATTTTCCCGCGAGGGAAGCAGTAGGGACATCGTATCTGCCGTTCTCCACAGAGCCACAAGCCACTCCAGAGGGCACAATGAATGTGCAGGAGGAGGATACATCTGGGAGCAGCTCCACGCACTGTAGGATCTAGCTACAGACACCTGATGTTCAGCTCATACGCATCCACGGACCCACAGGCAGCAGCCCCGTGGTGCGTTTGTACACACACCGCCTTTGCCCCCAGAAGCAAGAAAGCCTCAAGGCGAAAACACAAGCACTGGCTCAGCCTCACTCTCTTCTCAAACCCTCTGCTGATCTAGGGGAGAAGGAAGGCTTTTCAGCTGTTGCTACACACAAGGTGACTTAGAGCATCACGTGGCTCTCTCACAGGTGATGCACTAAGGGATACACCTGGCCACTGGAGAGGTGAGACATCTGGGACATGGGATATCTGGGAGATGCATACGGTTTGAGCTGACCACACAAGTGTTACGCTCAGGCACAAGATTTCTAATGGAGTAGAGGCGGGTGCTGAATCCATCCGTGTGTTTTTGAAAAAAAGCATGTGCCTGGTGGTGCCTTTCACGCTTTATTAGTTGAAGTCTATCCAAGCACTCACGTGACTGACATTCCAGTATCATCGTAAACAGAGGGACCATCTCTTATGGCAAAGCGGTCATGTGCCTTCTCAGGCTTTGTGAGCTGAAGAATCTCAAGAATCTACCCACAGTAACATTTTCCTGCATGCAACACAACAAAACAAGAAAGATACTTAAAAGCAATTTCTCCTTGAAGTCTCAGGCTGAATTGATAGTATTTACATTTTGGAAAATAAAACGCGTTTCCCCCCATTCTTCATTCATTTTTATACTCAGTGACACTTCACAGTCACATTTTCTGGAATAGAAAAGGAGGTAAGGCTCAGACTTTTCTAAATAGGCCTTGAACTGCTGCAGCCTGTATCAACTCAGCTGTTCAGCTATCATCTAGAAAGCAGAAGATGTATTTTCACAAAATCTCAGTGACATAAAACAGAAGTGACCTGGTAGAATAAAGTGAGATTTTGAATTCCAACAGTTTTATGTTCTTTCGAACCAAATTCTATTTAATACTTCAGAACAGGTGTAGAGAGAAAGCATGGCTGCATATCTAGATGCAGAATTCCTAGCGTCAACTACAATACCTGGTTTTATTAAATGAATCAGAAAATACTTTAAAATACAGGAAAAGAAAGTTCAAGTAAGTACTTCACGCAAATCTTTGGGTTTGATTCTTTTTATCTCTTTGAGGTTATAATATGAGACATTTTAACAAATTTAACAAACCTGCAAAAACTGTAGTGAATCTTATACTAAAAAAAAGTAAGAACAGCAGCTCTTGAACTGAAAGTCTCTCTGCTGCAGAACAGCAACAGGGTTTCTAAAGAAGATTAAAACATTGAGCTCTCCTGCAAGTCACTGTTGCTTATAGGCACAAAGTTTCAAAATATGGACACTTTCATTGTCTCTCAATAAGAAGCTAAAATTAACTGGTAGTTTGAAAAGTGCTTGACCAACAGTGTATTCAATCTGTGCATACTTTTGAATACTGATATTTAAGATGAGAGAAAAACAAGCAATGATGACAAATGCATTATAGTTTAGAAAATTTTTATTCTTAGAACTATTCTAATATTCAAAATTGCTTACCCCCAAAACTATTTTCAACTTGACCTTAATTCCATTTCTGAAAATTTACAAATCTGATAGGAGTGCTTTATAAGCAGTAAGTTAGAGGAAGGAAGAGAAATAGTGGCCAAGGGTCATACTAGAGAAGCTCAGGAAATTCAGAGACTGTGCTTCATCCCTCCCTGTTTATAAGTGTGATGCAACCAACTTGTTTACACAAGGGTATTGCGAAGATAAGGTTCTCACAGTCTACAAGATAAAAATTCTACAGAAGTGAAGGATGTAGGAGTGAACATACAAGAAAAACAAGAGATTATTAGGAGGCAACACATATTTTTGTCTATATAGAACATAATAAAATCCTGCTACTAATTATGATTTTGACATGAAAGTTATTCCCATGATAGTGCCAAAATTCATATTTAATGGCAAAGAGATTAATACAAAGACTTCTGATGCCTAACAAGCATTTCATTCAAAGTTATGCCTTTTATTTCCAAGAGTGGTGGGTTTTTTTTTTGGTTTATGGGTTTTGTTGTTGGTTTTTTTTTGCCTTTGTAATGGTAAGATGGACGAGGTATAGATGACTGTTCTTAACCAGGTCAAATTAACGAAACAATGCTACTTATACTTTAAATGTAAGTGACAAACAACTTTGAAAAAAAGGACAGCATCTCATATTTAAATATGAAAAGTTTTTTTCAAGTTGAAACAATGAGACCTGAAGCTGGAAGCCAAACCACAGTTCTTTATATACTAGCTGCTAAAATAAGTGAGGGTTATGTCCTAGAGTGGTCCTCTACCAGCAGGAGTCCCAAGCTTAACAAATATTTTCCAACCATTCACTGATCATGCTATGGATTTAAAGTACACATAAAACCTAGAGGAAAGAGATAAGAGATGCCTTAAGCTCTGCATTGAAAGTCAGCGAGATTCTTCCCACCTCTGCCAAAGATTTCTTAGGTTATTTATGCTAAGTCAACTAGGAGCAGATGTCCCAATATACAGAACTCAAAAACCTCAGCCTGCATCTTCAAAATGGTTGAATATCCATTTGGTGAGCGAAATAGAGTAGATATCCATAGGCAGCCTACTGCCACAGGGATACTTAAGGGCTAATGGTTCAGCAGCTGAAATTGTGAACTTTTAATCACTTCAAGTCCTTGCGTTGAGGTCCTGAAAACTGGATCACTAATTTCTTGTTGTGTAATTAGATTATAAGAGGCTCAAGTTTTGTCTCTTTTCACGCATATGGAAAGCAAGACAGCAGAACCATAATTCTCACTGGAGCTTTTAAGCACAAGTACAATAAAAATAAACCTCCAGTCCATTCTGTATATTACTGTTCTTAACAGACAGTTACTAGATATGAAGGAAATTATGTAAGGCATATAGTAAACCAGAATGTTTTGACAGTTGAAATTGATAAATTGTTTCAGTCTCGGCACAGAAGACGAATAATTCTAAACTGGTTACAGAATATATGCTATAGAGAAACAACAACAACAACATTCTCACACATGTAACTGCATTTTAGAAGGGAACAAAAGGCTTTCTAAATATGGCTATATATTCTTCCAGAAGAAATGTGCCTTAATGACAAATGTTGTACTATTTGGCAATTATGACTTGGTGACATAAAGCCATATGCCAATGACTGTCTATGTTCTTGAGACTAGAAAAAACACAACCTCTGAGCTTGCAGGGCATTACTTGGCCAAAGAGTACACATGAGCCAACACGGACCTCCAGCCTCGTAACACATTTTGGGCTAGTCTGAAATGCTGCGAGGCTTTCAAAGCCATTGACTCTGCAAGCTGGCTGAGTCCACTTTTGTAGCTCTAATTTAAACATTCAAGGACAATACGTTCAGTCATGAAATTAGGGTGAACTTCAGTATAGATCACAGGGCAGAGACTATAATTACCTACAGGGACATCCAAGGTAAGCATAGAATGGTCCTAAGAGCAAATCTGTGGGCAACTTAAAGCTGACAATGCTTAGAGTTTCAAGGGGACAAATTTGCCCATTTTTTCTATGTAACGCTATGACATACATACTAGCTACTCTTTCCTGATGTATATTTACACATATGCTATTTTATTTAAAGCATCTGTTTCCTCCTCAGGATGACTTAGGACACGAAGCTTCTAAAGAAATGCAATTCTAACTGTAGAACTTGGACTAAAGGAAAATTATCCAACCTTTCTAAGCATTCCATTAAAAAAAAAAATCATGTCAAAATCAGTCATATCTATGAAAAAGACCAGCAGGTGTACCATTATTGTTTTGGTTTTCTTCTTCTTTTTATTCCTTAAAGATGTATCTCCTTCTCACACCTTCCCACATGATTCCCACAGAAGCAGCTGAAAATGAAGTAAAACCAAACCTTTCTTCCTTTTCCTCTCCTACAGGCTCATGGGTGTTATCAGGTGGGACCTTGAGGCACTTTCAGAGGAGTTGAAAGTACACGGGAAGCAAACAGACCAGAGAGCACTGTACAGAGAACGTGAAGAGGGTAAATTGCATTCATGTCACATAGCATTTTCGCTTTTTCAAAGAATCTAAGCTGTGGGCATTTTGCTGTCACTAAAATACAAGATTTTTTCCTGAACTTCAAATTTGAAGAACACAATATTTAAAAAGCACATTAAAAAACAGCATCAGCAGCCACTACTTTTTTTTTTTTTTTTCAAATCTGAGGGAAAGAGGTAACAGTGTTTATTACAGATCACACAAACCATATTAAAAAACAAACAAACAAACCAACCCCAAACATACCACCAGATAAGGAGTTTATTCAATAAAATTCACATGTACACGCTGAGATAAGGCTTATTTAAAATGTGTGAAGCCACAGAAGCAAGGCTAGGTTTGGTAAATTAAAGCTGGATCTTACCGCTGTGCAGCTTGTGCTAGTCCCTCCTTTCCCACTTGGCCCTTCGGTCCCTGGACAACAGGATGAACTCATTTTATTTACAGTATAAATTGTCCTCCTACTGAGAAGGACAACATTGCACCTCTCAGCAGAGCAAGTTCAGTAGATTATTTATAGTCCAATTTTAATTATTTAATTTTTCATAATCCACTGAGTAAAAAATTAACTAAAAAGACAAGCAACTTAATTGTCCCAATTTTTCCTTCTGCACACTCAGGAGGGAAATTCCCTGGGGTTTACTATCTCAGAAATAAAAAGCTAATGCTACCCTCAAACCAAAGAGCACGTGTGGAGGCTATCTTAAGAGTTTGATGTTATATCCCTACAAGACACAGACTGCTTCTCAATGCTCTCTGAATTGTTAAGGAAAAAATAAAACTAACTTCACCCAGATAGCTCTAAAATACGTGCACATACTTTTTAGACAGAAGATAATTTGTTGTTACAGAGGCAGAGTTAGAAAATCAGCTCTTTTGTAAAGCCATCTTTTACATAACTAAATCAAATCCTCAATGGATCATCCACAAAAACAAATTAACATCCTGTTTCTAATCTCTAGAAGTAGCATTTTAATTTTCTTCCTTTTTTTTTTTTTGTTTGTTTGTTTTGATTGGTTGGTTTTTTGTTGTCTTTTTTTGGGTTGGGTTGGGTTTTTTTTCTTCAATAGGCTATGGTGTTGTCTTCTATGGAAGAGTAATACTAGCCACGTTTTACTCATCATACAAAAGCTCCAAAACACATCTATTGAAGCTTGTAGCAAAATTCTTGTCTTAATCTTTGTGAAAGAGTAACTTAATATGAACTAAAAACTGCTGAGCAACAATTTAGGAAATACCAAGGAAATACCAGAGAACCTTCCAGTAAACGATGCAAGAATCAAACAATTAACCAGCTTTTGTCTACATTTAAACCAGAATAATCTTCCCTTCCTTACATGTCTTTGCTTTAAAACCAAATGGAGTATTTTAAATGACAGTAAAACACGCCTGATTTTTGAAACACTGTTTAAACTACATCATCTTGAACAGGCCAGCATTAAAATATCTAATGGTGGCTGGTTTGTGTCATTTACATTTTCTCCTCTGAAGGGAAAAAAGATTTACAGGGCTTCATTTGAGTACTAACTCTGAATGCAGAAATAAAGTGGCTAAAGTATCTTATCTTGAATGAATTAAAATTGAAGCCCTTTCAACACAACAATATTGGTTGCAAAAGCTTGCAGTATAGACAACATTTACAATTACTAATGACTAATTATCTACTAATTAAACGTAAGTGGTATTGCACCCTAGCCAATGGCTGCACTGGGATACCAGAACGTTTCTTTCTTCCAAATGGTAATTAATGCCAAGCTTAACATAAGGCTAGATCTATGAACAATACATGAAATTGAGATCTGTTTGTGAGGAGACAAGGCTTTCTCCCCAGCGTTAGGCACTTCAGTATATGATTTGAGAGAACCACCTTACTGCCTTACTGAGGAGGCAAAGTTTGAACATTGGCATGGAAGTATTTAGAGTTAGGTAATGGGAAATGCTGAAAATGAGAAAAAAGAATAAGAAAAAAAAAAATAAAACAACCACACACACCCCAACAAAAAAACAACTCTTCAGCCTCATGTCTCACCTGGACATTAGACATTTTAATCACAATTTCAAAAAAGTGCCTATATGCATGGGGGATCCAAAGCTGAAAAAAACCATTAAATCCACAGTTTTTCCTGTTTCAGTCTTTTCTTGTGGCTCGAGACTTTCTGGCTAATTGGTCCTTAAGATAGTTAGTCTCTTATCACATGCTTTTTTCCTCCTAATGAGTTTGTAAGTTTTTATAAAATTTTCACTAACAACAAGTAACATGAGAGAGGGGTCTGCGTTTTACAGTAATGAGAAAGGTGATTTTGAAAATGAAAGTTGTCAGAACCTTCGGCACAACTGTACTGTGAAATTTGACATATAGACCAAAATATTTTCTCTTATTACTTATCAGACATAAATTGAGTTCTTCACAGGAACTTAGTATTTCTCTATCCTAAAAGGCACAAAGAAGGCAGACATTAGGAAAAGGGCTCAGGCACGTCTGCAGTCTTCCTTCCTACATCACAACCCAGCACGGGTTTTAAAATACACATTGAGGTTTTTTCCTGGAATTAAACTCTAGGCTGACCAGTACACCAGTAACTCTTTTTGATAGGTTTACATGCTGCCTTTTTTTTTTCTTTTTTCTTTTTTTTTTTTAAATTTCAGAACGCAAAACTGCTAAAATGCCAAAGTAGCCCCAATTCAGTCTGAAATGCCAAGACCTTGTCAGTAGTCAGTACAGAAAATTTTCCTGTAGCATATCACAGTAAATATTTATGTCTTTTTGTACCAAATCTGGTTTACATCATGCTATAGTTTAACTATTAACAGGACTCTGGGAGGATTAATGCAACAGCAAGTTTCCTAACTTACAAAATATCCTATATTTTACATCGGGGTTACACAAAAGTCCTCTTCTAAAACAGATACTGACAGAGACTAATAGTAGATGCTGTAACTTAATCTCAGAACCCTGATGATGTCAAACCTCTTGAGCATCATATACATTTTATGGTACAGTATTATCACAATCCTTCAATGGAATTACAGTTTTGTAACTAATCTCTCCCTATCAGTTACACTACACAGAAACTGTGAAGTCCAAATACAAAGAGCCCATAGGTGTGAATGATTGCACTCGAGTCTTTTCCTCCAACCATATTTCTAAGCCCGAGAGTGATAAATAGCACACCAGTTATAAATGGGCAATAGGGTCAGTGGAACTAAAAGCTGAGAGTTCAAAGAAAAGTCACAATTCTTAAGAGAGTTCAAGAAAAGGCCAGAGACTGATGTTGCAAAGCTTAATGATAAATGGCCAGGGTTGTTATACTCCAATTAGATAAGATAGTTGATTGGCAAATAACCGTGGCAACGTGAATGCTACAGCCTCAGACCATCTAAATCACCTTACTAGTCTGTAAGTGTTATAGTTTTCCTGTATCAGTCTAAAATTTTTCCTTGACAGAAACTGAATAGCCACAAATAAAATAGCCACAAAAGGTTCTGGCAATAAGGAAATTAATCATATGAATTAAAAATAAATCAGTCACATCTACACCCGTCCACATGATGACATTAAAGTCTGAGAGGAGAGGGACTTAGTCATTATGTCTATGAGCAAGATTTACCATAGCAGACTGAAGGCCAAACCTACTGACAATTTAGGTACCTAGAGTGGGAAAAATTCAGGGACTAGAATTGAAGTACACAAGTTCAAAAGGCTGACCCAGGAACAGATCTGCACAGACACCTGAATCTCCATCTGTGCAACTCAGAGAAGTGGAAGCTGACGGCATCTTTCTTTTGTGGAAAGGGTATAACCTTTAGACCATTTTCTCATGCATTGAAAAACTTGGGTTCTAGACGTCCCCCTCATCTGCTGCTCGCCTAATCCAGGTGAGTGCCCTGCACACCAGGAGCACTTTCCATCTTGCACCAGTGTAATATCAGGAGATGAAAACTGATGGATCTGGCAGGAACACTGGCCAGAGGGAACTTAAGGATCTGGCCTTTTGCCGTTCCCATGTAGGAAGGAAAGATAAGGTGGTTCCTCATTTCAATTCCAATATTACTCCTACTTTTTAGACAACAAACTAATGGAAAAAATAGTCACCATGGTGAGCCCTGGAACAAATCTCCTTTCTGCTAGATAATATCCAGATTCTAGATAAGCTAAGCCAGAGGGATCTCCAGACATCTCTAGAAAAGATTTCCTGAACAAATGTCCCAAGGCCACATTTCCAGGGTTTATTCAGAGCTGAAGGCACCAGATTCCCAGAAGCATCTTATGTCATGATCTTATATAGTTGAATTTGCACTCAAAAGTGATCACGTACAGTAATATACAGAAAGATTTGCATTGGGAATTATATGTATTTTCTAAATCGTCCTCTCCAAAATAAACTTAATATTTGTTTATTGCTTTTTATTGCATCTCTTCAAGAACAACAACAAAAAAAACTTCTATGTCAAACATTTTTACATAAAAATTTTAAAGGTAATGAACTAAAAATAGATATATATTTGCCAGAAGATTCTTAGAGATAAAATTTGAGGAAATTTTACAAGGAACAGCTATTCATGCTACCTGAAAATAGTCTCCAGAGATGCATGTCAGTGCCTACAATAAAATTACATAAAAGAGAAATAATTGGCCGTCCTCACTTTCATATGATAGACTTACATGACGGATCAAATGTCCTAGTAATGCTAAAGTAATTCACCTATAAAATGAATGACAAGGCCACAACATTTAAAAGAACTTCTTTACCTTTAAAGACGAGAGTTACAATGGGAATAAGAAACACTGTTCACAACATCCAGAATATTGCTTAATGTTATTTCATATATCACTATTTTATTTCCCCTGTCAAATCACTCCTTAGCATGGGACTCTCCACTTGTTTGCGGAACTTAACTAAAAATTAGTATAAATGTTCTTAAGTAAAACCTTCATAAGCCAGGAAATAGGGAAATTAATTCCCCATCTCACTCGTATACACAGACTGAACAGAGAGTCTTTATGTGCTCATATAACATTTGGTAAATGAGCATTCACTCCCTCATTACAAATACTAAATGTGTAGCTACTCAGTTTTTCACTGAAAAGTCACTTCCCTTGGTTCATAAAGTTCCTGAACTACAAATTGCTAGAGGTTAGGAAAATATTCTTGGGAAGTATCACTGTAGGCGGATACATTATACACTATTCCTCAATCACCCACTACTGACAATTGTCAGAGACGTAACACCAGGCTACATGGGGTTGTGTTACAAACCCACAGGGCCACACAAATAATACTGGGCCCAGTCATAGTCCTGGTGTCACAAATACTACACATGCAGTTAACATTGCTTCCTTTATTCTCATATGTCAGAAAATTGCATTTATTATAGCCATTTTTTCCAATATGCTTTGGAAGAAACGCTCATCTAAGTGTAAATAACATGATTTTGTCTAGCTGTATATTTTGACATCCAACAGTATTTAGAGGTAACTTTTCCGAATGAGCCTACCTTAGCAAGCAAGCAAGCCCAACTGGTCTATGAATTCTCTGCAACTAAAAATGCAATTATTGTATTTTTTTTTTTTCAGTCACTGGCTCTGCTTCTGAACCACACCTGAACACTTGCCTGGCCAAATCTCTTTTAGCCTGATTCTCCCACTGCTTCACAGCCAGCAGCATGGGCAGGACAAACAGGGAGGCAAGGAGCAAGGGGCAGCACCTCGATGAGAGGTCTGGGTGGACACTGAAGGAATAAAGCAAGGAGGAGGGAATGACGAAAGACAAGAGAACAAGGCCGAAGTTACATGGATGTCTCCAAACAGATTGATCTAGATCAGGACAGTGGTTCCCATTCATGAAGTGAATGAAAAACGCTGAAATGAGAATCCATTCACAGAAATCCAGTATTGGACAGTCATCCCTTCCTCAGCTAACCACTTTTTAGTCATTTAGTGGACACTACACTTATTTTTGTAGAGGTGTGAATTTTTAATACACTGTATCTGGGGTATCACCTAACTTGTTCATTCATTGGCTCGTTTTGCACTTCCCTCCTTTTCCAGTTCTCTCCCTGATTACGTACGCACCTTCCACAGCAGCGCTGAGATCTCACAGCCCAACTTGCTACACAACCCTAATTCATACTTTGCAGGTGATGTGAGCAATGTATTTTGCAGGTGATGTGAGCAAGGCATTTAGCAAGTGTTCTGCAAGTGGCAGAAGGTAAGGGAGAGGCATGTGGTCATGCACCCATTTGACTCTGACAATAATACCCACATGGCATTATTACAGACTGCCCTACAAACTAACAGCGAAATCCCATGGAAGGTCAAGATTTAAACAACAAAAAAACTCATATCAGGACAAAACTGAGGGCTTTCGGAGCTTGCCATTCATTCACAGTTATGGGCCCAGATCCACTTCAGAATACCCTAGCTCTCTGGGCACACCTCCAGCCATCAGAGATAGAGACTCATGCATCTGATCTGTTTGAAGCGGGATTTTACACAGCAGATAAACCTTTGTGTTCAAGTTGTTTCAAAAGCAAATTCTTCTCGGTGATTCAGAAGGGGGGGTTGAACCTTGGTCTCCAGCATCCCCAGGCTGCAACTTGATCACCAGCTATTTTGGAGAAAGTACCTCCAGCTCTGCTGCAGCTATTCCACTTTGTACAAAAAGAGCCAGAGACCCTGCCTGGACAGGGACAGGTGGACACCTTTCTGGTCACACAGGAGAGACAGCAATCTCAGCCTGAACCTCAGCATCCTGGCAGGAGCTTTTATAGTAGTGTTATTTGCTATTTGACAGCAGAACCTTTATCTTTCTCTCTTCTTCTCTTCCACCCACCCAAAGGGTGGTCAAGAAGATTTCTAATGAATCAGAATTAGATCAGATTTCTTTAACTAGAAACTTCCCGATCAGCTGCATTCTTACAAGGCAGACACAGGGCAAATGAAAACCTGTAGAGCTACTCTGATAATTGCTACCTAGAAGCAGTCTGTTGTAATGAAAACCAGAATTCACCTTTAGAGAGGTCTGGTTTCTCCCTGACAATTTCAATTTCTGAGACAAAATTAGCGAATTTGAGAGCAAAGATCAACCTCACTTCTGAGTCTGGATATCTGAAGCTGGCAAACGTTGCAAGGCAAACACTGAACTTTGAAGTCCTGCACTTTCATTTACTACACCAAAGGTCCTTATCACTCACACTTCAGACCACAGTGACTTTTCTCCAAAGAGCAGATTGCGCTGAAGGTCTCTTGCAAAAGACTCTGAACTTTATCTTCCATTTTGAGAACACTGCTCTAAGAAGTATGATTTGGCACTTCAAAAGAGACAGCTGACTTGTCCTTGTGTCAAATGATTGCCTCCTACGGCCCTTGAGCAACAGCACCTTTGGGAGCGTTTCAAAGGGAAATGCTCTAGCACATCTTCATTTGGTATCGGAGAAAGCAGTTAGTCCGAGCTACTGTCATTCCCATTATCACCATCTTTGCAAATTTAGTACTGCTTGGTGAGACAGACAGCTTAATTTTCTCAGTCTTGTTTTTAAGCTGTTGTACCTAACACGGCCGCACTTAAGATGCAGAAAATGTGTTTCGACACATTTCTTTTCACCAGACCTGAAGAAAGTAATAGCTGCAGTCATTTGAGGCAGTAATAGCTGGAAAATATCATTAAGTTCTTAAAGCTCATGTTAAAATGTAGTCTGCTGTTTTTAAGAAAACAATCATTATCTTTCACCTCAATGAAATATAATGTGTGTGTACACACATACATATGTATGTGAATGTACATAGACTTAGGGTTTTTTTTTTAAGTGACAGCATGTCAAAACAAACATGCTCTCTCGTATATATACTTCGGATCTAAAATTATTTTCATTTTGAAAAAAATAAACCCCAAACCCAGAATTATCAATATTTTTCTGCATTTCATTTAAAACACTTCATTATCCTTACTGCATTCTATTAGGTTCTCAAATATGCTCCATCTGATTTAAAACCTTATAGCAAGGTTATCAAGAGGAACAGAATCAGGTCAGCACATTAAACTAGATTTTTCTTTTACATCAGTTCCCAGACAAGTCTTCAGGTTTTCCGTGTTATTTATAAGGACATTAAGAAGGTCTTGGTCTTTCTATCTCAGTGATTTATTCTTCCCATATGCAGATGTGATAATTCATTAGAAGCTGGTTAATTACATGTTCTAGCAATAACAGTAGGATCTTAACAGAATAACTTTGATTTACCCACCTTATAAAAAGTCTGTCCTTACCTTTTAGAATCTGATTCTATGATGGGGTGTGCTAAATTAGAATAATAATTCTTAAAATAAATTAGGTACAAAAGGTAGTGTCTGACACCCCAAGATACAGCTGCAAGTACAGTAAATTCTTTTACATAAATATTTTACCATTTGTTAAAAAATATTTACAAAAAATTGTAACATCAGAAGTACCAAAAGTCAAGCTATTCTTAGAAATGACTTGGTGATAAGAGATGCTTTTAAACAAACACCTGCTAGTTCTGCCAAATACACTTCACATACCTGTAGTACCCTCCCACACAAAGTTTTGTTAAGAGAGGAGGGAAAAGAAGACCTCCATTCAGCTAGATTTATGTGGGGTATTTTGTTTGCTTGTATGTTTTTGTTTGTTTGTTTTGCCCCCTTTTTTTAACTAGTATGTATCCTGCATTCAAAATAGGACCAGGGACCTTTTGGGAAGAGCTGTTGACACTCTTGAGGGCAGAGAGGCCCTGTGGAGGGATCTGGACAAATTGGAGAACTGGGCAATCACCAACCACATGAAGTTCAGCTAGAGCAAGTGCCAGATTTTGCACCTGGGACACAGCAACCCTGGCTGTACATACAGACCATGGAATGAGAGGCTGGAAAGCAGCTCCATGGAGAGGCATCTGGGGGTTTTGGTCAACAGCAAGTTGAACACAAGCCAACAGTGTCCCTGGCAGCCAAGAGGGCCAACTGTGTCCTGGGTGCATCCAGCACAGCATTGCCAGCCGGGCAGGGAGGTGATTGTCCTGCTCTGCTCTGCGCTGGTGCGGCCTCACCTGGAGCACTGGGTGCAGTTCTGGGTGCCACAGGATAAAAAGGATATAAAGCTACTGGAGAGTGTCCAGAATAGGGCTATGAAGTTGGTGAAGGGTTTGGAGGTGAAGCTGTATGAGTAACAGCTAAAATCACTTGGTTTATTCAGCCTGGAGCAGACTGAGAGGAGACTTAACCACAGCTACAGCTTCCTCACAAGGGGAGGAGGGGGAGCAGGTGCTGATCTCTTCTCTGGTGATCAATGACAGAACTCAACGATCCTTGTGGGTCCCTTCCAACACAGGCCATTCTATGATTCTGTGATATGGTGTAGAATAGCCCTTTGGCTAGTTTGGGTCAGCCGCCCTGGCTTCGTCCCCTCCCATCTTCCTGTGAAAATTAACTCTGTCCCTGCTGAACCCAGGACAGCAGCCTAAACACAGTGCTGCCTGTGCTATCAACCATGCACAGCATCCATATATTGCTGCCCAAGCCTGCACATGGTCAAGGTATGTGGCCCTCCCCCATACCATGGTTGTTTGGCTTCCCCACGGAAGATGTCTGCTTTTAAGATATATAGTTTCCTTCAACAAAATATTTATTTTATATCCTTGGGATAAAAAGGACGTTCATTAGCACAATTAAACCATGAATACCTCCCTAGCACAGAATAATTGCTTTGCTGTAGCCCAAAACTGTTTCCTCACAAGATGGCATTCCTTATGTGCCAAATAATCAGCCACATGTCATTTGTAGCCCTGAGGTCATGTGCAGGGACAGGAGTTGGACTTGATGATCCTTGTGGGTCCCTTCCAACTTAGGATGTCCTTTGATTCTGTGATTCTATGATTCTAAATGCTGCTAAGCTTAGTCTCAACTACAAGGATTCAATATTAGGGTGCAGATGTCAAATTATGGAGGTGCTTCTATTCAGATATTTTACACATGGACTACGTGGACTCTATTCATATCCTTGATTTGAGACAAACCACAGAACATATGGAAAGACAAGTATTTTGCTGACTTGCTTCATGCTGTATTTAAATATTTTAGGGGTCACTGGTCATCTCAGCTATTCACTGCCAGAGTCACAGCCTAATGGCACTTATCAAATCAAGGAATACGGTCTGTAGTAAAGATACTAATATTTGTTTCCTTAAATGTCAGTTAGAAAGTTATAATTTTTCACATTAGAAAACGTCACCCCAGTAGTCAGTCATACATATAGTAACTTTCTATGTATCAGCTTTATCATCAGACTGGTGGTAACCAGAATGCAAATATTAGGGTCCTGCAAAAAGCTGACAACAAATAAATCCTGCAACTCTTGCTGCTACCTAAACGTGCTCAGCAGCTTGCACAACTGGACATGACCATAATACCAAACCGGAACAGATTCTTCCCTAGGTTGCTTTTGCTTGCATGTAGGGGAAAAATTAAAAAAAAAAAAAAAAAAAAAATGAAAGAAAGATTGAAATATTCTTTAGTTAGTTGAAGTTACATAGCTAAAAAATTATATTTAATATTCTTGCTATAGAACTTGATAGTACATTTATACAAAAGATACTGTTAGCTTGGCTGGAAAATCCCATAGGAAAAGTCTTACCTTATGTGGAGGAGACAAGCCAAATTTTGTAGCTCGAGACTTTTTTTTTCTTAAGTATGAATTTCTCTCTTTTTAGTTCAGTACCTCTGTGCTCTCTCCTGACCTAATTTTGTCTGTGATAAATGCCAGAGTTTCAGTGGAGTCACTTGAGCTCCTGTAAGAAAAGAAGTGAAGTAAAAAACTGAATGCACTCAACATTCCTGCTCTGATAGATTGCTTGTCAGGACACTAAAAGCCTTGCAAGGCTATAGGTGGGGTAAAGCCTCAGAACTGCCAGTCTTTAGACAAAATTGCATTTTGGTTTTCTGCTAATTATTCTGTACTGACATAACGAAGTTAAAGCTCATTCAGACTAAACAGGTCTACAGTTTGTGGAGGCGTGACACAGGCTGTTTTACAGGATTCATTCCCAGAGGTATTGTGTGGCTAGAGGACATTCAAATCAAATTTCAGCCTTGGTTTAGACAGGAGAAAGACAACAAATGCTTTCTAGTGAGAGGCATTGCAAAGCACAGCTGGCCAAAGAAGTTTCTCAATTTAACTACTTCCTATTCTTTCCCTACCCAAGCACCTTACAGGGAACATTTTTCACTTGCTGATAAGAGCACCAGCAAGTAGCAAGAAAGACTGAACACAGCTGCATCTGCTCTTGCAGAAATGGCCAGAAAGCAAGCACAGAAGGTGCAGGGTGGCTTCCCATTCTAACAATTCTGGATGGACCCTGAGGTGTGGTGGGGGACCTTCCACCAAAGTCCATGTTGCAGAACGAGGCAGGCAGGAAAGCTCAGATGCCCCAGGTAACAGAGACATAGAAAGGGCTGCACTGAGTAGGGCCAAAAACTCTTCCAGAACTCCGCCCTGCTGCCAATGCTATCCAGTAATGAATCCTAGGAGAAATTCCAAGATAAGCGCATTGTGATTCTTCCTCTGCTATATGCTCCCAGTTTCCGACACCCTGCAGCTTTGGGCCTTACTTGAACCAGCAGGTATTTTTTTCCAAGGCTACCAGCAACAAAAGGGGTCATTGCTCAACCGTGCTAAAGCCCTCTCGGATTTATAGGACTCATTTAGCTCTAGCTCAACAAGAGAAGAGTCCCTCATAGAGCAAAGACTTCAGCTGGTGGGGAAAACTGGAGAAAGTAGATCAGATGATCTCACAGCCACACATCATCTTAAGTCTTAATTTAATAAAAAACATTATTAAAGGATTGTTTACAGTAGAAACCACACTAAATTGTGCTATTTTAATACCATGATCAGGTTCACTCATTCAATATGAATACTCCAAAGGAGTTTTAACTTACCAGAAAACAAACAAGTATAGGACTATTCTTCTAAGGTCTCAGTTTGCTCAACAGGCAAACATTGTGTTACTTAGGAGCAAGAAAGAAATGCCCAGTTCCATCTCCTATTAGCAAAAAAACAACAACAAACAAAAAAAAATGTCCACACTACGTAAGATATCTTACCTGAAGCACACAAGAACATAAGTTGGCTGCTTATGCTGTTAACCAACACTCATTTCATACAAGATGAGCAAGAAAACACTTTTCAGCAGAAGAGCGAGTTATCCTCCATTAGAACAGCTTCATTCTTCCTAGAGTGTCCCCTCAATCCTCTGAAAATACAAAAACAAATTAAAATATAACCTTTTTTTCAAGGAATAGGATTATCAGATTTTTGAACTAATAGAAAAATGCAGTATTGTAGACATGGTAAGGCTACAGTGCTTCCCAAACCTATATGATAAAAAAATCCTCAGTGTCCTAAAAGATTGACTGAAGCTCTGAAAAGTCAATATTTAATAGTAGACATCAAGTCTGACCTTCAGATGCCAAAGCGATCATATAAAAAAATTGATATTCAAAATAGTATAGTTACAGCTCTTCTTCACTTCATTATTCCTAGAAAGATGTGTAAATTCGTATGACTGCCACTAAACAGCACATACGTATTGCTTAGGTATCACCAAAACTTGCAGACCTATGTAAGAGGAACACATTTGTGAAAGTATTTATAGTTCACATTCTTGTTTTTGAAGGAAAAGCAGACAGCTTTCATATAACCTATTGTTTAAAAGTTTCTTCATCTCCTAGAAAGCACTTTGATTTTCAAAGAAGGTTTAAGGAAATTAAATGCTGTCCCTCAATGTCAATGATACTACGGTGTTTACTGTAGTAGTGTCTCTTTTGAAAGCTCACCCTAAATTAAAGAGAACATGTAAAAGGCATAGACATAGATGTATTAATCATTAGTATTCTCTCTTGCAGCGCATGTTTTCCCATTTTTTTTCACAGTACTTAAATACTTAAGCCAAACAAAAACAACTTGGTCATGTAGAACTTCATGGGAAACAATCAGCTTTGAAAAAACAACCAAAAAAGCACAAACCCCCCAAATCTCAAACAAACAAACAAACAACAACAAAACCAGTGTGATTTGGGCACTGCAGATTCTATTGCAGCAAGGAGATCTAAAGACCCCACTGCTTCATTCGCTTCTGGTGTCAGAATAATTGTATTTCCTTTCTAATGCTAGTTTCTTAAAATAAACAGTACTGTTAATTATACAACATGCAACCAGTATCAGAATACCAATTGTGGAAAGCACAGCGGCAATATATTCAACGCTTCATACTGCTGCTGTTACACGTTCTCCTACTTTTGGCTTTCCTTTTATAAACACTTTTTAACTTGTACTTGAATTGTTCTGGCCCTTAAAACTTTTCGGCAAATTACTGAATAGGATTTTAGAAAAAGTAGTTGGGACTGCAGTAGAGAAAGGAAAAGAAAATCATATTTTACATGTGTCTGGTGCTGCTCTCTGCCTTCCATAATTACAGAGATAACAGGATTTCCAAGACTGGGATTCAAAACTGCACGTTTCCTCCACTTTGAAACCAAGGAAGGCATTTACCTCTGAGAATTGGAAGGGGAAATTAGAGGAGTACACTCAGCACCACTTTGTAAAGCAAATATTGACAGAGAAACAGTTATTCCTGTTATTATTATTATTTTTAAAAGAGTATCAGGAGCACTTTTAGCACCAGACACTATCAGGGATAAAGACAGCTAAGCCGCGTCTTCCTCATATGCCAGTACCACAGCAAGAGCCCCGGTGAGGCAATGGGCTGAGGGTGCTCTCTCGCAATTTCGCAGCCCAGCACCAAAGACTTTTGCAAGGAAACAACTCCTGTGAACCTGTCTGGTTTCTGTGGTACCAGCAGTAAGGTAGCAGTGACTCTAGCTTCAGTTATTTTCTAAACTCTTCAGGGATCACGGAGAATCACAGANTGTTCAAGAAGAGACTGGACAACACCCTCAGACACATGGTGTGAACTGTGGGGTTGTCCTGTGCATGGACAGGAGTTGGACTCAGTGATCCTTGTGGGTCCCTCCCAACTCAGGACATCCTGTGATTGTCTGAGCACAGTTATGGCACCTGCTCACAAGAGGGGTTTGCACAGCAGTGTGATCCGCTACGACTGAGAGAACTGGGAAGCAGCTAATTCTGACGCGAGTGATGACAGAAAACTTTCCCTATCCACCCCCTCCTTCAGGAGGAGAGAAGTACAACTAAATAAGGACTAAAAGCTGGATCCCAGGACCAGTTGCCACTAAATGGTCATTTCAAGAGGGTTGTTTTGCATTGGTATCCAAGTTGCTGCTGCTGTTTATGCAAACAGTGATCCATGCACAAAGCCATGCACAAAGCCACGCACAAAACATTTCTGATCTCTGGAATCTTACAGTTCACTTGGGACACAAAGGCTTTAACAGTGGGAAAAAAGGTACAAACTAGAAGCTGAAAACGACAGTTTAAGTCCCACTTTTACCTTTAATATTTACCCCCTCAAAATAGTTTGGTTGAAATTCCATTTAGCACAGAAGTAACAGCCAACTAATTCCCTATGGTGCGCACATTCCTACAGTTTTAATATTGTCATAATAAACCCAAATTTTAATTGACTTTGATGTGACATTCTAAAATGAGTGTTATTCTGCTTTAACCTATATTGTAAATAACATTTTCTTTCATATTACCTATAAAGTGATTATGTTGTTCGAGAGGAGAAATTCGGATTAGACTTAGAGTGTGAATATATCTGATACCAAGGGCTAACATTCTAAAAAGTGTGCTTGTTCCACATAGGACTCCGAAACCTCTATACTTGTATTTGGTATGTTATCCATATAGATTTTTCACGGTTTCTTTTATACTTTTAATATTCTTCGTTACTTTTCAAAGTGATTTTTTAAATTATGAATTTTTCAAAAATCAAAACAAAATATTTAAATCATTTTCAAGGTTCTGTATTTGCAGAAGTCTAAGTAGCTTTGAACAAAAATACTGATTATCAGCTTTCAAGATGGAACCACCAAGCCCTTGCAAACAAATCTGCTTCACATGGCAACCTACAGCCATCCAGAACTTGTTAAAATGTGAGTCTGAAGGTTTTTGTCTTTTTCTGAACATACAGTATATTTCACTTTCTCTGCAGAGGAAGAATCAGAATACACACACAAACACATGCATATGTATACACACATTTGTGCCACTCCCAAAATACAGCCAGCGACTGTTCTGCCTAATCTACAGGAGGAATAGATGGAGATTGGCTTGACCGTACATAGACAAGACTTGTTTTTAACATATTTTAGGCTTTCTTGAGTGGGAGAGGGAGCATTCAACCAGCTTCTCTAGAAGCTTATCGTTCTAGAAGCAACATTCAACACCCAGATCAGAAATGTAGTCCTCAAATACATGGCCTAACCTTATTTTTCTTTTATTTCTGCACAGCTTCTTTTCCATACACTGGGGAGGACATATGTTTCTCCACTCTGTCTTTTTAAATTAAAAGATGCTCAGGATAGTTATTCACTCTTACCATTAATGACTTCAGTACACTAACAGCAAAACTTTCCTCTCAGCTGGGGTTTCAAGCATATACCCTAACACAAACCAGAAGGTGATGATGAGACTACACATCTCCAAGTTCTGTGTTCCTCCCTCTGCCACAAGTGAGTGTCAGGTCCAATTGCCAAAGGGCTGCGTTTGCTTAGGGATACCTGCTCATAAACCATGACAGACAATACTGCGTCCTCCAAAACTGCAAGCACGTTTCCAAGAAGCACATAATCAATCTTTCACAGGAGGAACAGGGCAGGAATCTATTTTTCATACTTTTATAAACCCTCATTACAACATATCACATTAAGATTTTTCCAAACGTGCGTCATTTCAGACCATAGAGGTCACAACTCCATATTCCCATGGAAGGTTTCCATTACAGCATGAACTCTGCTGAATGAACTACACAGAAGACCGACAAGTCTTGATATGTGAAAGGCGGATAGTGCTGCACTATGTTAGTTTTAACACACGGGACAGTGAATCAGTTCAGAAATCTCCCAGCATAATCTAGAAAGAGCTAAACAACAGCAAAACCAAAGACTATAACGACAAAAATCATTTTACTGCCACTTTCATTCTGCAACAAGGCACGCATATAGCTGGTGATAATGTAAGGGCAGGTAAAGTACTGTTTGTTTGAAGTTTATATTAAAAAACAAACAAACAAACAAAACTGGTTTTATTTTATTTCTCCCGTTAAGAAAAATGGTGTATCTTAGTCTGACATTCCATAGCTACATTTGGAAGTGGAACTATGGAAAAAGCTCTGCATGACCTATTTCCCTCTGTTCAGTGCCAGGATTTTGACAGAGTGTGCTGGCAGCTGAGGACTGCTGTTGAGTTTTCCATTTGCAAAGTGACAGAAGTCCATCGTCACCAGGCTGACAGTCGCAGGGTGACAAGGCCGGGACAGTAAGGCTGAGCTCCGCGTAGCAGGTAGAACATTCTCTTTGGTCAAGAAAAAGGGACAGAAAGCAGCAAGCACAGAGCAGCTCCTGCATTAATGAAATCCATCAAATAGCAGCTCTTTAACACGGACACCACAATCGGCCTAGTGCTGGCCTCAGTTCTCCAGCTCTTGCAGAGTGATATAACTTAGAAGCAGCAGAAAAGTATTTATTATGGCAAGAAAATAAAACACAACTGAGGTTGAGAGCTGAGGTTTCTTAACTTCTTGTTGATGTATGAAAACTGACTATCTGAGAGAACTTGTGCTGTAAATTTGGCTTCTATGTAACAGGGTGAGCTTGAATAAATAAATGTGTATCTTTTTTTCCTGCCCATATGACTTTATACACTGTTAGCCTGTTAAGAGTAAAAAGAAAATTTCGTAAGTCATAAAGCATATTGGGCGAGGAGAAATACTTGCAGGAAAGCTCTTGTAGATATGCCACAGCAGACCCAAATTCCATCTATCTTTATGATTTTCATCATGAGTACATCTAAACATCTCAGATTATCTCTGATGTTTTCAAATAGTGCCATAATTTGTACTTGCATGCATGGGACTGAGGGGCACAGAGGAGCAAACATTAAGCAGAACTTACACTCATCAAGAATGAAAACGTCATCAACAGTCCTGGTCCAAAAATTGTAAAAGACTAATTGTACCTGCTAATATGTGTGTCCTGGTTTAACCCGAGCTAGCAATACAATCACGACAGCCGATCACTCACCCCCTCTCCCCTCCAACAGGGGAGAGAATCAAAAGGGAAGGGAAAAGCTTGGATTGAGATAAACACAGTTTAATAAAGTAACAAAATGCTAATACACTACTAGTAAATATATATATAAAATAGAAACAAAAGATACTCAAGGCAATTCCCCAAGAGCTCCGTCCACAGCTGAGCAGCCAGTCCCAGGAAGCCCCAGCAGCAGGTCCCCAACAGAGAAGATAAAAAAAGGCAGAAAGGCTCAGAGGCCTCTACAAAATGGCAAAAAGCCAAACTAAACATCCTGAACCAAAATTTCCCAGCTCGATAGAAAGCACCCCAAAGCAAGCAAGAGCAAGGACGCCCGAGAGAGAGAAAAATCGGAAGGCCCTGACTCTCCTTAAATATGAAGCTTGACACTAATGGCATGGAGTACTCTTATTGATCAGTCTGGATGTCCATCAAGCTCTGCCCCATCCATGCCCCCCTTCCTTGCTGCCTCACACCTGTGGGCAGAGCACTGAGTGTCCTTGGCTCTCAGACCAATTAAAAACATTAACTCTGTCCTGGGGTGTCATATCTTGTTCTCAAACTAAATCCAAATAATGACCGTGCTAGCTATGAAAAAGAACGGTTTCTAACTGTATGAAGAAAATTAACTCATTTTCAGCCAAGCCAGCACAATGTCAAACAAATAATATTACCCTGCTTTGTAGCTTTTGTCTCCATCACAACTGTGGCCAGTCATTTTTGGTACTCTGCAATGTGCATCTGAGGGCTCCGTGTCGGAGGAACTGCTTACTGTCTGTGGGATGAAGAAGTGTTGCAATATGTGACACATGAAAGGCAAACACAAAGGCAAGAGAGAGTCCAAGGAAAGCAAAACTCTCTTTTGGGAGAGTTTCTTTTTTCCCTTCATTCAGCCTCCTGGTAAAACCCCAGGTAGTTTAATGAGCGGTAACCGATGAAGAAGCCAGAACTCTGTTTGGGCACACACCCAGCCCAGCGCCACAGGCTGAGGACCTGCATTTGTGCACTGGCTGCCAGAGCATCACCATCCTCTCCTGCACCCCTGGCCATGGCAGAGCAGGGCCCCAGACGTTCTCCCTGCCCTCTGTTCACCAAGGGGTGACCTGACCCTCGCCTGCCCTCCGTTTGTCAGCCCGGAAAGTGGAACCAATAGCTGGCTGCAAATTAGCTCGGTACATGCTGACATACAACTCCGGAGAGCCTATTTAAAAGGTTAATAACTTTTAAAATCCAATTAAAGAGCTTAATTAGCTAAAGTCATCTTTGGTCTGCCTACTAAATCTCAAAGTAGGTGAACGCAATAAAGATTAATCTCTCGGTTTTTCATAGGCACCAAATCAGATGCTGGAGACCCCTGATCACGTCTGATTTCAGGTCGGCACCACGATGGCACCTTCTTTAGAGAAAGTTCAAATACAGCAGAAATGCTCAGCCATAGACCGTGTGTAACGATGTCACAATTGAAATGTGACGCTGATACTTCAATTGCGACAAGCAGATAGGGGACCCTGCCATACATGCTAGAATAGAGAGAAAAATGCTGGTTTTGGAGCAACTAACACAGCATATTGAGTCAAAATTATCTGATTCGCTAGGAACAGTAGCAGTTAAAAATACGGTGCACAGCAATTTTATTTCTTAACCCAAGTATCTCCGTGAAATTTTTCCTTTGTGTCTTAGACCAAACCCGATCATCTTGTTTTCGGTATTGTATCTTCACATGCACACATTTCCAAACAGGCAAGAAACCTGTTAGTTAGTTACTAATGCACTAACTAGTTAGTGGACAACCAGCTCTAGGCATCCAACTGAAACTCTGTTCCATCACTTCATAAACCATCCTTTCTCTTCCCTGCTAAGCATCAACAGCAGCCATTAAAAACCAACAAACAAAACAAAACCAACAAACAAAAAAACCCCCACCAAAACCCAAACAAAACCCCACACCACCAACACAAACACCAGCAAAAGCTCCCAAAAACTTCCAGCGTAGGGCTATCCTGGATCTGTCATCAGCACACAACCTCAAGGTAGAAAGAAAGGTTACATTCACAGTATGTCGGATTATTTTTCAATGCCTCCTAATAAACTGTCCTCAATTCTCTTGTCCGCAGGCACCCCAGGGTCTCAGAAAGCCCCACCAGTTTCCTAGGAACAGGCCATGGGAGCTGGTACATCCCGCCAAAGCCATGGGATAGGTACCCATCAACAAGCGAATCTCGGAGGAAGAAGAGCCAGTTGCTAAAAACGTGGCACTACAAATCGCTGGCCATTTTCAAACCAGAAAGCTGTTTAGTATGAATGGCAACACTAACCACAGCCATTAGAAGAAACTACTGAAAGAAGCTGCCTACCCGAACAAAACAGCTCATCGCTTCGGGCTTTCAGTGCTAAGATCTACACAAGGAAAGACATTGTGCTGGTTCACACGGAGACATCAGCAAAAAGCATTAAAGTATTTTCCCCTGTTGCAAGTATGAAACGTCATGAGAACAGAAACAACCTCTAAATGTGCCTTTCTGCCCAGGCAGAGCAAAGCACAGCATTAACTAACGAGAAATCACGCGGATTTTAAAAGCACCCCTAGCTTCCCGGTGACTCAAATAGCTTTGGCGTCCGCTTCAGAACGAGAAACCCCTTGACTTAACAGCCAGAGGAGGCCGAGCAGCTGCCGCCGCCAGCACGGAAAACCCAACCCCAAAAGCAGCTCCGGCCCCTCCGGCCCCGCTCCCCTGCCGGGCGCGGCCGTGACCGCCAGGTGTCGCTGCGGCGCCGCACACGGGCCCCGCCCGGGGGACAGCGCTCGTACCCCCGGCCCTGTCACCCCATCCCAGCCGTGCCCCGCTCGGGGAGCCGCAGCCGCCCCCGGTTACGGGGCTTAAAGGCGACCTGCGCCTTCCCGCGGTAAGAGCGAGTTTGTCATCGTGTCCTCCAGACGGGACGGGGCGGGGGGGGCGGGGGAATGGGGTTCCCCGAACGGGATGCAAGACCTCCCGCCTACCTGGGACTGGAAAGCTTTTGCCTAAGGGCAGAGAGCACCCCGAGGTCTTACAGAGCTACACCCCGAGAGCAAGCGACGCCCTCCAGCTTTTCCACAGTCTGTCGTCAGCCACAGCCAGACTTCGATGCTTTCTCTAAATCTATATAGACAGAAGACATTTATGGTATTTCGGAATCCTTTTCTCCTGGAAGTTAAAACCCCACAGCCTTCCCAGATAAGCAGCTGTCTCCATCACTGCAGAAAGCCGTCATGTTTTTAACAGAGTGCGGCTGCGATGTACTTCAGGCCTCAGCAAACCCTGTTCTCCAAGACAACACATCATCAGAGACTCTGAAGTGATCGCTTACACCATTATGCACTCTAGAAAACATCAGAAGTATGGCAGGGATAAAAACAAACCAAACCCAGTCCAGACAAAACCCACAAGCACTGTAAAATCTGCAATATAAAAGCATTGTCAATAATGCGTTTGATACACTTAAAGAAGAAAGGCTGCCTAAATTAATGTATTCATTTAAAATGATTTCCTACGTAGGTCAGTTGAAGAGCTCAACAGAAAAGTTAAAAAAACAAAACAAAAACATTGTCACTGAGCACTCTGGTCAAAACTTCCACATTCTGAGTTTATGGAGCTGGGCCATTTAGGATAAGAAATAGAAACTTTCAAAATATTTTAATACAATAGTAAGGGCTTAGTTCAGAACTGAACAAATAGGTAACTTCAAACATGTTAACTGCCCTCATTGTTAGGCTGTTGCCCTGTTAGGTTTTTCAGAAAACAAAGGTTTCAGTGTCAACATACCTGTGCTCATTTGCAGACTGTCTTACGTAATTTTAACCTGAGTGTAGGAAGCCTGCTATTAAAGCTAAAGTTTGTAACTCTGGGACTTCACATGTGGGAGTAGCTTCCCATATGCAACCTGATAATTTCCTATACAACCCCTCTGCACATGCTGGCAGGGTATTTGGTGTTAATCTGGAGAACCGGGAAAAATATTCCATGAAAACACACGGTGCTGGCGTCGAAGTCTAGGGCCAAGTCTAACTGCACCTAGCAGTGCATAGACCTATGGGGAGAGAACACAGACCACCAGAGGAGCTATCCCATTACAATCTTCTGGTTTTTAATGCTGCCTGAGACGGTTACGAGACCAAAAGTTTGTTTTATTCCAAAGAAAGTTTTTGTGGAGTCATGACATATAGGTTTCTTGTTACTGGAATCTACTTTCCAGAGGAAGCATTACTAGCCAAGTTGGGAAGGAGTCAGGTCCTGCAAAGATCTCTCTGTCAGTGAGCTGAAACATAAGCAACAACTGATACCTGAAAATGTTATACAATTTGAAGGAAGGACATACATTGCCAGCCAGTCAATTACAGTGCTGCCTATGGCAAGGGGGAGGAGAGGAAGGGCTGGTGTGCCCACAGTCACTTCTATGGAAAAGAAGGGGCTTCCCCCAACTGTTGCCATCCTTCCCACTTCCACTAACAGCATGCTTGGCTCCCCAGGGCTCCTGTCCAAAATGTGCCCATTTCCTCTCCCTCTTTCACAGCAGAAGGGAGCCCTGTACTCCATCTCTCATGGCCAAATCCAGCTTTGCCTACATTGCTGAGAAGCACTGAGCCTCCTCTGGGCAAAGAGCCTGGTGCTGATCAAAAGCACGATGAGGAAACAGAGCAGCCTTCGCTCTCCTGCTCTGCAGAAATCCTTAAGGAGTATCATTGCCCATTCACACCTCTGAGTGTTCCTATAGCTGATAGCATCTCTCATTTCTTTTCTGATCTCTGCTGTGATCAAACCCCACAATACTTTCACTCTGGAAAGAGGTGTTAGACTACAGCACTTACCAGCCCTCAACATTTACTCACAGTCTAGAACTTCCCTTTAGACATTCTTCGTACAGCACACTTTTATAGAGGGCTTGTAAACAGCGTTCATAACAATTACCACACCACTTAAAACCAAATTATTCACTCTTAATAATGCATAAACCAGGATAGTTTAAAACTGGCTGTATTACAAACCTCTCTTCGCAAGAGCTTACCATTATTTGGTACCTACCTCAGGCCTCTTGTAACCCTCTTTGCCAAAAAATTGATTTAACCCCCCCCCCAAAAAAAAAGAGCAACATACAGTCTGCCATGGGTCCACTAATTAGTTTCAAAAGTGTTTTGATGAGGGGGGGCAAGGATCAGTGAGCTAATAGGATAGAGATAACAGAGGATAAGCACAAAGTTTCACAACTCCACTGTACTACTGATAGAAAAGAGCCATCTGAACTTATCATAATTTCTCACCTATCACCAAAAATCGACATTTACAAAACAAGCCTCTTTAAAGCAAACATACGTAAAGCAAAATACCCACAAAATCACTATCAAGCAGATAAAAAACCATCATAAATACTTTTGAGTTGGTAATTTTAGCTGCATGTCTACTTCAAGAACAAAGACAGGAGTATAAACACGGTATCCATGCAAGTGCCCTCCCTAAGGGACTATAGCCAGTTTTAACACTCACCAGATTTTACCTAGTGACTCCTATTTTCTTAGAAAAGACACTCAGCTTTTCTGATCTGGTGGAGCACTGCGTCGAGGGAGAAATTATTTAATTTTACTGTGTTACTAATTAGAAAACATCACTATGGCTCTTCTCTGTCAACTACTACAATTAACTCCATCACTTTTCATTTTAGTTGAACAGTTTCACAAAGCACTAAAGAAATCTCTCTAAGATGCCCAGATAACCCAGAGAAGTCACTGTGTTCACTGGAAAAGAACGATGGCAAACAAAATCAGTACTGTTTTACTTGCCCAGTGCAAAGCATTTGAATAACAGAATTAAACTGGACCAAGAAAAAGGGGAAGAGCAGCCAATTCTTAAAAAACAGCAGCATAAATCTTTGTATGCAAAGTATCTCGATGACTCCATCCTACAAACAGATACTGAAGTGAGAAATCATCTGTTCCAGCACCTTGCAACAACCACGTAAGTAAAATCACCATCAGCTGAGAGTAGAAAAGCATCTGTGCCAAAGACAATGACAGGTCTTAACCTCATGCTCAAAGGTATTAGAGATAACTTTTCCTTCAGAAATTCAAAAGGATGTATGTATTCCAAACCAGAATGTACTTGCTCAAAATAGACTCTGAGCATGGAAGGGAGGAGTTAAGAAGTCTTTCGACCATCCAAACTCAACTTGGACTTCTCAGAGCAATACTATCTCCCTCAAAGAATGAGGGGTTTGCTACTTGATTTTGTGGGGACGGGCATTGTGTGTGTTTGTTTGTTTTGGCGTTTGCTTTGTGTGCGTGTTTTGTTGTTTTTTTTAAAGAATCTGCTTCACGAGATGCAAAACTTAAAGACTTTGTGCAAATAAAAGAGCTTCATAAGCAGATGGCAAGAACGTATTAACTCAAGCTATTAAAAGTTAAAATATTTTCAGTTCCACAGATCAAGGTTTCTCTGAAAAGCCGAACTCTCCAACTTCTTCCCTAAGAAAGCATGAGGTTTGGGGTTTTGTTTGTTTGTTTTGTTTTTAATTACATAAGACCAACTATTTTTGCTTATAACTTCTTGTTTGGAAATTTTTTTTTTCTTATCAATATAAATTTTACTATGCTTATGTAGCAATTGCCTCCACCTTATGATTCTGTATTATCTATAATAAAAGCAATCCCTCCCCAAACTCCCATAGGTTTTCCAAGACCTTAGTTCAATTAAAAGTTTCACCATTACAGATGAAGGTCACAGACAACATACAAGTTTTGTTTCTTGAAGGAAATCTACAAGAACTGTTGCCCTCTCCCCATTGCCTGCATGTCCCCGAAATACAAATGGTTTTACAGAACTTTAACACAGATAATAAAGAAGAGCCCCACAAAGTGATAAGAAACACCTAGGCACAGAACACAGGTATGGGTAGGGACCGCACAGATACCAATTTAAACCAGTGCAAGACACAGCTGATTTTTGCCAAAATTTGTCTGACTGCAGTTTTAACAATTCAAGACGAAGCACGAGGATCAGGGTACACCAAAGCGAAGGTTATTCATCCACAGGAACAGCCTCTACAGCCTTCAGAAACCTGGACAGACAGCGCCAAGAAACAGCACACAAGACACCCCTCACCGCTCCTGAAGTGCTCAGCTAAGTCAGTCTCCAACAAATTTATGCACCTTTTTTATTTTTAATGTGCCAAGAGATTATACAGAAAAAAAAACCCTGCAACTTGAACCAACTATCCGTACCTTTCCTATTTCAGGCTCTCAAACGCAGAGTTGCCAGACAGCGTGTGTGTGGACAGCGTTATTTGACCCGCAGATCCTGCCCAGGCACACACACCAGAGCAGCTCCAAGCAGCACACTCAGGACCCTGCAGAGGCAAAGACTGAAGCCCACGCTCATCGGATGGAAGCAGAATATTCTCAGGTCCGTACCACTGGCTCTACCTGGCAGTGAAGGCACGGTGGTCAGACCAGCTGATGGTAAAACAAAATGAATCAGAAAGCCTGCGAAGTCCAGTGACAGGACAATAGGGCTGTGGGGGGACACACAAAATAAAAAATAAAATGAAAGCAGCACCGAGCCACAACCTTTGAAATGTACTTCAATTAAGATATGAAGGGATAGATAAAGGATGACCACATCCCTAAACACTCCTGACGAATCCAACAAGTGGAAGCCATTCTGAAAATCAGCATTTCTCACCGTATGTTTCCCAGCCTGTGAAAAGGGGATTTGGGTCAACCCCAACCCCCAGAAAGCAAGTCAAGCTGCTGTTCCAAAGCGCTGCCGCAGGAAACTGTTTCTGACAAGTGTCAGTCTCTTCCCGCTACTTAGAAGATCTGAAATTCGCGGTGAAAAGTTAGTAGCCAAGTCCAAGACTTTAAAGGCACGGCAATAAAGCTGGAGCAGGTGTGTGTACCACAGTGGTGGCCCGAGCTGTAAGAAATACAGGTGTCTGCAAAAGTTTTGTGGCTTTGCTCCCATAAGGAACAGACTTGCAACGGAAGAGTTGAACCAAGCAGGAACGTTCTGCTGATAGAAACCCAACTCCGGGAACACCGATATTGCTAGTTCGCCTAGAAAGAAAGATGCTCCTTAGGAATTAAGAATGTTTTCAGTTAATACCTTATCCACCAAGCCCAGGATTTCAAAAGATCTTCAAGGACACAACACGTAAAGGAAAACTGGATATCAATCACATGAAAAATAATTGTTTCACTGGGAAGAATCATTCCCCTTTTGAATTCTGCCTAGTGCAGTCTGCTAAAACACCTCTTTGGATAAAAGCTTTTTTGTATCTGTATTAATACCCTCTCCAGAAGCAACTAATGGAAAGATGCAACCACCTTCCTCTCAATGCCATGACTGATACCCATTTTTCTTGCATCTTTCTAGACACAAAACCAGAATACATTTTTTTTTTTAAATGTACATATTTATATTGGAAAGTGCTGCATAGAAGAGGTGATTTATTATAGACTGCATGGTACATTTTTTCATCAACATTCTTAACTTCTGTTTATGTAAGTCCTCCCACAGACATTTGGACTCACTGGATTTTGAGAAAAGAGCACAAAATGAAGAATGTAAACAATCACCGTCTCTCTTTATAGACCTTTACATTTATTGGACAGAATCAGACTGTTTCCTGTGTGCTACTGTTTATGTCAGGTACCTTTTTGGAGTTGCAGTCTCCACACGTGTACTTGGAATAGCCTAAAAATAATCTGAAAGATATTTAATACACACATTATTGGAGGGGGGGGGGGCTTGTTTCAACGCTTGAAGCATATGCTTTTGACTACGCCTACACTTCATGTTTTCTAGAGCAAAACTGTTCACTGCATCGTTATTCACTGCAGTTAAGGTACAGATTGTTCACAAAGCAGCCGTGACTCAGTCACGAAGGTCTGATCTACCCCCTTGCGTCTGGTGTGATTGCAAATACCACCACATCTGAGTTTTACAAACTGACTCCACCCCATCAATCCTCTTCATTTGTTCAGATTACTTCTGCTGCTCCTCGTGGTCTACTATGCTGGAACTAACAGATCTGCTACAGCAGCTTTAACTAGAAACAACAGGATTTTTGATGCTACTGAAGTATCAGCTGAAGTGCAGCAATATGATAGGTCAGCTAAAAAGAAGATGCATTGGTGGGGGGGGGAAAAGTGGCACGTAACTGGCAGGCTGCAGTGCCTTCAGGATCCTCCACAGCATGAGGCAACAGCTGGAAAAAAACAAAACAAAACGAAACAACAAACCCTTGCATTTACTTGACGGTGCAGGTGACTTAGTAACAAATTTGGATTAAATTCTCTTAATCTTTTTGTGTTCTATAAACTGAAAAAGAAGCCTGACGAACGTCTCACAATTCCAACACCGAAGAGAAATATCTACCTACATAATTCACAGATTATTAGGTGGCCAAATGAACTGTATGCTTTACTGCTTTGCACAGTTACTTGTACAGGTTTTATGCCAGGCATCATAAATCCAAGCTACTAGCCACCTTATCACAGTGAAAAAAAGCAAGGTTTTTAAGACAAAATAATACCTTAACAATTTAGCTGAAGTTTTACATTCACACAAGAAATTTAAAATATAGTTAAACGGTAAAGCACACATGTATTTATTTCTACGCTACTAGACGGACCTTCTCAATTCAGCTCAAAAATTCATAGAATAGTTTGGGTTGGAAGGGACCTTCAAGGGTCATCCAGTCCAACCCCCTGCAATGAGCAGGGTCATCTCCAACTAGATCAGGTTGCTCAGAGCCCTGTCCAGCCTGGCCTGGAATGTTTCCAGGGATGGGGCATCTACCACCTCTCTGGGCAACCTGGGACAGTGTTTCACCACCCTCAGTGTAAAACATTTCTTCCCCATGTCCAGCCTGAATCTCCCCTCCTTTAGTTTAAAATCATTACCCCTATGACAACAGGCCCTGCTAAGAAGTCTGTCCCCATCTTTCTTAGCACCCCCTTTTAAGTATGGAAGGTCTCCCCCGAACCTTCTCCAGGCTGAACAACCCCCAATCTCTCAGCCTGTCCTCACAGCAGAGGTGTTCCAGCCCTCGAGTAATTGCAAATGGATACATACTTATCTCCTGTACTATGAACTGTAATGGATTATTTTCCTAAGAAACTGAAAAAAAATGAAACAAAGAACCAATAATCTCATCCTTGTCTGCTTCCTTTTAATTTAAATATCTTAGATATTCTTCCCAAGTAAATACTTTCTTCCTCTTTTCACCTTAGAAAGAGTGCCTTTTCCCTTGTGTTTGTCACAGAAGATTAAACAGATGATGACGGCAACTGGCTCCTGCATGATTAGAGGGGAGCCTTCCTTAAAAGTTTTCACAGACATTCAAATTCAAAACCTGTTACCAAAAAAATGAAATTGCTCTTTCACTTCCATGTGTTTTTACAATTATTGAAAAATACAAATGAGAAATTCAATCTGTTCAAAACAGTGTTTAAAAATACACAATGCTAAGTGCAACAGATGCAAAAAGTGAAATATTTTAAAACGCGTCTTCACTCTTTTCATACTATACATTCCTTTTCCTTGAAAGATATTTCACACATCGATAATTTCAGACCTAAAAAAGGCTCTTGAGCAGTATGGCACTTGTATGAGTTCAATATTCTTAAAAAAAAAAGAAAAAAAAAAAGGACAGTTTGACAAAGTATGAAGCACTCCAATATCGAAAACAGAAAACAGTCCTAAGAAGATTGTGAATTGAAGGCCACACTCTATCCACTGTATGTTGTGATCCAGCACCTCTAAATGCTTTCAAGACTGGTATATACTAAGACTGAACTCTGCCTCTTCATGCGTATGAGCTGCCTACATTTATGGTCACCATATTTCTAGGTGGTCTGAACTCCATCGCTTCTCCCCTCCCCTCTGTATTCTTTCATTAGTAGACAATCAGATAAACACCACCTGAAAGCTGGTAATAAGAAACTGAGTGCCGCTCCAATAAAAACATACAAACGAATATTCACATAGTTTACTGTTCTAACACATGAAGTTCTCTATAAAGAGTAGGAATCAAAATAGTGTCAGGTAACATCACTTAAGGATGCATTAGGTTTCTTTCTACACAAAACAACTTTCTTCATTAAAAGCGGACAGTATCTCAGTTCTACAAAAAAGCCCTACATATCTTTTCTTTTACTTGCGATAGAAATTTAATTAGGGCAAACAAAAGATTTCTGAGATATTTTGTTGCAACAATAGCAACCCATTTCAAGTAAGGAATTTAAATAACGTTTTATTTCTGGTCACTTACATGACTAAAATACCAATTTTTTTTTAAAAAGGATTAATGCTTAAACTTCACAAATTCCATTTTTTTAAAACCTTTATTTCCTCTACTTAGATCAATTTCTAGAAATTTTGCTCAGAGGGTGCAATATATTTCTATTGAAAATACTTTTTTTTTCTTCTAATTTTTTTTTCTAAGAACAGAAGGAAGGTGCCATTATTGTTTTGCTTCAGAAGCCAGTCCCCACTATCAGAAAAGACTTGGCATGGCCACACACACAAAAGTGTTCAGGTGTAGTATCATACAGATCAGTAAAGAATTTACAAAAAAACATAGCGTATAATACTGTGACAGTTTTTCCAATATATTCACATACAGTAATCTCTGACTACCTGTAACTAAACTGGCCATAAATCCTGAAGAATCTTGTCTATAAAATTGAGTAACCCATCAATATACTGTATCTCTTCTAAAAATACCCGTATTTTACACTAATATACAAGGTATCTGCTTGCAAACACAGAAGTAGCCATAAATAAAACTTTATTCTTTCATTTCATTTACAAGCTACCAAGTACCATGTATTTACACAGTACTGGACACTTAAAGTAGTTGCAGTCACAAAATGATCCAGACAGCTGTTGATAAAGTAAAGGATCTTAAGATAAAAGCAAAGTAATACTGTAACAGATAAGTGGCAAAAAAGCAGTTTTGCCGTAATGATCAGACTTGCATGTTGCACCAATTCTGGTTGAAACAACTGAGCGCCATGCGATTCTCAGCTTTAACTGTTTTGCCTTCTGGCTAAAGTTTGTACAGTCATTTCTCTTCTGCAGTTATTAAAATAAAAAAGTTAAAAACTATAGCAGCAACAAGCAAACCCTGTGACAGGAAGGCAAGGTTTAAGAACTAAAAAAGTTTATACAATGTGCTTAGGAAGGTTGCAGGATTTATCTTCCATCGGCTGGAGTTCGACTGAGTGACAACATAATTCGGGCGTATCTTTCACACAGTTCGTGTGTGGAGTAGGAGGGTAACTTTGGCGGGTCATTGAAACCTTTAATCTCTGTAGAACAATCTAGAAGTTTTGGCAGGAAATCTGTCAGCTTTTCTTGCAAGTTAGCTGCAAATAAAACAAGAAGAACAAACATAAGCATTTACGCCTGCGTGTGGAATTCTCCTTTTTCTGGCCAACACTGACTTTTTATTTATTGGTGGGTGGAAAGAGGAGGAGTTTCACTTGGAATAATCCACTTTCTTCAGGTCTGCCAGCAATAAACAGGACATACCAATTTCCAGTAAAATGTTAATATAAAAGCCCCTTCAGATGATCTAACACCACAAATGTTTTCCCATTCAAAAAGCATGTTTCCTTTAAGGCCTAATATGCCAGTGCAATATACGGAAAAAACGTTTATTTAAATGTGTATGGGATTATTGAAAAGTCAAGATAGCTCAAAATAGCACAAAAGAGTCAATCCAAGACACTGAAAACATCACATTTATAAAAAAGGTGTGCAGGGATATTTTACCTTAATGAATAAATGACTTACGTTCCATTTCTTGTCCAAGATAGGAACACCAACGGTTTCTCATATCTTCCACAGCAACAATATCTTTTTCTTCCATTTCATCCACCAGTAGTAACGGCAAACATGGGACAATAAGCTCATTCATAATGATCAGGCCATTGTTTACTTCCTGATCATCTCCTGATTCAAACAGTGCTGCAGCATGTTCATTTAGTTTCTTCATAAACCACCACAAAAAAGGAAAGCCTTTAAGTATACAGCATTTCACATTCTACCATGCATCAGTTTGTTTTAAAGCACAGTCTTCCTACAAAATCTACCTTGTAATTTGTATTAATCACAGTTGCACTTGTAACATTTACAGCAACGATGCACATACTTTATTAAACCACTTGATCTTGTGCTACTCTTCAAGTCACTTCAGTTGATACCTGCAAACTGAACCTTTACAGCTGTTCTTTTTAAAGACTGAGGTCCTCTCATCTGCTTTTGTTTTCTCACTATTTCTGTAAGTGACATAATCAAGGAAAAAGCCCTTGTTTCCCACCAATGCCTTTTCCAGTCTTCGTGTCTCCGTCAAATTGTGGCACCAGGGCGAGTCTGCTCACCAAGATTGTGAAGTGTTGTTCCTACCTGGCCCAGACAGGCTGGCAGCCAGCACACCATTTACAATCATAAAAATGATGGCTGATAATCCAAAAAAAAAAATCATGGGAATAACGTTTTCCTTCTTTCTTTTGACTTTTTTCCTTACACAAGTCTGAAACATTAACTTGCTAACAAAAGGGGGTTTTGGCTGGTTTTGAGTTTGGTTTTAAACGATGGCAACACTCTTCTACTAGTCACTTTTGTTAAAGCTATGCAGCAAGTTCAACGTTTTTGAAACATACTTCAACCTTCACTTACTAGCAAACATTCTCGTCTGTAGTGAGATATCAGCTCTTCATCGTGCCCTCTGTATGGGCCTTTGGACAAGAGTTCTTTGTTATTCTGGTAAGCATAGATAAGGTAGAGCAAGGCTTCCATATAGCTGAAGTAAAGAAACAAAAACATTAGATACAACATCCAGGTACCACCTATTTCAAGGTAACTACTGTGTGCTTCACAAGGTAGTCAAACAAGTGAAGTTACCTAATTCCACCCCTCCTCACCAATCTCTTCATAATGGTGTTTTTTCTACCATGCAATTTTGTCTTTTATGCACCTTAGAACAATTAATTTTATTATCAGGTTAGATCACTTGGACACAAAGTCTGCTCCAAAGCTCACTGAAACTAATGGATATCCTTTCACTCCAAAAATAGTTTTGGATTAGCCTTGAGTATACAGGAAAACCTAATTCTTCTTGCTTACATTTATATCACATAGATTTGATCTTCCGTTACTAAGTATATCTTGATAGCATTCTACACCTTAGATGATTTATAGCTACCACCTTATTTCTAAAAAATATAATGCAAATTCTTAGCCTCACTAACTGTAAGTTCTTCCAAACTACTTAAGTCTAAAGTGATGGAAGACACAATAGCATTTCAAAAGCAGAAGTGCCAACAGACCGTTGGTATTCCTGTCTTTAATCTAAATACAGAAGATAAATACATTCTTAACTGGTAAAGGATGAGCAACAGAGGACCTAACAGTTAATAGTCAACAGAGATCCCTTAACACAGAGATTAACAATCTCCTCTCACACTGCTGCAAACCATTTCCAGCAAACACCTTGAATTGTTAATTCTCTGACTTCCAGAAACCCAGTTATGATAGACAGTCACTGAAAGCAGTTCAAGCAGCTACTCTAAAAACAAGCAGTTAGAAATCTCATTTTTATTCAAACTAAAAAAAATCTAGAAAGAGAAATTTCCTAATGGATCATTACAGTACGTTGTGTACTCACTCACTTGTAGTGAGAACAGGAGGTCATGGTTAAGGTTTAAACTACCAACCCCAAACCATCAAAGTACCAAAAATGGCTAAAAATTATGTGTGAGCACACGCAGGGCATAACTGAAAAAAAAAAAGTCAGAATTTTCCACAGACGACTTACAGTAATGCCTCCCAATGAGATAACAAAAATAAGGGAAACAGCTACTTGAAATATCAATGGTTCCTTAAAGCTTTACCTTCTAAAATACCTGTTTAGAACACCAACATGAAGCCAAACACCATAATTTCAGAATCTACTGTGAATTTATTTATTCCACCACGAGGTCCGCTCAGTCACTTGCAATTCTAAATAATATATTGCTTAAGTAATTAAGATTATTACATTACGAGTACAGCCACTATTTTCCACCTTTTTGTCCTCAAAATACAGGGCTATGCTTTCATTAGAAGAAGTCCTATTATCCTCTACTCAAGTCCATTTCTCCTGCCCATGAAAACTCTTCACACCACTGACCACCACCGCAACTGGCAGAAAACAATGTAGTAAGAAAGGGCAGAAGATGAGTGCAAAGAACTGGAATTGCTGGATATGAAGCCACAGGAGCAGGACCTTCTCTCCTTTTCTTTTCTCAGTTATTTGTGAAAGCCCAGGTTTAAATGACAGTGTCAACTACTCAGTTGATCTGAATTAAAAACTTGCTGCTGGTAGTGGCCTTAATCGCAGTCCCTCTCTTCCTGCTCCTTCTCCCAGTTGTGTGACCTTTCCTTGAAACAACCTTGCCATTTAACAGCAAAGTAAGCTATTTTAAATCACCATTACTATACACTCAAGCTTGGAGTTCTTACATATTTTGAGAGTCTGAGGAATACTACTACAGTGTAAATCAGCAAGCAAGTTCTGCCCTTTCACACCTGAAGTGCATATAAACTGCAGCCTATGAAGCCTAGGCCTAAAAATCACAGAAGCTGCCCACAGAATTACAGAGCTCACCAGGC
Organism: Pampusana beccarii; assembly: GCA_013399365.1. Taxonomy (NCBI): domain Eukaryota; kingdom Metazoa; phylum Chordata; class Aves; order Columbiformes; family Columbidae; genus Pampusana; species Pampusana beccarii. The sequence goes on along the minus strand of VWYH01003960.1, from coordinate 161,940 downwards.
CTAGGCTTTGGAAAATAGTCAGAAAGCATAGGTCGGCTAAATTTCAGCGCTGCTTTGAAAAAGGCATTTTAGTTAAAACCGAAAAACGGTATTTGCTTTCCAAGAAACTTTAAAGGTAACTGCTGAAGTCTACAATTTGTTCACTTTTCAGATACTACCACACGAGCGAGCTGCAGGTAAAACTCCCGCCAAGGCTCACCAGCTGGCTGAGGTCACCTCAGCCAGAGCAGGCTCCTACTCTACAGCGCAGCCAGAGAACATACACCCGAAACACCCCTCAGTTCTCCACAGGGCCTTTCTCAACCACCACAAGGAATCACAAATGATCACTGAAAGTAGGCATGAAAAACATACACTTAAGGAAATCAGAGACCACTAGGTATCAATTAGTGTTACTAAAACTACAAAAAGTCAGTCGACTGAAGGAGATGGGTTTCTGAAAAAAGGCTCAAAACAGTCCTGCGGACGAAGGCTGTGCTTCAATTAAGAAAGTCTGTGTTTTAATACATATTTTAAAATTTTTATTATTTCAGTATTAATAAGGGAATTGGAAGAGTTCATCTATTTAGTCTCACTTCCAGAATAAGGATGGTAGCACTGCCCTCTAGAGTGTACAAGATATGAACCTCATTAAATATTTCAGTCCTTTGGGAACCTGTAGCTGAAACGTGTAATTGCAACAGATGCCTTTAGAGCTATTCAGTGATACCCAGATCCCCAACCATCCTCTAAGCACACTCAACTCTAGTCTTACTGCCTTTGTATTCAATACCTCTTGAAGCATTTATGATTTTTTTTTTTACTTCTGACCAACATTAGAGTCAAGGCCTGGTCATTATAGGCTTGTTTTCTAAATTACAATGATGTTTGGTAAAAAATGCCTCACGCTAGTTTTGCAAATTAATCTAAACAATGTAAAACTATACCAAACCCACTGTTTAGCCTAGAGCAGAAACCTGTGCTTTGCTCCCTCCTGCTGGCATCATCGGAATATATTACAATAAGAAGTGGACAAGTGAAAACACTGGCATTTTGCAGTTGAAGGTGCCGTCTTGGAGTACCAGTGCCAAAGAACTTGAAGACCTTTCGCTCCTGCCTGCATGCTTAGAGCATGCACAGATCCAGGGGTAACAAGGAGGGTTCCTATATACTACACCAATGCCCATGACATTTTTGCTGCCTTAAGGGATCAAGCAACATCAGAGTGTTTATTTTTCAAGTAAGCCAGGCAGTCTTCTGACCAACCTTTGCACATAAGCTGTTTAAGACTGACAAAGTAGCACACTGCAATTTAAATTACTGATGAATGTACTATTTATTACATGTTAGCAACCAGAAGACAAACCAAGACTACGGGCTCATTGTATGAGCCACTATACAAAGACAAGGTAGCGTCATTTCCAATCAACTATCCCGTTTTGTTTCAGGCCTTTCTTTTTTGGGAAGATACAAGACAAGAAATAGAAATATGAAGCAGCTTACTACATAACATAGAGACAAAAAAATAAATTTGATTCCCACTATAATTTCACCACCTACTGTGTTATACATTGTCCTGGTTTCGGCTGGGATAGAGTTAATTTTCTTTCTATTAGCTGTGTTTTGGATTTAGTATGAGAAGAATGTTGACAACACACTGATGCTTTGGTTGTTGTCAGTAGTCCAGGACTTTTTTGGCTTCCCATGCTCCTCCAGGTGCACAAGAAGCTGGGAGGTGGCACAGCCAGGACAGCTGACCCAAGGTGGCCAAAGGGGTGTTCCTTACCGCATGACGTCATGCTCAGTATACAAACTGGAGTTAGCCAAGGGGCAAATATCACTGCTCAGTCATGGTCAGGCTACGAGTGCAGCACGCAAGGAGCAACTGCATTGTGTATTACTTGGTTTATATTTTCTGTTATAATTGCATCTTCCTTTGCTGTCCTATTAAACTGTTCCTATCTCAACCCACAAGTTGCTGTTTATTTGTTTGGGGGGTTTTGTTTGTTTTTTTCTTTTTTTTTGTTCTTTGTCATTTGTTGGGGTTTGTTGTTGTTGTTTTGCTGTGGGGTTTGTTTGTTTTCTGATTCTCTCTCCCCCTCCACTTGAGCAGCTGCACAGTCCTAGTTGCCTGTTAAACCATGACCTACATGAAAAAAAATCAGCGATTGACTACGAAATTGTTTTCACTATCGAAAATTTTTATCGTGATAGCTCAATTTCCACACCACAGATGTCGGCCACTGGATATTCTACAGCTAATAATTTCATTCTTTTGGCTGGGCATGGGAGCAAGAAGTAGTTTTGAACAATTCTGTTTCGAAGGCTGCTCTGCAGAATGTCTTGAAGCAGCTACACTGTAATCACCATCCTTGTTGCATGTAGCAGACCAGAGAATAAATTTTAGCTGCATTAAGTACACAAATGTCACCAATTTTATATAGTCACAATTCCTGACTTGGTTTAAAAAGAGAAGGAAATGAATCACCATGGCCTCACGAAGCTATGAAGAATCAGCTACAACTATGATATTTGAGGAAAACTAGCATGTATGCATAACTATGTCTTTTTTTTTTTCCTGACCTTTAAAGCCCATCACAGGTGGATTTTTGGCTCAAACAAACGCAGAAGGCTAAACTCTGCTGCTGCTGGAAGACCCAATAAAAAGCCAGGTAAGACAGGGACTTGATTAACTGTGATTGCTGATGAAAGCAGATAAATGTATGTGCACATGTGGTGACAGAGAAGATTTTTATGGCTGAGGGATACCCAGAGCACTTAGAGTAGGAGAGAAGAAGGAATATGGGTGGCGCTTGAAGGGTATTCTGAAAAGAGTCCATGGCTTGATAAGAGATTGGAAACTGAGATTAAGGATAGGAAGTTGCAGGAAATTTTGAGGGAGATTCAAGACTGAAGACATTAATGGACCGAATAAATGCTTAACTAAAATGATGAACACATTAAACAATTCTTAATTTAAAAAAATAGCTTTACTTATCAATATTACATTTACCTTCAAATTGCTCTACTATATTTGAGTTCTATACTAGCACTTACCTCTTTTTTTGGAAAAACTCCAATCCTACCATGAGAAACATGGTTGTTTCCCTGAAATTTCTATAGTCTTGATGCCACCTCTGCATATAAGAAAGGGTATATATAATTTCATTCATGAACATGAAATACATTTATTTATCTTTACACACGCTTTACTTAGTGCTGAATACTCACAGTAAGTGCTAAGGACCCCTAATAAGCTTGTATGTGTGAAAAGTCTGCCTGAATACCCGCCTCCATCAACAAAAAGAAAATCTTTCAATATCTAAAATATTTCTAGATTAGATTACTTTTACAGAATGTGTTACTATTTGAAAGGAACATAAAGCATCCTTGGAGAACCACGCTCAGAATTATATGAGATCCTCTTTTTCTTCTCAAAAAGAGTTGAGAAGCTAATAGCCTTTTTTCCTTCCCTACATTACGCTCAGTTATTTACTCAGAAAGTATCAGAAAGCTTTTTCATACACTAAATATTAAGCTTAACTTTCAATATAGGAATGACATAGAAAAAGCCTGAGCATTTCACATGGGAAGTGACAAAAAAACATATGCATTGCATATTGGAGCAAAACATCTTACTACATCACCATTTATAACAAGTGGCTACTGGTAAACTTTACAGGTAAATGCTCTAAGCGAGAAAGGCACTGTTACTGCAGTTGGTTAGTAGTCAAATTTCAATTGCTCATTAAATATAAAATAAGGGACAGCATCCCATAATGCATAGCCACTTACAGAATTAACACAAAGAGCATGAGAAAGGGTCCAAGAAATGCCAACTCACTATGCAGGACAAATGCTGACACAATCTTTGGAGAAACCACCACCTATCTGCTTCAGGAGCTAAAAAAAGTGGCACTTATCTGCAGGTGAATAGAAGACACCCCACTCCATCACTCTTAAAGCTAAGTCCAGAATTGTTTATTCTACCTGTGTAATGCCAGTCAGAAAATGGTAAAATATTGAGCCTTGCACAGTCTAAAAAATGTAACAGAAATCCCACTATAAGAGTCACAGGCTGGGGAGGACACACGGTAATGCAGTAACATCTGCTGTAGGTCCTGAACACAGTAGTAAGAGATGACAGATACTTTTCATTTGGTTTGTTGAGGGAAAGATTACTGCCATAGTCTTCCTGAACAAGCTGGACCTAATAGCAGAACACTGGGGTCTAAGTGGTGCGCTGGAATCTGCCTAGGAAGTAAATAAGCACTGCTAAGATGCTTTAATGAACAGTATTACGTAGAGTTGAAACCAATGCTGTAAAAGCAGCTACAGACTTAGCTTTAAATACGAGATGAGTTATTTTAGCAAATATTAGTCACAATTATTTAATGTCTGAGATTTGCTATTTTCTTCTTTAACAGTTTTTCTAAATAGCACAGGAGGAAAAATTAAATGCATAAACTGGTTATGTATGGTCTCAGAAAAAAAAATCTGGTGCTCATAAGAAAATGGGAATGGCTGCAGAGACAGCTGTAAGAACAGCACAAATAGGACTGTGCCCTTGACCCAGTTCTCAAGATGTGTAAGGCAGATCTTAGACCACTCTCACTCCACTGCTGGCTCTTTCTGACTGCAGAAAGCGAGTTGGCTTGTGTGGTGATAAATTACAAAATACTATTAGTGATGACGAGACGCATTAAGGGGTAAGGACAGACTCAATGTTTATGGCTCAAGTCAAATTTGACCTTAGAATTACAGCTTTAGACCAACTGATCAGAATAGCCTTTCTACAAACAAATGGTCTTTCAACAACCAGTTTTAACTTCTCAGCATATGAAGAAACCTGTGAACACAAAATTCAGCTTACTGATAACTATTTCATGTTACAGTTTAATTTAAAGCATAAAAAATACTGACCTCATATTCTTCCATGTTTACTTCATCTGGCTTTATCATTTCAAGTTTAGATTGAGCAACCTTCATTATGTTACGGCACCTTACAAAAAGCAATAAAAAATCACGGAAGATTACTAGAAATTAGCAAAGGATATTATCAATACAAAGATAACAGCCTCAAACAGTATAAGCTACAGTCTTACGCAAAACAGTATGAAAACACTGTGGAAAATATGCTTTTTATTATACATGGTATAATCAGCAGGAGAGATCATACTTTTGAAGTATGTATGATAGAGGCCTGTGCTATTTAATAATTACTTCTTGGTTTATTTTGCTAATTTGCCACATTTCTCAGTCTTTCTTTTTAATTTAAAGTTCAGATGGCTTGAAACTCCCAGATATTTACTTTGCAAAAGTAACATTAGAGGATTATTCACTATACAGCAATCAGACTAATGTAAGTAAATATATGGAATTTTGAGTGGAAAAGAGCCAGTGTCTTACATTCAGGTAGGTTACCCAACTAGCTCGGTGTCCCATTTCAGAAGATGGCAAGGCTTTGCTGTCTAATACTGGCTTTCAGGCCAGTGAAGAAAAGCAAATTACACAGCCTTTCACAGTGTTTTGAAAGAAGGTACAGAAACCTGTGTGTAAAATCATGAAGAAACCCCCAGTATTTCACCTTATTTCATACTGACAGAAACTTAACTTTTTGTTTACTCTTTTTATAGAGATTTTTATGAAGACGATGATTTTCACAAAATTATTCTTCCATACATTTTATATTTGCAAGCTACTAGAAGATAAAGACAAACATACCTGCCTTCCCTCTATTACTTGTATTATCTGAATACAAAGGGGCATCTCCACCATCAGAGAATGTATGTGAACACAAGAAATGAAACGAGCAGATCTCATTACCTTTCATCAAAGCTAAGATTGTGATCTCCGAACTGTTCCAGTAATGTTCTCTCAATTATCTTCTTTGGTGCCTGGTTTTGGATGAAGTAAACAATTGCATGACGCAAACGGTAATCGCATTCAGGCGGTGGATCTTCCTGGGCTAATTTTAGCAGTCGTGTGTATTCCAATTTAATTGCCTAAATAATTTTAAAAATATACATTATTCTTTCTGGCTTTTAACTCATAAACGTCACAGATACTAACAGAATAATTCAAGTCCCATGGCCCTTTGTCTACAAAACATTTTTTTAGCAATTCCACACTCCACCCCTGTATCAAGGCTGAACTACATTAAAAACGAGACAAATGGTAAAGTTATTCCTGTCTCTCCCTGATTAAGGCAGCCAAAATCCCAGGTAGACTTTTACTCCAAAACCAATATCAATCCTGTGCTAGGTCCCCCTGAGAAGAGGTTTATCCAGTCCCTAGAAAGGCCTCTTTTAAGCATTTACAGTCCAAAACCAGTATAGAATTCCAGACACTTTACTTAAAAGAATCTTCTAATTTCTCAGAAGGTAAAAAAGGCACCTCTAATAGATGGTTAAGATTCAAATATACGAATAAAACAAATTCTACAGAAAGCTTAAACAACATTCATGATTTTGGAAACACTAAGTGAGAATGGAAAATGTCTTTCAACAAAAATCAAATTGTAGGGTTTCTAAAGAAAACAATACTTCAGTACAAATAGTATTAGTCTTCCATAGGGCAGGATGGACTCCTCACTGAATGTTTTAGACTGAATTTAGAGGTCACCAGAAGTGTTTACTTTTCTAGCTTTGCCAGCACACTAGATTTTAATGGGCATCATCTGTCACATTCATTAGATCTTCTTCACTGAAACTATACAGCACTAACAAGTGGAATAAGAAAAATAATGAGAAAAATGGTGACAAATATTAATACGTTCCATAATTTATCTCTCAAAATAGGGAGGTGATGAGATTGTTTGCCCACACTAAATGTCAGCTTGAAACAAATGGCTTAACACAGTAGCTTCACATATTACCAAAGTTTCAATACAACATATGCACAAAATAGAGCTCCAAAGCGGGCAGAAAAATACCCTATTCAATATTTCAAATTTCTTTATGTTGAAATACCTGGCAGCAGCATACTTGGCATTTAACTCTCAGAAATTTGGGCTCCTGTTCTCTAATACATACTTTGTTGCAAGACTAAACATGTGGATAGGATACTGTTCACACAGGCTTCAACACAGAGCATGGGGAGATCTTCAAAACTTAACAGAAAGTTCTGCATCAGTATTTTTAAATACTAATCATAAGCACTATCGTTAAAAAGGAAGTTTGGAAGAACTGATTATAAATATCAAAAGCCACAGAGAGTTTCTATTGTTTTACATGATAAGGAGTTCTGCCATTAGAAAACCAACATGGATAACTATGCAATTAAACCCTGTTTATTGGGGTAGGCCAGAAGCAAAAAGCAATTGCTATTAGACATTTAATTTCTCAGGGAATTACTTAGAAGTAGGAAAAAATGCAATGCAAAACCTATATTTCCACATACAAACAAAATGAAATGGTACATTTCAGATTCAGAAATCCTACATACAATGAAAAGTAAGACTTTCTTTACACAGAACACAGGAAAAAAGGGCGGTAGAAAAAAGTATTACATGCTTTCACTTTCTTACTGAGAATGTTATAGAAAGATCTTAAGGCAAACATTCTGCAAGGAATGGCCTATAAAGTTTAAAGAAGGACGAGCGGAAGAGGTCATTGGGCAAGAAATATCTTAATGGGTTTGCATTAGCCACATCTCAGGCCGGAGATCTAAAGGGGGAATGAAGTCTTGGCAGTGAGAACGACTCACATCAAATGAGTTTTACCTGGGTTACACTAAAGCAAAGACATCACAGGAAAAAACCTCACAATTTAAACACTCATTTTATAAAAAACAAACACGTGATGAAACCCAGAGTATTGCAGGATTAACAAAAACCCAAACAAAAAACTAAAACAAACAGAAACAAAGAAACAAAAAACCCAACCAAAACCCCACCAAAAAAAACCCAGAGAAGCTTTTACAAGAAGTGTATGGAATAACATGAGATTTCAACTGATACATTTCAAAACATGCATTTTGTCACTAAGTAGGACCACTTCATCTGCATACGTTCATACTAATGTATTCCTCAAAAATGAAGCATGTTCCACCTCATCTAAGTTACTGCAAACACGATTCAGCAGAAAACGAGTAAAGGAACTTTCCTGTTCTCCAACAATTTAGTGTCGGAACATTTTCTTACACAAAGAAAAATTCTGTCCCCCACGAAGAGAAAATGTTTCAGTATTCAAAATTAAAGACCTAAAAATATTTCAACTGAGCACTGTTTTGATAACTATGAAACACTAAATATAATTTTATTTTGAATGGCATTTCTGTTTTAAAAATCATCAAAACACTCTTAATATTTAAAAAATAATTCAGTGTAATTAACCTTTTCGGTACAGAGTTCAATTTGATTGAATAACCAATTTCTTTTTCAACTTAAAAAAAAAAAAATACTGTCATCTTTTCTTCACATTATAAATTTGGAAAAAACCCAGCACTGAATCCCAAACTAAACCTATACCACTGAACAGAGACTATGGCAGGTGTCTCTCCATTCCCTGAGGGCAGGCACAGTTTACAGCGACAGCCCTGCAAATAATTGCTATGGTTATAACACTTCTCTAAGCACCCATTACAAAACGGCACAAAAATCAGACAAACAAAATAACCCATGAGATTTCAATTTCCTTACCAAGGAGCCAGAGAATTTTTTGTTGGGGGGGGGGGGGGAAGGCAGGTTGTTTGGGTTTTGGTTGGTTGGTGGTTGTTTGTTTGCTGTTCTTTTCTTTTGTTTTTTATATTTTTTTCTAGTGCAACTACACCAGAATTAAGAAGTAAACAGATTGCTACTCAACAACAAGCAAGAAACTCTTTCCTCCCTCCAAATCACATTTGAGAGGATTTTACATCATGTCAAAACAAGTCCCTCTCTAATACCCTGAAAATCCAAAAGATCACGAGCTAGAAATGCTCAGAAGTTTGTGTATTTAAAAAGACTAACACATTTTTAAATCTCGTATCATTGTAAAGAGTAATAGCCACAAAAAGCCTGATGTCTAATTCCCAGTAACAAAACACTGCATAAATAAACAGTATGGACATCCATGCAATTATACAAAAGAAAGTAATTCAGATTTACTAAAAATCTTTTCAGGAGTACAAACCAAGAACATCTCTTTGAAATAAACAAAAAATGACTAAACACTGATGTCCCTTGGTAAAAAAACCTCATGTCCTAAACAGCCTAGCACAGGTATGGTTTTTGTTACTAACAGGGGGAAAGAAAAAACAGAATATATTCTTACTGATTACACATCTAGGTTTCATGTTACTTGCTACTATTCTTAGAAAGGTAGAATGCAGAAAGGTACGTAAGCCAGTGATATCAAGGCAGTATATTGCTCAATTGACAGGGAAAGAGCTGGCTGTTTTTCAAGGGAGAAATATCTAAACGAAGGACTGATATTATAGAAGGGTTGCGTATAAACGCTGGAACAGTCTTAATATGCAAAGGGTGGAGGGAGAAGGGATATCTAACAAGAAACGTCAGAGGAGAAAAAGTTGAAAATGTTAGTTGTACCTTAAAGAACCCTGCTTCTGGCCCACACCTGTCATAAACACTCCTGGCTTTACCTATAGCCATGATAATACCTTGCATGTTCGGGGTCAGCATGACCTGCCACAAGGGATTTAAGGTAAAAGTTTTGAATGATTAATACTTTAATGACCAAATTCAATATGCTTTTAGTCTCATGCAAGAGAAAAAGCAACTTAACGCATGCATACATTGAAGTGGCACATTTCAATGCAGATCCAGTGTGCACATTCTGCAAACTAGTCATGGCATGTGTATATATTTTTACTGTAACAACATATGATTAAAGGAAGCTTACAAAAAAATAGAAAAACTATACCAAACACAATTTAAAAGTTACATGGTCAAAACTTCCCAGGAAAGGAACATGCATCGTTCAGCATTAGTATCCATCAGAAACTGCATACTGAATGAGCGCTACCTGTGGCCACCAAACAAGAAAAAAAGTTTCACGTAGAAAAATCACCCAATCACACTTCATATATACTATACTAAAAACATCATAAACTACACTGCCTGTAGTTTATGCGTATTTCAGTAACAAAAGAAGGGACCCATTGCTGCAAATGCAATTGGCCCCTGAAGCATTTGCAGACTTATTCTTAAAAATGAAATCCACAACATTTAACAAACACAAAGCCAAACATAAGACACACATCTCACAGCTATTCACATCAGTTATATACAAACAATTTGATACATCTACACTGCTCAGAAAGGTCCTTCCCCTCTGCTGTCTGCAAGCAAAGAAAAACAGCCCCTCTCTCCCTGCTCAATGTACAGCTGGCACAGCAACTGGCACAGCAACAAAAGAAGAACCCTAAACTCTCCAGAAGTTTTCCACACATAAGAATAACATTAAGACAAAAGTGAACACACAAAAAGAAAATAGAGAAGAAAGACAATTCCATGGGGACAACACGGGGCAGGGAGAAAACACCAAAAAACGCAAACAAACAAAAAGCAGGCCATTAGGTGAGGCTAAATCCTCATGTCTTTAAAGGTGGTGACTACACATCTGTGAGAAACTGAACTCAGCGTGACAATGTCAATTAAATAATTTTATTCCCCATCCCATACTCCTAGTTACAATCAGTCACAATTACAGGTCAGAATGACCTGAAATATCCATTTGCCCTAGAGAAGCAAAAGCTCCCCACAGCCCACCAAGAAGGCATGCTCAGACACCTCAGAATATGGGCTGCACCAACACTGTCCCCAAACAAAACAAACATGGGGTCAGCAGTGTCAGGACAGCTGGATGACCCAGCAGTGTTGCTTTCTGCTACTAAAATAGAGCAGCAGAAAATAATGTGTCTCAGGATAACACGGGCCTCTCATCTGTTCCTCAAGTAGTATCGGGTACAGGCACCACCCTGGGTCTGAACTGGGAAAAAAATAATTTTTCTATTTTTTTTTTTCCTTATACTTTGGAAGAGTCGGTTCCACCAGCCATATCAGTTTCAAGTTATTTCCATGGATAATTTAATCCTTGAGGTCTGAAAAGCTTAACCTTGGTAAATAAGGGATCAGACTTGAACACCAGCTTTACTGGACTGACAAGAAAGCACAAACATTAAGAACATCACTCACTATGCTGTCACTTTTTAAATAAAGTCGTAGTCCACAGTCTATCACCAGCATTTCAAAGGTTATCTGGCCTAACACAAACATTCAACTTCCACAGCTAAAAAGACAAATATACCTCCAGTGTAAACGGTACCATGCAAAGCGTGCCCGATTAGAGTAGCTATTGCTTTCCTTTCATATTTCATTACAAATTAAGTCATTGTTAAGGTCACAAATTGCTAAGCATTTAGTTTTGCAGAAATCTGTTAGGTGTCACGATGTGCAAAACATGCCAAAAATTCTCATCAGGCAGCACAAGAAAGCACCGAGGAGGAGCGGTGCACACAATTGCAATCAAATGTACCTCATCGTCATAACCCCCCTCCTCTGACTCAATCACAAAAGTCCCTACATCAGGAATCGCCACCTCTACAACTCGCTGGTTAGGAGCTGGTTGAGCTGGGCCATTATCAGAGCTCTGCAGAAGAAAATCATTATCAGTACGTGTGTGTGGGGAAAACAAAAAAATAATCAGAAAAAAAGACAAATTACAGTGACACGCAAACCGACAGGCTGATCAAGTAAAATGATACGCACTGCCAAAGTTCTGAAAAACACTATACATACCGCTTACGTTCTCTAACTACTTACAGTTTCTTAATTTAAGCAGTACATTTTAAAATTAAGCCTTTACTATTAAAACATTTCATCCATCCTTTATTCACTAATTACATCTCTACAGGTCAGTATGCCAGTATTGCAACCCTAACATCTATTACAAATTTAAGGCAGTTGCTAAAAGATGAGTCCGTGAACCACCGCTTCTTTTCATACTTTCCACAAAAAAATTACTAAATGTAACTGAAGTATCTGATGAATGCATAATAAGGGACAGCAACCAGCCAAAGGCTAACATTTCCTGATGCTCTGATTAAAAAAAAAAGCCTCTAGCAACTAAGATATTTGAAAGAATATCTGAAGGCGCATTACGTTGAACAGGTTCATTTTTTTAGGGAAGTAATTAGACAGAAAATCAGGGGAAGACTATGCTAGTCATTGAAATTCTTGCTACGTTAAAGTAAGTTTTAAACAACAACACAGACTAATCTCTGCTCCTATGGCCCATCATAGCAAAATGGCCAGTTTACATTTTCAGATCTTAAACCTTGACTCTAATCTAAGCAGCATGCCATGCTAATTGTTTTGCAACTATTACAATAGTCTCATTTTATAACAAGGATTGCAGAAACACATACAGTATCTATTCACACCCAGAACTGTATAAATACAAAGCAAGCCTGTGCAGAGGGTAGAAAAAAAGGACAAAAGGGCAGAAAATGGACACAAATGATCATGTGGGAACTAACCTACACTCCTATTTGTTACACGTTCTGATGTTGGCTTTCTTTCTTTTAAAACAGATAAATAAAAAGTGAAGGAAAGGAATATATGCCTACATGTCAGAACGCATATGGAAACAGAATAATTAAAAAGCACGCTGATATACTGAGAAGGAAGCACAATTTTGCCTAAGTTTAACTTGGGTATACAGAGAGCAGCTTTTAAACATTAACAGAGTATCTTCAGATTAGCTAGAAATTGGCTTTAGATTCTAACAGCTGAAAGACATTTGTTTCTAAATAAAAGTTTGCATGGTTTGTTTTTTGTTTGGGTTTTGGTTTGGTTTTTTTAATTTTTTTTTTTTTTTATTTCTGAAGAGCCATCCACTTTGTTGCAGAAATACGCAGTGAAAAACAAGATGACCTACATCAGCCTCATTAAGCCTATCATGACGTTCCTCACGTGGTTCCTCAACCACAGTCTTGTAAAGTCCTAAGGCTGTGCAAAGCGCTGTTAGCCTGAACTAAAACACTTGATCCATGCAAACAAGTCAATAAGCCTCTTCCACAGCCCACCAGGATGGATGCCCACAGACCCTAGAGAAATGACAGCACTGTGCAAGACATTTTATCATGGGTTTGGTACTTTCATAGCTACCCCTCCAGCTGGAGGTAACTCGCATTAGACAGGGTCTCCCCTAAGCTGTTTTGGGTTCTGAGAACTCCAAGAAGTCAGATATGCAGTAGCCTAATGCATTTTCATCCAGTTTCCCTGTTGGCTTTAATTTCAGTGCTTCTCTGCTCTCTCGACACCACAGGAGAATGGATGGAAAACACATCAGGCCTAAGAATCAATAAGTCGTCACATCATTTTGAAAGGCTTTAAGAGGACTCTCCTGTTGGCCCCAAAGATACCTGGGGCTAGACTGCTTTTGTTTCATGAGGATTCTCAACTGAAGTTCGAAAGCGTATTTCAAATTTTGCATAGATCTAAACTTGAGTGGTCACTAGAGGTGTTCTAGCCTTACAGATACAGTTCCAACACAAATTAATGTATTGACTTAAAGGCACTTGCTTTTGCGGCAAATACATTGGTCATTTATCTATATACTTATAGAGAGGCAAAAAAACATTTGCTGAAAGAAAAAACTGATAAACATTAGTTTCATTAACAACTTACGAAGCAGTTACATTTCTAATTCCTCTTAGTATTTGTTGTACGAAGGGAAAACAGTATCACCCAACATTACTTCTTATAACCATTTTAAGGTAATATATGCACCAGATGAAACACAAAAAATAATTACCACCAAGATGTGAATTTGTATTAGAACTACAGAATACTGTTGAAAACCCCTTATTTTTGAAAGCTACTTTAACACTTCCATAGGTCTTCCAAGGAAACTCAATTATAACCTTATATTTCTCAGATAAAAATCTGTTTAAATCAGTATTTTTCAGGTCTTTTAGAAGGAATGTCAACGTTTACTCCTCAAAAATAAATAGAACAATCTAACATTTTGAAAATATGACGGGCACAAACACGATTGTCATTTGAAGAACACGCTGTGCTCTCAACAAGTACATTAAACACATAGAGGACATCTACCATAGTATTTTTCCTCTCCTACATCCACTACTGTAGTAAACACTTTCTGGATGGACTTAAGTGTTGGGCAGTCCTTGAAGAAATAGCAATTTTCAGTACAAAGTTTCCACACATACCCTCTTTTACCAGCTATTATACCACTTTCATTTGCAAAATAAAAGCAAAAGAAGTATTTAAAGTTTTAAAATATCCTCACCGAATCCATTATAGCTTCTGGACCTCTGTCTTCTTGTTCAGCTAAAGCTTTATTGATTGCTTGTACAGAATCTTCTTTTAAGTGCTTTGAAAGATCAGTTCTTGATGGCTGTTCTAAATATTCCGGTTCTCCTGCTTGAACTTGATAACAGAAATAAAATAACAATTTTATGTGTTGACATAAGCATGAATTCTGAATTGATCCATTAGTTTTATTCAGACCACTGTCTCACAGATAAGGTAACGCACACAGAAAATGTAGGGTAGGTCACACCATTCACAAATAAAACTTTTCACCAGTTTGTGTCTCAGGTTATTTTGAACATTTTCATATAAATGGACCCATGATTTTATATTAGGAACAACAGACCTGTCCAGTCTATAGACCCATTAAGGCTCTTGAGTGAGGGGTGTTCAACAATCATGCAGTGGGTGACTGAGAATAAAGATGACATTCTACTTGGACTTTGTGGCATACAGATCCAATCTATAGAATGACCGACAGCCACTTGAGTGCCAGATGTATTTTTACTTCACAAAATAATCAACACATCATATCCTTCTGACTTAAGGGAAATCTCAAAGTCTCCCCCACTAGAGGGCAATAAAATTGATTAGCATAAATATGGTTTATGTTCCTTACATGATGAAAGCAACTTTTGGTAAACAAACCATTAATTTAGTACTTTCCATTACTAACAGAAGAACTAAAAGCAGCCTCAAAGTGTTTGTAAAGTCAAAACATATAGAAGATGAAGTCACTCTCCATCAAGTTTGTGAAAGAGAAGTGTCATTAAATCACTGCACTTTTTACATTCAGTTTGTAGCCATAGATAGGTATGAACCATATATGCTCAGTCTTATTGACTCGAATACAACAAGGAGAACACCTGGACAGCAATCTCACTACACAAATCCACCATGCCATTTTTCACATAATGTACCTACAGCATTCCGCAATGGAGAAAAAGGCAGATGTAAGATAAAACCTGATAGGTTTTTCCATGTCACAGCAGGTGTATGTTCCATAGAGAGATGGCCAGTGGTCTTTTATTAGCTGGCTTTCTAACAGCACTGGCCTCACTGTTGCTGTTAAGAGCCTTTTCCACAGTTTTAACATCCTTGTTTTTACACGTTAATTCTAAATAATTTCTTAAGTGGGCCCTACTATTGCTAACTCTGTTCAATACATCACACCAAATATTTTTTTTCTTTTTAGATCTAAATTCTGTCCCAATTTAAAATGAGAAGGTAGGTCTCCTACTCAATAACTCTGAATAGAAGAATATACATCACTTATGGACTAATAAATTTTCAAAACAGATTGGTGAGGCTTTTTAATAATTACCAATCTTAAGAGGAAAAACTTTACAAGGAAGTAAAATTAATCTAGTAAAAGCTAAGCATGACTATGAGGGAAAAGGCAGCAGAACAAACAAATATTTCTCTTCTTTAAATAAAAAATAAAATTAAAAAATCCCAACAGACTAAACTTCAAGTGCAGTTACCTTGGCCAAGTAAATAGTTATAAATCACGGTAACACAAATTCACTTTTTCTTCCTTCCTTAAACTGCAAAACAATATATACAAAATCCAGTGATTTTTGGTTCTACTCCTTTTATAAAACCCAGTGATTTTTGGTTCTACTTTCACAAAGAGGTAGAAGCAGCTAACCTGGAGCAGGTGAGGGTGCTGGTGCCCTAGGTATCTGAGACAACAACTTCTCCTGCTGTGCTTTCTGAGCGAGTTCTGCATCCCATTCTTCAAGTTCTTTTTCAAAACGTTTATTGTCTTCCTTGACATAATCCCTTAGATCAGAAGGCAGCGTGTCCATTCCAACAAGGATCTGTCCCGTTTCTTTGTTAAACTCCTCTGCAGTAACACGAAATACACATTTCAGAAAAAGAAAGAACAGGGGAAAAGAAAGTATGTTCAATAAATTTCCTCAAGTGAGTTACTGGAAACGTACAGCACAGCACCAAGACCCCAAAACTATATTACTTTTAACTGGTTTTATTATCTGTCGGGCACTCCTCTGCTACTGAGATGCATTGCTACCGTTCTTAACATCTTTGGGTTATATCCTCCTGGGCACCATCACATCATTGCCGTTTTGAAAGATGAGCCTTTCGGGCTACGAGCACCCTATGATTGTGAACATTCAGAAAACAATGTCACAAAAAACCCACCATAGCTTGATTGCATTACTGCCACGTGGGCCTGGACACAACTCAAGTTACCAGCAGAAAAGGGGAAGGAGAATGGGACTACAGAGATTTGGAAAGTCAACTGATAAGAACACCAGCTACATGAAGTAACTTTTTTTTGCCTAGAGAATGGTCTCTGCAAGACTGAAGGAAAGCTGCCAAATGTTTATTTCTCCGTTTCAAGAGTACCCCAGCTCTTGGGGGACCAATCAGCTCTAACTATCCCCCAGCAAGCAGGCCTCAGACTTAATTAAAGGACTGGCACAGCCACCCTACAGGACCCATAAACCCTATGGCTGAGAGTCCATTCCTGATCTGGCAATCTAGAAACGTCAAGGTTCATACCAGTTCTCATTTGAAAACTGAACAAACGCGCATTCTAGCTTTCTGCCCTATGAAAAGACAAGAACACGAAAATTTTCCACCACTTGTTATTGAATCTCTGGACATCTGCAGTCAGCTCCTTAGCCGACATTATCAGGCCCCACAAAACTCATGCTAAGGGATCTATGCTTGCTCTCCAAACCCTTCCATACAAGCCTTACAATTACATACTACTACTACATTATTATTACATTACATATTACTATTACATATTACTACATGACCTATGGATTTTCCCAATCCACTTATTACTTTGGGTTAACATGTGGTTGGTAGGGTGCCCTTGGCTGGGACAGAGTTAATTTTCTTCCTAGTAGCTGGTGTGGTGTTGTCTTTTGGATTTAGTATGAGAATAACGATGATAACACATTGACATTTCAGTTGTTGCTGAGCAAAGACTTTTCAGCTTCTCATACTGGCCTGCAAATGAGACAGCAGGAAATGCACAAAAGGCTGGGAGAGGACACAGCTGGCACAGCTGACCCCAACTGACCAAAGGGATATTCCATACGGTATAATGTCATGCTCAGCATATAAATCTGAGGGAAATTGGGCAGCGGTGACCACTGCTCAGGAACTGGCTGGGTATTGGTTGAGAGGTCGTGAGCAATCACGTTGTGAAACATTTGTTTTATATATGCTGTTATTATTATTATTTTCTCTTTCTGTCCTATTAAACTGTCTTTATCTTAAACCATGAGGTCTACCTTTTTTTTTTCCCCACCCCAGGGAGGTGAGTGAATGGCTGTGTGTGCTGTTTAGGTACCTACCAAGTTAAACTACAACACAGGGCTAACTTGTTCGCATTTCTATATACTGCATAAAGCTTCAAGTTTCCACCCTCCAGCAAAGTTCATCAGAGTTCTGAAGCTTATGAAAAAAAACCTACATGAGGATTTTAACATCAAGAGGGTCATCTATGTATTTCCATATTTCTGTTCTAATCTTCAGTGAGATAACATCTCCATAATTCGGAACACATGATCACCTAGCTAAAATGTTTACAAATTAGCAAACTTGGTTTATTTTGCTCTCTTGATAATGCTGGAAGATAGGCATTAACTTTATTAACCTAAAAGTAAAGAGTAATTGTTCTACCCACAAAAACAATCTGAGTAACAGTTATGGGCATAAATACAATTTTCAATAATTATTAAAATCACTTCAAAAACCTGGAAATCCATCTGAAAGAAGCTTGCTTTATCAATATATTCAGCTATTCTATATCATGCAGAAAACATATCCATAACATTACCTTGTATCAAGTATTGTTCCTTATCATTGATATACATTAAACAATATGCACTGGCATTCCGGTAACCACCAAAAGAGTCCCGTTCCAACTCTTCCCAAGTTGACTTTGTCACAGAAATATCATTGTATTTCATCCATCTCTTCTGGTGGTGGTCATAAATATACGCCCAATAGTGTCCTGCATTAGCTTGACCTTCATGAACTAGCACAGCATGCAACCTATAAGGAACCTTAAAAAAAAGAACAAAAAGCCCAAAATGTCAAACTCTCCTTGCCAGTTAAATGGGATCAAAACACGACACACAGGAAAAACAAAAAGGTAAAACTAGCAACCCTCTAAGAAAAAGGACTTTGAACTACTTTACTTACCACTACTACTTACAAGACATCTTAAAAACATTAGTGAGTTTACAGCATAAATGTCTACTCTGCTGTCTTTACTGTCAGGCAATCCTATTTTCTTAATTCCTTAATATTCCTACTTTCCTTGTATCTATTAAAAAACCCTCAAATATGTCAGCCTTGAGTGTCTATGATTTGTTCCAGTTTTGACCTGGGAAATGTGTCCTAAAGTCTGGAAAGATATACGTAAATTCAAGGTAATAAACTCTGTGCTCTCTATGTGCCAGTAAGAGAGTTTATTTAAGGGAATATCTGGGAGTTGAACACTTCCATTACCCAAAGGTAAAATTCTTACAGTAGAATAAGAATGCAACTGTTTTCCAGTATTTAAACATACCAGTAAAAGCATTGCTAAGAGAAGAACGGAACACATGAAGGCAGAGAAGGAAGATATCAGTTTCTAGGATCAATATGAAAAGTGTTCCAGATTACATGTGTTCACTGGGAACAAGAATGGGAAACTTAGTCTCTACAGTAGTAGCTGGAAATCCGAAGGAGAGAGGGAGAGAGCAGCAGAATGACTGACTGCTTCCTTACTTAGAAGTCTTTCAAAAGCATCTTAGTGATGGGCTCATTTTAACTGGCTGAAACAGCACATGCAACATACAAGGGAAAACTGATCTTCCCCGCTCTGCACAGTATGCCTGAATGACAGCAGCTTAGCCAGGATGAAAAACCTGAAATGGTATTTTACTGGTGTCACAGTCCAGACTACAGATACATGGTCTATTTGACATAAGGTGTACTAAATTATTTGTTGCAAATATCATTTGAGCACCACAATAGTCAGTAACCATAAATACATATGTAACTATGACTTGAGAAACTCCTTGAAGTTATTTTTAACCTGATCATTCTCTTCCAGGCTATATGCAAGTGCTGGAGATTTTACAGTCCCTCTTGAACTGTAAAGCTGACTGACTGCACAGCAGCTGGAATCAAACAGTCTGTCACCCCAGATGCCAAAAAGCACTGTAAATCTCCCAAAGACAAGACATATACACAGAAAAAACCCTAGCAAGTCCTTAAATCTGAATGCCCTCGGGTTTTTAACATGTTATCAAACCAGTGTGACAGCCTTCTTAAAATCACTGCAAGTCCATGCATATGCACATAAACATATGCAGATCCTGATTTAAAAAGAGGTAAGTGAAGTCTCTTTAGACTTTGACAATAAAATTTCCTCACTGTAAATTGGGGCACTGAAATCCCAGGTGAATTTAAATCGTTTTACTTCAAGCCATGCTAAAGTGGGTCAGCTTGAGTGCCCTTCCCCCAGCTCTGGAGGGCTGGCTGTCAGTTGTCCACGCTGAGCTTCCAGGAAAGTTCCCCACAGAGGTCTGTGACTGGGCGACAGGCAAGTTCAGCGCCGACAGGCGTCTCTCGCAGTTAAGCCCTTATATCAACAGTAATTAACAGGACAGGGCAACACAACAAGTAAATTGTTGGCATCAAGCTTCTTAGCTTACACTTCCTACTCATGAAACAGAAATGGAGCTTCAACACTCCCGTCACATGTAGCTACAGAACAGACACGTTAAAGCTGATGCATCAAAGGCAAATTCCCACAGGAAAATCAGGTGTGTTTCATTTTCTCACAGCAAGTTCATGTAAGGAGGGAAATAATCACATAAGCAGCTGATGGAATCTATTCATTCAGGAGGACAAGACAAAATAAGAATTTAAGCAATATACTTGATATGACAATTTGACAAGGGTTTTACGGACAACTGTAGTTTCTTTAGAATCAAAGAGGACACAAAGAGAAGATGAAGAGCTTCTTAAGTAGCTCATACAAACACTAGTAAGTATCCTGTAACCCTAGTATCCCATAATACGTTTTCCTCAAAAAAGTCTAGTTTTATGTGCCCAGATCGTATGGACTTGTAAGAGAAAAGCTTTCAGTGCTCCAATTGTATCACTCAGAGGAAAAGACCAATACTGCTCCCAGAGAATGGGCAATACTGAGCTACTCAATCACCCTGGCGCAGAGGTAGGCAGGGGAAAGCAGACAGCTCTATGCACCAGCCTCCTTCCTATTATGCCAAAACACCCACAGGGACAAAACTAGCTGAGCTGTAGAAGGGCAGCCTTCCCTTCCAGCCTCTGATGTGAGATGGGTTGGGTACCTACTTGTTCTGTAACTACCACTTAAACACACACCACTATTTTCAGGCATGGCACAGGAACCTGCTCTGCAAATCTATGCTATATATCATCCTCCTCTCTGAAATTATGTTTCAACACCCCCTCCCCCCCCCAAATATTTAGCCTATATAATATAATCTGTACTAGGACAAACTGTTTTACTAAGTAATCTCCTTTTTCCATTGTAATGATTGCTGACTAATATTCTTCACCATCCAGAGGTATTTTTTCCTATTAACACATAAGGCAACAAAGGTAGGTTATTTGGATGCAAGATCACCAAATTACTTCATTTTACTGTCAGGTGACACGTAGCCTGTAGCCTTCCTGTTGTAACACAAGTACCGAGGAAAAAAAACGTCTGCAAGTAGCAAGTTTAAATAAAGCCATCTAGGCAAGTCTGCCCAAAATCCTTAACATCAGAGTTCAGCTGCCAGGAACTCTTACAAGCCATGTACAAAATGAAAATGTACCTCAAGGAAAACTATAAGCTGAAGAGATCTTACTTGGAAGGAAAATAGATCTTTTTCCTAACACAAAGTAACAAAGGAAGTAAACTTGAACCTTAAAACCCATCAAAGTGAGTGAACATGAGTATGTGAACATAACAAATACCAGAGAAGCCACAGCTCTGTAGTAAAGCATTCTAAAAATGCTGTTCAGATTACAGAGCATGCGAATCTCCCTAAAAGGCAGCTTATACTAATAGTGAAGGTTGTGACTGATACTATATCTAGACAGTTTTAAGAAACGCAACAAAAAAACCAAAACAACAACAAAAGAACCCCACTGGCATTATTAACTACAAATTAAAATCAGAAGCCTTGAATTCCCAAGTATTAGTATAGGAGCTGCAATACACAATGGCAATAAGCGTTGAAGTATAAATATAATAGATTATTGTGTGTAAAGGCTACCTACCAATGTGGTCAAATTGGAGTGAGAAAATTTTATTGCATTATACAAAAACAGAAGTTCTGCATTCAAGTCAAAAAAGCGGAGTGTTGATAGAATAGATTTGGGTTTTTCCTCACAAAGTTGCTTAAACTTAACTATATCATATGATATAGCTGTCTCATGGCACCTACAAAATATTGTAATGCTGTCTTTCACCTGACTGTGCACAATTAAAAGGTCTACAAAATCCATTACGACTTTCCACTGCAATTTCTCAAACCATTACATATAATTGTTATATACTTGCTCTATTTTCAAGTATCTAAGAACTTTAATAAAAGTGACAAAAGCATCTATTTTGAATTATTTAATGCAGAAATTGTACTTACTTGAACCATTGTTTTGTCAGAGTACATCAATTCAATTGTCCGATGTATTCTAGATATACTTTCTTGTAAATCTAAAACAAACAAACAAACAAAAAGCAGCTCTCCCATGAACCTGCATAATTGCGCATGGCTACATCTTTATTTTTTCTCATTAAAGGCTCAAACAAGGATAAATTTCACATTTGGTGCATCTGTCTATCGACCTGCATGCCAAATATTAAACTTGCTTGGATGATAAAGCAGAGAGAGTGATTCGTGACAAGTCACTGCTCATTTTCTAGAGTTCAACCAAGCCCATGCGTGGCGTAACTGCTTCCCTTGTTTCCCTCAGAGCAACAAAACAGATCATAAGCTCTACCCACTCCAAAAAGCCTTTGCTCAGAAATTTGCAGAATTTTCCCTCATAGAAGGGGCCACTCTACCCTAACTCCCACACAGAGCACCAAGTCACAGCCTGAGCTCAGCCACTATCATGCTGCCAGCTCAAACACATTTGCAGATGTTCTTTGGTGTGGATCCCACCCCTGTTTCACTGTACTCCCTGCAACACCACACATACAGAAACTTGCATTGAAACACCTGTGTACACTACACTCAGTGCCCAGTTTGCATCTTCAGTATACACAGAATCACAGAATCATTTCAGTTGGAAGAGACCCTCAGATCATCGAGTCCAACCATTAACCTAACCTAACTCTAGCACTAAACCATGTCCCTGAGATCCTCACATCTGAATGCCTTTTAAACACCTCCAGGGATGGTGACTCCACCACTTCCCTGGGCAGCCTGTTCCAATGCCTGACAACCCTTTCCGGGAATAATTTTTTCCTGATATTCAATCTAAACCCCACCTGGTGCAACTTGAGGCCATTTCCTCTTGTCTTATCACTTGTTACTTGGGAGAAGAGATCAACCCCCTCCATGCTACAACCTCCTTTCATTCAGGCAGTTGTAGACAGCGATCAGGTCTCCCCTCAGCCTCCTTTTCTCCAGGCCGAACAGCCCCAGTTCCCTCAGCCACTCCTCATCAGACTTGTGCTCCAGACCCCTCAGCAGCCTCATCACCCTCTTCTGAATTCTCTCCAGCACCTCAACGTCTTTCTTGTATTGAGGGGCCCAAAACTGAACACGGGATTCCAGGTGGGGCCTCACCAGTGCCGAGTATAGGGAGACAATCACTTCCCTGGTCCTCCAGTCTACTACAATCACTGACTTCCCTTCCTATGTGCTAGAGATAAATTTAGAAGTATAAAAAAAGCAAGTCAACACACACGGACATTAAGGCGGATTTCCCCCACTTCCACAAATCTTTTCTGACAACGAATGCATTCCTCAGCTTGTGGCATTACCTCTAGTGTCATTCTCCACTTCAGTCCTCCAGCGATGTAAACAGCCTTCTAGGACAGACAGCTCTTCCTCAGTGATGTGCCTTGGTGCCGGATGCATTGGCAGGTCAGGAGGGATTCGTGATTGTGTGAATGGTTTATGTATTACTGATCTTTGTACAGGAGATGTGCTTGGAACATCTGAAGATGAAGGCCCCTGCTGCTCTATTGTGCTGCATTCATTCAAAACATGAAATACAAAAACTGAATCATCACGTATACGAAACTAAAAGCTACACCATAAAAATAAGCTTTTCATCTGAAAACAGAAATTTTGAAGGTAATAATTTCCCACAGTGCAACCGAGGAAACATACCTAAAATATCAATACAGAATTAGCATGTATATTCTGAAAACTTTGTGGTGTACTACAGGTTAGCACAATAACAACTCTGGCTGCTGTTACCAAAGATAAAGGAATTGGATTGGTCAAGCTACGGTTTGCTTGACTTGAAATGTTGTTAAACATTTTCAAATAATGTCATACAAGTAATCACTGTGGTTTGGAACATTTACTGCCAAACTGCAGGGAGAAAAATCACAGCAGCTCGTCAATCCAATAAACACAAGTTCTCTGTTTAATAACTCCTTCAGGTGTCTTATGCCTAGCAGACTTTCTTTTCCAATCCCTTACTTACAAGTTATGTTAACTGAACAGCAACAATGAAGGCACCTCTGACATTTACAGCACATGGAAAATTTAGCACCAAACCATCTAAATTTGTTCCAAACAAGTCATCTAATTCAAACAGCAAAGCAGCCAGCTTAGGAGAATTTTACAAGATCAGCAGAATGTTAAAAATTAAAACCTGTTACAGATTTTTCTCGTCCCATGAACAAGACCACCTATATGTAATCATATGCATAACAGGAATCTGAAGATCTTTCTAGCAAGTCACTGACTTTTTAGTTTGTGTACAGCATCATGATATTGCCTGAGGAACCTGGACTCTTCAGTAGTTTAGAAAGTACTACGAACATTAAGAGCTGACAACATGACTCCACTTAATGTGCTGTTGTGTTGCTACAGATTGACAAAAAAAAGTCATAATACTTATATTTTTACAGAACAAACTTCTTATATAGGAGTTTGAACATAGTACACTTCTTTTGAGATTGTATTTCATGCAAGCAATGGTAGCTTGTAAAATTTTTCTTCTCTTATTAATCGTCATGATTTCTGCTGGCATTGTATCAGGAAGACAACTGAAATCTTTTAAAAGCTTATTAGATTTATTTACTTCACTTCTCTGAACTACAAAGTTAACCATCTTGACTGAACCAAAACCTTGAACCTTACTTTCCAAATCCAATATAAAAAGCTATATTGTAAACTGGTTAGTATCCACCTAGCCAAGTCCTATCCTACATTATGCTCTATTAACTGCTAATAATAGTTACTAGCTTCGATAATGAGAAAGGTCCAATAATGTTGTTTTTACCCCCCTGATGCTCTGACTAGGCTGTATTTAAGAAGGCAGACTGTTAGGTCCCTGACAGACTTGGTGACAAGTGTCAGCTGCAAAGCAGACACAGAGCTTAACTCCCAGGCAAAAGTTAACAGATAAATGGTACACCAGAAACCTTGAAGCTCTGCAGCACATACATGCTGCCTAAATTCAGATTCTTGAAGAATACACTCGGGAAGTGGTGACCTCACCAGATACTGTGTCTATTCGGAACTGTAGTTTGTTTGAAAGTGGTAATTCTCCGCTTAAAGACCTTTTCATAAGCACATGAGAAAGACCCAGATTATTAACATTTTATTTATTTAAGCCTGTCATACTGAAAATCACTCCTAGGAAGAGAGCAGGAACCTTACGCTACACCCCTTAGGAGATGCCTCATTGTATTAACCTGGCAAACCAAGCAGTTAAACCTCCTCCTGTCTCTGTCAGTGGCCGGGTTTGCACCGAAGGGATGCCCGGCCTCTCACCTTGGGCGAGCGGGCTCAGCCCTTACCTGGGGGAGGTCTGGGCCGGCAGCGTGCCGCTGGCAGGGGCACTAGCACCCAGGTCATCGACCGGAGACGTGCACACCGGCTTGCTGGAGGCGAACTCCAAGGCGTACTGCAGGACATCTACCAAGGGGAATCGTTTAGGACCAGAACCATAGCTTAAATATCTGTTAACCATAAAACGTATTAATGCCGTGACTCACATATACAAAAACAAAAACAAAGAGAACAGAAAAGAAGGACTTTTTTTCTGGTTGACTGCAATTAAATAAAGCGTTTCCTAGGGCATTTCATGCACCAGAACTACTGCACTTAACAGTTTCCAAGAAAAACGGTAAAAGAAAAGAGATACAGCAGGGAAATTTAGAGCAAATAACTACACACAAAGTGCACAGTTGAAAGGAATTCTTCTACATAGCTCATAATATAATTTGCATTTACACTGGGAACAGTTATCTATAGTACCGTTCTAATCTCTGCTGTAAAACCGTGAGGTACTCTTTGAGTCTCTTGATTTCATCCCGTTTAATTCTCGTTATTTCTCTGTTTTTGTGCATATACCTGTAAAACATGAAAGTTAGAAAGAGATGTCAGCCCACAGCATTCCAACACTGAAACTGAGGTCTGTACCCATCAGCCATGCTGTCTAGTGCTACTAAAAACGAACAGTCTCTAGAACCTTGTTTTACCTACAACACACTAAGCAGTAAATAGAACTGAGAAGAAAACGATAACCCCATTAATTCTCCCCTCCCACAATTTCCAGAAGACGCTTTATCCCCAGTGTCAAAAGCTCTGTTCATACCATGGATGTGTCTTATAAATGTACATAACATTGCAACCATGCAATAATATTCCTGTTTCATTGTTTAGGCTCACAAATTACATCCTGCATCTACCTAAAAGCCAGGTGTTTCACCTCTACATAAAAACAGCACGCCATGATGCCGAGAATCCTCTTCAATCCATGTAGTCTATCTGGAACACCATGAAATACCTAACTACTCACCCTCTTTCTCAAATGGACACAGCGTGATTTTTCGGAGTGTTTTGCCTGTGTACACAACTACTTAGCAATAAAGACTGAAGTATAAGCAAGTTTTGGCAAAAAGTAGCAGTAGGTCTCAAACTGTTACCTGTGTATTTTCTGAAACAGGTGAAACCCATGAAAATTATAACTAGTCCAGGTAGAACAGAAATTTGCTGTGATTTAAGTGAGTATAAGATGCATCAGTAACTCTATCAAACTCATTAGACTTAATTCATATTCATACTAGGATTTTGTTGCTAATATTATACTGTACCTGTCCAGATACAAAATTGGAGGAAATTCTAATTTGTTGTGTATCTTCTCTGGTCTCCCCAAAGCCTGATTAAATTCAAATCTTGATAGCTCAAAAGTTAAGACAGGAGGAAGCTCAGTGAACCAGTGCTGAACAAAAGAAAAACAGAAAAACCCACAATTAATGCCTTCTAATAGCAGAACCTTAGTAATAATGTTACAATACTTGTAGACTGACATAGCTATGGGAGAAACCGCTTTTAGAGGGTGGATTGGCAAAAGCATTCCAAAGTTCCCATCTTTCATCTTCACTGTAAACAGACCATTTGTCACCCATGCTGCATCAGACATTTTCAACCATCCATCACTATCTGCGTTAAAGCAGAGAAGGTGGGAATGCTTCTCCCTTTCTCATTCATTTCACTTGCACTAAAAGTGGCGTAGGCTTGAACCTACCTGCCCTGCCCACCGTCCTCTTCTCCTTTAACTCTCAAAGGCCACTGGAACAGCCTTTATACAGCATCGAGCACTCTTCCCACTAGCTGCCTCAGGCTCAAGCTTCTGACCCTTTCATTCACCTGATATCACTCAAAGTTTCTAGTGACCTCTGAAGCAGGATCAGCAGGTATTCTGCTCTGGGTCAGACGAGCTCGCTCAGCACTGTAAAACTGGTACTTTTTACTGAAATCTCCTCCACACTAACAACCTCGCCTGAAGTTTCTGGTCATCTCTCTAATCACTGCTAATCTGTCCATGGGCCAACACATGTTTTCGCCACCCTATCCCAGTTTTCTTTCAGTATTCAATAAAAGTCTATCCTTAGTCCTCATTTCTTTCTTTACGTATTTCGTTTCTCAACTACAAGACAAATTCAACTCCAATTCCAGCATTAGAGTTCCTTTTTTCTCCCCACTCTCCAACATAAAAGCCACAGTCTACCCACTGAGTACGTTTTGGATGTCTAACCATCAACTCAAGCTTCTCCGATTGCTGCAGACACGGTTGCCACACATTTCTGACATCAATGCCCACATCCCAGACGTGGCGTTTGACTTGGGGCTTGTTTCAAGTTCTCCTATTCAGCCAAATGTCTGGAACAGTCTCTTCATACAATACCTCCAAGACAGCCTTTTCTTCCTGCACTCACGGCTAAAATTTGGATCTAGGTTCTCATCACTCCACATCTCAGTGCAATTTTTCCTCTCTCCTCCTGTTGCCCGGCCTTAGCTGTGTCACACTAACAGATTTCCAGGATATTGCTGAATTTTCCTAGTTCACTGCTTTCAGCCTCACTCCTCCCATCTGCTTACATGCAAAATGAGATGCTTTGCCTTTTCTTGCCTATATCAGCCTCCACTAACCACCTCTGCAGTTTTAAAGGAGACAATCACGACTTCTCTCTTGCAGCAACTTCACACAGCAGTAAATTTCAATGCTTAAGTCAGCAAAGCCACGCCACAACCCTTCCCCCTACAATCCTTCTCTTGAAAGACCCCCAAATCACTTAACAACAACTATGCTACTGATGTGCTGAAGTTCATCAGTCATGATTCTGACAAATGTTATATCATTTTCCCCACATTTTGAAGCCCAACGATGTGCATTGACCTTCATCTTCTGCTGAATTCAGATTTAAGTTCCTTGGGATAGAGAATGTCTCTTTTTTACTGTTCATACATTAGCTTGCTTGCTGACACCCTACTTCATGGCTGAGGCTTTAATGCATCATGATAATAACAATAATAATCATAAACAATAAGTTGAATACCCCACCAGAGGCAATGGTGGGAACAAGGAAAAAAAAAAATAGAATGTTACCCTCAGGATAAAATGAATCTTTTAACAGACGTGACTATCACATTAATATTATCTTTAAGTTTCGTTATCTACCAGCTCAGACGAATGCCATTTGAAGTCTTTGTGCGGTACAGATAGAATTCGTTAAAACTACACGAAATTCACCTTCCTTCCAAACCTCCCAACACACTGTAACATCTTTGAAGCACTATGTTTAAATGGAACTACTAATAGCAGCAACCAGTTCAGGGAAATTAACCAATTTACTTGGTCCTGGTAATAATGCAGTAATGTTTTACTAGATTAGGACTTAACAGATTACTTTTCTTGTTTTGACACTGTTGTCAATGTGTCATATGACTATTTCACTTCTGTTTCCACATGGTAAGAAGCCAAGCTGATTAAAACACTGACAGTTTCACAGAACTCAAAGCGTAGCACTCTGGACCTGTATATGTCTATCATTCTGTTCCCCATGTTCTCCTACATTACAGGTTAAAAAAAAAAAACCTCAAAAAAAAAAAAAAANAAAAAAAAAAAAAAAAGTCTGACATTTCTAGTCGAGCATTTATAACTGAACGGACATTTTATGCATAAATACACATAAGTTTTAACTGCAAGACAACATTCAGCCCATAAGATGAACGATCACACTGTTGCAGTAGGTACGTTCAAGATTTCACCTGGCACAAAGAAACTGAATTTGGGATTGTACCAAGATATTTACAAGATTTTTTTTTTTTTTTCTTCTAGCTATGTTTCAGGAAACATGTTCATTGTAAGAAGACTCTTCTACAACTGCTGGAATAAAAAAAAATTGAAACATCCTGTGAAAGAACACATCCAATAAGGTGTGTAAATGCACTTGAAAATGCTTGTTAACATCTGATTTGGTTCATCAATATCTGATCAACAATAGCTGATCAGAAAAAGGGAGTGCATAAAGGATGCTATAAAATTTCGTTGGTAACACAAAAACGGAAACACAACTTCAGACTGGAAGATTATTTCAGTGTGCATCACTAGGCTTTGTAATTAAACACGTTGTGTATGTTGATATGATTAAAGGAAGCAAAACTTCGTTACTGCAGAAGATTGACATCTCGGAAGAAACAATATCTGAACGTCTTACTTAAGTAGAAGAAACCTTCCAAGATTTCACATCTTTAAAATAACTGTGACAAAACATGAACAACCGTGTAAAGAGAGAGTAGCTCAGCCTTCACAGATAATGGGGATTCCGGTATTTCGAGCACAATAACCCACAAGCTATTAGAGAGCTGTGCCAGACAAAAAATGCTGGGCATATACATGCACGCCAGCAATAAAAGGAGGCATTTCAGAGCACACCCTCTTGGTTCTACAACCCCCACTGGCCCAGTTACGTCTTTTCCCTAACCTGTGGCACCTGCACAAGAAATCTCATTTGTCACCTCATCCCAACACCATACGCTGCATACCCCACTTCTTAGTGAGAGTCCATCTGAATCCCTCTACCCATGCTTCCAGCATTCCACGACATTTGGCAGCCTCCTGGTCTAGCAAGAGCTCTCCTGGGAGGAACAGCAGCCCATAGAGCAGATACTGTCTATTCATCGCTGTGAGCAAAGATAAGGAGAACTGCCCACTATAAGGGACAAAGAGGAGGATGCTGGGACACATCAGTAAAAAGAGAAGGGAGGAAGGCTAGGGTGCTGAGGAATTACAAGACAGAGGCACAGAGGAATAACAGCAATGCCCAGAAGCAATGGCCAAACGCACGGCTCCCGGTTGCTGTCGACGGCACGGCACAGCGCGGCCAGTCAGCCAGAGCAGTGCTCAGCTACCCCAGGACATGATACCCGTGACCTCTCTGGAGATCAAATATCAGCAACAGGTGGGAACCAGCCTGTGCCAAATCACTGTAAGCACTTTATTGTGCCAGCTTTTAATAAGCAACTTAATATCTTACAAAAAATACAAAAAGATGATACTCTGGATACTTCAAAAGAGACACAACCCCCCCGCCAAACTAACAATCCAGTTATGCCAGATATCAGAACCTGCACAGCAGCAGTTCACATTAAAAACTACCACGAGCCTCAATAAAAACTAAGGAGCACTACAACAACGCCCCAAGAGGAGCTCACAGAAGCACTTAACTCACCTCCTGACCAGACTTCGCAGAGTTTTCTGAATGGAGAGATTCAATTTCCCCTTCAATCATTGCAGCTTCTAGGCACTCATGCAGATCCTTAAAGCCATTAACCTGGAGTGGATACTGGCCGAACATTTCTGTGTTTTCAAATTTTTTACCTTCATACAAGAAATTAAACAATTATGGTTTTAGGAACAAACATTTACCTATAAAAAAACCTAACAATCCTAGGTCACCTGATCCAGTCTGCTGAACAATACCCACATTTTCTTATTGATTAAGTCAATTATATATATGAAAATAAGTTACTTGAAAAAGTTGCTTGAACATAATACTGAAAATCACTGTATTTTCCTCTTCAGCCCCTCTTTAAAATTGTTTTTGCACCTACTGGTAATAAGCAAAACTCAAAATGACTTGGCACCACAGAGGCATGGGAAGTTTTACATATATAAATCAAAGTCCTCCTGCAAATAGCAGCTCAGTAATACAACCCTACATTGTACCAGCAAAGTCAGTGGAATTGCCAGTATGAAACAGGCCTTTGTATATTTTGCAAAAATAAACCACAAAAGAGAACATTGATGACTTCTGTCCTGAAAACAAGACGATAATTTGGTAACAGTGCATAAAGATGTAAGCTCAAACATGAGCAGAAACATGGGTGGCAAGTGATTCCAACCTACAATTTCAATTTATTTCATCCTGAAGTCAATAACATCTTCCTACATCCACCAGTTTCTTTATATTGTTTTTTTAAGTATCTTCTCCTTTATGATGAGAATGTAGGGGATGAAAGTAGCCAAAAGCAAAGGAGCAAGAATGCTAGCTAGTTGCAAGGAATCTGCAGAATGGTTTTGAAATCTGACAACAAATTATTAGATGCTGTTCCAGGCCAATGAACAACCTGGAAGCCACCTCAAAGATTATAGCTGTTTCATTCAAATGCATCTCAGGAGTCATTCACTTTCAAGATGGGGGACAGGATCACCAACATTAAAAATATTATCACAACTGCTGGCCTCCTGGAAACAGAGAATGCTGCCGTTCTACTAACTCTGTGCAGATAAGATAAAGGGAAGCTTGTCGTACAGTCTCTTCCTCCTCAGTAGTCTCTCCAACACTGCCCTTGAGCAGGTTTCCACTGATTTGTTTTGAAACTGTGCTTTTAAGAGGGTGTTATCCATACCAGAAATTGTGCAGAAGAAAAAGCAATAATTGAAATTTTAAATTCCATTGAACGAAGCAGAGAGAGTCCGAAAGACTAGCTCAGTGAAACACAGTAACTTGCCTTCTATATACCATTACTAAGTGGCAAAAGTGCCCTTACCATACTTTCCTTCAAGCAATTCACTCAGCACCTCACCCTAACTTTGGCTGCACTTAGGTACATACACTCAGCTCCTTAAGGTTATCAAAACAGTCTTTCTGGACCACTGCAGCGCACTACATCTGCCTCCAGTCCCATATCCCCAGGACAAACCGACTGAAATTGTCACAGATCGAAAATGTAATCTCCAAGTGTACTTCTGCCAAAGTAGCTAAAATTCTACAAATAACATCATTCACCTTGGTACTTAGACAAGCACTGAACAGGCACAAGCACAGAAGTCCAGGTAAATTCAGATGCATACCTTCAAGTACACCTACTGCTAGAAACCGTCCATAAAACAACTCCACCATTGGGTTCTTTGGTTTCTCTCCATCCCTAAAAACAGAAAGCGTAAATCAAACATGAAGCTACAAACTTCTATAAAACCATGAGCAGAATATTCTGAATTCATTACAGAAATGCTGCCTCTTTTACTCAATTGCAGCTCATTAAGTTTTGTACTTTCCTTCAATGACAATAACAATGATTCACATATTTGCAATAAGTATATTCTGAAAATAAGTTTCAGAAGTGCTTCATTCTAGGAAAATTTATGTAAATCAGATTCAATTCATGAGTGATTAATTGTACAAAACCCTTGTAAAAACTATTTCCTGCAACATTCTAGAGACAATTATGTATTGAAAAGACAGTTTACAGGTGTTCACTTACACAAATGAGGAGTATTTTCTTCTGAGAATAGAAAGAGGAGCAAGGTTTTGAAATATTTAAACTACAGGATTGAAAATTAAAACTGTATTCAAATGAAAAAAGCCTCATTGATTATGTACAAAACATCTCTACCGTTTATATATTTTGGACATTCAGCAAGATTTCTAACATGAAAGAAGAATGTGAAAAAAGAAAATTAATGGAGAACCAAAGGTATCAACACATCCGGAAAAAACACATCAACTAAAACAAGCTTCAGAATTGGATCTTTTTCAGCCACACAGTGAGAAGCGGATTTTTGGTTGCTTGGTTTGCTTTTTCTCAAGGTGATCAGTATACAGAGCGAGAAAAAAAAAAAAAAAAAAAATCTTACCTCTCCTCTTCAGCTTTAATTTGGAAGGCATCCTCTAGCCAATCTAATAATTTGTGTGTAAATTCACTAACATCTTGCTGTTGAAAAACACAAAATGATTAGTATATGTTCACATATGTAACAGAACACAATGAAGTGTTACAAGATCAGGGTAGCAGTATTCCGCTCCAGAAGAGCTCCAAAATCACACTATGTCTAAGCAACAATTTTTTTTTTTTTTTAAATGGGTGGCTTTTCAAGCACACTAAGGCTCTAGTGTCCCTCAGCCATTATTACACTGTCCTGTGATCCTTATTACTTGGTCTCAGCTTTCATACCATCCTAGTCCAAAGGCATCTTATGAATCCCATTGTTCAAACTCTTTGGTATCTCAACAAGTGGTGACTAATACTACCTTCATCAAGCACTACAGGGTGTTTCAAAACGACAGACCCAATTTGAAATCACTGCATCTCTGCAACCACAAACGGCCCATGAACAAAACTCTTACCACTTGAAAGGGTGAAGTACAGAGTCTCAAATGATTTCAAACTTGATAACTCATTAGCCCATTCGTAAATTTTTGTGTAATTGTAACGTGTTGCTATCATGAAATACACTGCTTTGAAATTGGGTCCATCTTTTTGAAACATCCTGTAAATTCAGCAGGCTGCTGAAATTAAACACCTTAGCCACATAACCTCACGTGGGGAAAAAAAAAAAAGCATCTGAAGAAACAAAGTGTATCTCAGAAAAGCAAAATATGCCCACTATGATTTAAGGAAGAATCCTGAATATGAATAATAGGACCCTTCAAACTGCTATCTACACAGACAAATAGTATACTAGGACTGTTCCAGCCCTGGATGTACTGTTAGATCAAACCAATAAAGCTCTTTCAAAACTCTCAGACTCGGAAGCTAAACTAAACCCTAAAAGCAAGAATGTATAACTACTAGTTAGCTTCTAAAAAAACAGAAAGTGTACTTTATGAAAGAGTCACACTGTCCGAAATTCTTTAATTTTGTTTTGTTTTTTGTTTTTAAAGTGACTAGAGATCACAGGATATTAGAGAAAAAGTTCAAAGACTTTGATAATCAGAAGTTCCTTTTCTGTGGACATTTTGAATTTTTGTTGTCTATTTTAAGTATTGCCTACTGCCAGATGACCATATGAAAACAAGGATAAACTTGAATGAAAATATATAGAAATTACCTGTTGGGAATCATTTGATTTAAAAGCATCTTTAAGGATTTCAACCGCTCTTGATGGGTCAACATATTTTCTCTTGGAACCAACTAGAAGTGCAAATAGGTACCTCAATTCACGCATGAAAGGCAGATTCCTATGTTCCTGTATTCAAAGAAGAATAAAAAAATATTTAACAAAGTGGTAACAAAAAACTACAGAAATGTCACTCAATGAACTAAGTGTATATCCAGTCAATCATTGTAATAATATATAAGCTTACTTGTAGTACTACCAAGGTAGTGTTGTATGCCTTTCACTTGTCAGTTTTACAAAATAATGTGGTTCTCCAAGAAGAAAATAACATGTCAGAAACTGAAAGCTCCATGAAACCACATCTAGATGTGACTGTTTGACTTGAAAAGGGACTGAATGGACACGTTGAGTTGCATTTAAGACAGAACTGCTGTTACCAAAACTTAAAAAGCCTTAAGTAATACACTGCAACAATATGCAGTGATTGTATTGAAATTAGTAGTCCTCTGTATCTCTAGCAGAATTCCTTGTGAACCTACACACTGCCTAGTACCTTTTCAACCTTGTTTTTTACTGAAGACTATATTTGCAAGCTGTACACAAATCACCATTATTTCTCTTCACACAAGTAAGAGAAATAGCCTGCTCTCCTTTCTACCTACTTTTTCAAGTACAGTTCACAGGGAATAGGGAGCTCTTTCTCTGGTTTCCAGGAGAGAAGGAGAGAAATACCTTCTATAGTAAAAAGCAAGTAAACTGAACCACAAATCCATACCATAGATTCAAACCACAGGTTACAAATGCTGTGGAGATTTGGTATCATTCATACTCCTGAGTAGACAGTCGACAAATACTCGTGAAATTAAAACCCATGTAATACCCGCTTGCATTTAGAACAAAGTATCATTCAAAGGCAGCCGAGATGTCAGATGCTGGTCAAACTGGAATTACTTGATGACAAACTATTTCACATGCTCAACACACAGCAGACTTGTTTAGTCACCCCTATGTCAATCCAGTATGCACAAAGCTTTTTGTACATGAAGTCTGTTTCATTTCAGCTTTAAAAACTGTGTGTGGTGAATTGGAATACGTTCTGCATAATACCTAAAAATATTTCTAGTCACATAAATTCACAAGTTTTTCTTGCTTTCCTAGTCCACCTTGTAAAACACCTGCCAATTACAAACAACATTCACAGAAAAGGCTGAAGACTTCACCAAATGCCACCCTAATTCAGCATTAAATCATCATAATTTAATAACAAAATCAGCCTCCTGTTTACATATTTAAAGCACTTTATAACAACAAAACGGGGAAACAAATTGTGAAAGTGATTTCTTCTTACAATTTTCATAAAGTGATCTAGTAAAAATAGAATTTCAAGTTTTACATACAAATATATTTTATCCAGCTGCTTCAATACCAGTGATAATTCATATCTATAATACAGATAATTGACCATAGAATAATCTAGATCTCACCTTCCTTTTGTTAAATCTGAAGTACATAGGCAGTGAGTATTATTGCACTGCTTACCCGAATTTACACTACTAATTTGTCCCAATTTTAAGCAGACTTGTAGCTTTAGGTTGAACAACTGGCTACTTATGTCAGCAGGATTACTCAGAACAAACGTATCTGTAAAGCCTATAAAAGTTCTCTGTTTTTTGAGAAAGCTCAATTTAATGCACTAGGCAAGACCCTTGACTAGATTACGTGGGCATTACCACAACAAACAGTGATTCTGACTAAACAAAGCCTAAGATCTTCAAAAGGACGTGAGCCAAGTGCCCAGGACAAGGCATACAGTTCCATAAAGGCCTTGCACATTAAAACGAAAGAATTAATCAAGTAATCACAGCACAGTATAGGCTCTCAATTTTAAAGCATAATGTAGGTGCAACAACACACACACACACAAGAAAAAGAATAAATCAATTTTGAAATAAAAACTGTGAAGTTCAGAACCTAAAATATTATCTATTTTATCACCTATCCTGCCTGCACGAATCATTTCCTAATACACTGATGCTGCAACAACTTATGATTAAGAAATGCTTCTAAAGCAATCAACATGTTTAATACATGGCAAACATTCATTATTGTCACTCTGTGTGCCACAACACTAGCAAAATGATAATGTTGAAACAGACAGAAGGATGTGCTAACCTGCAGCACAGTAACCCACTCCCTCTGATAATAAAACATTTCCTGAAGATATTATCAAGGCCAAATACTTAGCTGGCCTCACTGCATACAGCAGAAAAGACCTGTTCATATGACAGCAAAAGGTACGAGAACTGGGAGACCAAAGAAGCTGCAGTAGCTACAGAGAACCATATTTATTCTACAGAAGGAACCTGCTGAACACACCAAGGAATAAAAACGTATTTCAAGTGAAAAATAACAAAAACGGATTGGAGATTTTAAGTGTATGCCCAAGTTTAAAACCCAGAAAAACAAAGTCAATTAGCTGGGTCAACCAGGGTGGGGTTGTTTTGTATTTGTTTGGGTTTTGTTTGCTCTTGTTTTCTGAAGTCAAAACTTATACCAGTGACTACCAGATTAAAAATTTTACATTGCAAATTATTAACAGCATTTGGATTCAATATATTAATTGAAAGAACAAAAACACTCCACTATGCAATATTCCCTGAAGTATAACTGCACACTTTAATTC
Organism: Pampusana beccarii; assembly: GCA_013399365.1. Taxonomy (NCBI): domain Eukaryota; kingdom Metazoa; phylum Chordata; class Aves; order Columbiformes; family Columbidae; genus Pampusana; species Pampusana beccarii. The sequence continues at coordinate 125,161 of VWYH01003960.1, read as the reverse complement.
AAAATCAAGAGACTGTCATGACTTTAGCATTAAGCTCTACTTTCCACCAACTGGAAGAGCAACAGGATGTAAACCCAAGACTTAAAAATCTGGTATTATTAAAACTTGGTCTTTATTAGGAAGGATATTTGATCCTAGGAAATGTCAGTCACATACAGTACTTAATAGTAGATTAAAAATAAAAACCCAAAGTTGAGATCATTTTAAAACAAGTATGCAGATGGACATAAAATCCAGGGATTTCTGCTGTCAATTTATGGCTTATATTACGACTTCAAATCAATTTGCTCCTACTTGCCTTCACCTTACAAATAAATAAAAGCACCATATTTGGGGCCACGCATGCTTATTTCTACTATGTCTAAATTCCAACTAGTGAAGCAATTTATTTTCCTAAATTCTTCGCAAAATGTATTTCAACACTAAGGCAATCCTTTTTCAGCTGTAGATAAGACAGACAAGTATATCAATTAATAATGTTATTTCATTTTAGAATTTAAGTTAACAAAAGGAGAGGAGACAAACCACGGCCAGAGATTCTTACTAGCAGACTTGCAGAAAGCAAGTTTTTTTGCACAAATCCATATACTTGCCTGGTGTCACATCATTTCACACAGCCTTAATATTGTCTATCTTGCTAAGTATTTCTAAAAAATAGCACTTTGGAATTGCAAAAGGCATTCAGCTGCTAGAATCAATGCTTGGGCAAGATGTTTTTTAAAGACAACAGCTTGTTATTTTCTATTTCATAGCATCTCTTAGATGCCAACTGCCTTTTACACTCTGAAAAACTAAGGTAAAGAACTCTGAGCACTGGAGGATATTACTAAAATTACGTAACTAATAATGAAATACCAGGCAAAAAATCAATCTAAAAATCAAAAACTGAATATTTCAGTACAATTTTTTGGTAAAGCATAACTTTATCCTCTCTTTCTTACTAAAATACACTGTTCCGTCATCCTCTTGTGAGATATTCCCCATACAACATACGTTGGTTTTGCACACCATCTCATGATCTAATGCAAACATTGCTTCCTTAAAAAAAAAAAAAACCAAAACTCACAAGTGACAACTTGCTCTTTGAATGGGGTTGGGAGGGCAAGGGAGAAATTATGCAGTTCTGACTGAACATGCAGCTTTGCTTTTATGGTACATACTTAGAGCTTTAGAAAATGGATGCTATCTTCTCTGTGTCTGGTTTGGGTTTTTTTTGCTTTTTTAATCGCAGCTCTTAGCGTTGCTAATGAACATTCCAGTCAAGCCTGAAGTGCCCAACAACTAAGAACAGGCTGATAACACACTCCCTTTTTAAAATCCAAAAGAAAGGGGCAATTTCCAGACATACAAAAATTCAGTGTTCTGTAAGCCCTTGCTAGAAATCAGGACACGGAAAGCCTTCACGCTTCATACTGCAAGTTCCTCTTCCCATTTCTTCCTTTGTATTTCATAATATAAACACCAAGGTGTCCCCATATCTTTCTCCCAGAGGGTATCCATGAAGGAAGAAAAAGTGGTCTGTTTTGTCCCTCAGTCCATGACCATTCCCCCTCACTAGTCTGAGGTCACAAGAAACCTGAGCCAAAACCTCCCCTCCCCAATCCCATGTGAGTACCAGAACAAACATGGGAAAATTTACACTTACAGTCACCTCATGAGAAGGCCAGGAGAGACAAGCAAAAAACTGAAAGCCTAATCTCAGATCGTGACTTACAAGTAATTAACATCCCAGAAAAAAACCAATGAAGTGACCAACAATGCTGCTGGTAAAGCTACACAGATCAAAGACATGCAGCTAACCAAAAAGCACGCCCGCAGCTGCACTGTGTGAGGGGTGTAGAATAAAACAAGTTTGCTAACACAAGCTCCATCCACATCAGAAATGCTCAGCCAGTAGCGGCAGTGCTGCCACAGCTGTTATCAGCCAAGCCCTCCCACTGAACCTGGTCTGCACAGCAGTATGATGAACAAACTCTGCCTCTCTCAACACTCTGCCCCATAGTTGACTGTAAAGCCAATGTATTTTATGTAAGATCTGTAAGAGGAAGCTCGGAGAAATGTCAATTGGCACCTACAAAATCCACACTACTTTGAGCTAGAGAACAGTGCAAAATTCAATTACAAGAGAGAAATACCCTTATCAGCCATCATGGGAAGTTGGCTTCTAATTTTACCTTTTGGTTTCGGGGCAAGTCTTGAGCATTTGCAGGAGGACTGAAATTCAAAACTAGTCTTCGAAANACAGAAGACAATTATTTTTGCCAAGAAAAAAGCACAACCAAACCCAAACTTTCTTTACAGTTAATCACATAAACCGAACAATAATTTCAAATGATCGGTAAATTATCTTTTACAACAAGAATTTTATTAAATGTATAACTGGCAGTTTTCAAATTGATATTAAAGCCTNAAAAAAAAAAAGGTTAAGCACTTCTGTAAACAATACAAAGTTCTTCCAAATATGCCTTAGCAAACTAAATACAATGCCAAACACATGAAAAGCTAAAGTTTCATTTCAGAATCTGTATTATTTCACTTAACTTTGCTAAACACATATTCAACAGAAGACAATTATTTTTGCCAAGAAAAAAGCACAACCAAACCCAAACTTTCTTTACAGTTAATCACATAAACCGAACAATAATTTCAAATGATCGGTAAATTATCTTTTACAACAAGAATTTTATTAAATGTATAACTGGCAGTTTTCAAATTGATATTAAAGCCTGCTTAGCCATGTAAAATTAATCTTGTAGTCCCTCATTCATCTACGTCCTCAGTGCAGAGAGAGTATATCCTTGTGTACTCAACTTAAATCCACTTGCAATTATCTGTACTTTCTGCATTCTGTCCACCCNACAGAAGACAATTATTTTTGCCAAAACCCAAACTTTCTTTGCAGTTAATCATATAAACTGAACAATAATTTCAAATGATTGGTAAATTACCTTTTACAACAAGAATTTTATTAAATGTATAACTGGCAGTTTTCAAATTGATATTAAAGCCTGCTTAGCCATGTAAAATTAATCTAATTTTTAAAATTAATTTTTAAAATTAATTTTAAAAATTAAAAATTAAAAATTAAAATAAATTAAAAATTAAAATTTAATTTTTAAAATTAATTAATAGTCCCTCATTCATCTACGTCCTCAGTGCAGAGAGAGTATATCCTTGTATACTCAACTTAAATCCACTTGCAATTATCTGTACTTTCTGCATTCTGTCCACCCCTCCCACTATTATAGAATCTGAACACTGTACATTAGAGTAAAGAAACTGGGTTATATATCTTTGCCAGTAAAGAACTGATATTTATGGACATTTTGCGGACAGTAAGACACGAAAACAGGCCCACCCATAAAGAACCCCACAGCGTAACACAGAGCCCAGAGCCAAGAGAGTACAAGAACAAGACGCATCTGGGTTGGAAAAATAAAAGCCCAAAGCAGCAGCTGAGAACCAGACCACAGCACTTGTGTAACGGCATCCTTGCTTTTCTGTACAGTACTTTAAGTGAAGTTTACCTCCTTACCATGGACTGGCATGTTGATGAAGAAAAGTTAGCAGAAAGGGCCTAAAGTATTTTAAACATGCTCAGAGAAGCACAGGAAAGATTTGGCCTTTTGTTTCTTTTATATATATATATATATATATATTAAAAAAAGTAATATACATAAATATATATACTTAAATAATAATTTTATATATATAATACATATATAATTGACTTTTTTTTTCCATGATCACATATTGCTGTTTATTTTGGAAAGGCAGAGCTTGCCTATCCCCAGGAATAGACTTTGATCCACAACTCGTCTTACACAGATAAAGACTCAATCCACAGACCACAGGTTTAGGTTTAATAGGTGTTCATCTCTGTAGTGCCAAGGAAGTGAACCCCAAATTGTGAGGAGGCACTACCTTTATTCTAAGAACTTAGAACATGCAAAAGGAGAAAAAGACACATTTGTGAAAAGTTGAAGCATACCAAACTGCCCTCCTAAAAGAGCCTTTACCAAGTTTAACGTCTTCCTACACCCACAGTATAGAGCATCTCCAGCAAGATCAAAAGGCTAACAAAGTTGTCCTTCCTAACAAGTAGATTAAAAAAAAAAACAACCAACCAAACAAAAAGAACCAAACCAAACCAAAACCCCACACACTTCTACAAAAACATCAACCAAAAAAGACCTTTGTGACCCTGTTAAATCAACACAGACAATTGAGTAGTCAAACTTTTTTTTTCCTGTTTTGCTGTTCAAAATGCAGGTTCCCCTTTTATCAGTCATTGCAGAGAATGGAGATTAAAACACAAAGTCTTTTGTTTACTTACGCAAAGCATAGAAAATGTTAATATTTAGTTCAAATGTCATTCTAGAAGTTGATACTAACTGAAGTCATGTCTCATGATGTAACAGCATTCCACTGGTGAGTTCTTCATCAAGCAAAACATAGCAATGTCTTACATACAAAATATACCAGCTGCTGAAAAATTATGTCCAAAGACTGACTTCTCTCCGTGACTAATCCAAGTGCCAACAAAGTGCCAAGCAGCTGAGCTGGCCAATTTCCTAATACTCACGCACGAATTAAGTACAGAAAACTGTACTAAAGTTTAGCATTTTTGCCTGGCATTCAATCCACAAGCTTTTCACAAAACTCTAAACTGTGAACATGTAAATCCATGCTTTACTAAGCTGAACCAACCTTTTCCTGCAACCTGCTGAGAACAATGAAGAGGACTGCCCAATACACTCTTTTCTTCTTCAGCTTCATCCCACTCAAAATTTCTTATGCAGGATATTTAGTCTTTAAACTTTTCTCAAAAAAAAAAAAAATTAGTTTTAGAGCTTACACTGTTCATTGCTGTACCAAGAAGCAGCAGAACGTTCACAGTAATCTACTGCTATCACCACTAATGCTAACAGGACAGTATCATGTGGTAGCTCTTCCATACTGAGCTAAATCAACTTCAGGAAACTTCTATCTTCATTAAAAAAAAAAAAAAAAAAAAAAGAAAAAAAAAGATAATTTCCTAGTGTAAGTGTAAACAAGTGCACAAGAAGGGTGCCTGAGACCAATAATTTTTGTGCCCAAAATACCTCAGGAAGGAAATTCTGGTTCTTCCTGAGGTAAGGAGATGTAAACGGCCTCACCAAAGCACTCACTGCAGCAGAGACCTCCCATGGCCAACCACCCCAGTGCTTCAGAAAGGGGCTGGGCAAAACGATTCCCAATTTGCTGAAGCCACCTGTTGACCAGGCTTCTTACACCCAGGGCAGGTGACACCATGGAGCAGAAGCTGTTCTTCTACAGCCAGCAAGGGAGGACACACAGCAGAGACCGTCCCGGCCCGAGTGCCGCCCGCAGGCCGCAGGAGCGGCCTTCCAAACACATTGCACGGGACAGCAATTCATCTCTCACCCACTTGGCTTCGGCTGCGGAAAGGTGTCAGGAGCCTCAGTGTAAGAAAACAGGCTGGATCCTAAAAGTTGGATGCTTCATATCTCCTGGTCTTGGTCAAATATGTTTAAAATTTGCCGACGTAAATTATGCAAAACTTACACGTGCAAGAAAAATTCTCTAAAACGTGGGTTTTTTTTCCAGTGTATTTAAACCTGTTTAGAAGTTGTCATCTGGAAACTTGACCAAGCTAAGGCTAAATTACATAAACTCAAATTATCAGGAGATTTTCAGAATATCTACTTCCTGTTATATCAGTTTGGGGGCTTAAGAAGAGCAGACATACTGTGGCCTTCCCCTGCTAAAGGTGGTGATCATGTAGACATTGCCAGAGTTGTAGCTTCAAGACTATAAGATATTAAAAAAACCAAAACACTTTTCTGAGTAATGTCTATCCACACTATATAGTGAGTCGAAACAACTTCAGACTACAAGCTGCCTTGGTTTCACCTAAAACAACCTGCCTATCCCTTTTTCCCTCTTAATGTCTAGGATTATCAAATATAAGGACCTTCGCAGAATTTAGGTTAAACGATTTAGGATAAACGATTAATTCTTAACGTTCAACTACTGGGATGCTGCTTTAATACTGTGAGAATATAAATGAGTCAGCATATTAAATCCATAAAAGCTTGGCATGCAACACAGATCATTAAGAACTGCCAGCAGAGTCCTAAAAAGTAAAGGTACTGATATCAACAGTACTTGGAGAGTAGGAAAATTACTTCTGTGTCTAGATAGAAGATGATATATCAAGCTGCTGCACAGAGCTTTAGACAGGCACTCTCATTCTTGCAATTCTGCAAGGACAGGACACAAAACCCAGCTGTTTCAGCAGCAGATGTATCAAAAACTTTTGCTTTTTTGACTAGGAACTTCGTAGTTTTTTCCACCCTTGAGAACAAAAAAGCAAAAAAAATTGTGCAAGAACTGGGGAATTTTTAATATTGATCACCTTTCTACAAGTCTACACAAACCCAATAATTTTGTAATACTATGAACATAGCCATCTTTCCATTCAATTCATAAAGATTAAGCTTGGAAGGAAGAACTGACTTTCAAATTGATGTGTGAAACTAACAGTAAAGCAATTCAGGCTACTAATTCTAAACCAGTCAGCAAGATGCCAAAAGCATTCTCATTTGACAGGAAACCATCTAGGATGCTTAAGTAGAATGAGAATACATTTGGCCAATGCTGTAATGACTGCAAAAAACCTAAACTTCTCCTAAGGTGATAAGTAAGAAAAAAAAATTAAGCTTAGCAAACAAAAATAGCACCTACCTACTGGAAGACAGCTGAAACACCACCAGCATATTGTAAAATGGTCATAATTCACGGTTCTCTTAGTACTGCCCAAGAAAAGTTGTGCAATTTCTATTCCTGTGGCAGGTTCTCTTTTACCAAAGTCAAGGGGATTAACAACAGGCAAGGATGCCATAGCTAGTGTTAAGTGTGCGAAACGATACCTATGTGTCAGCAGCAAATACTGGCTAGGAACTTGCCCAAATTAATGCCAAGGCTTGAGATTTAATAGGAGAAAAATACAAAGACTAATCTGAATTTTGGCAAAGAAAGTTAAGACAGGACTTGATTTGGCTAGTGACCAAAAACTAAATCTATCTTATTAGTACAGCTTGAAAAGCAACTCTTTGGCAGGGGAAAGAAAAATATGCATTCCTATAAAACTCCTAAATTAATTTCTTCAGGTACTGGCATCTACCTAAAACATGATCTTGTGTAAGCTGAAAGCTTATATAGGCATTAACATATTGCAACACCCAATTGCCTCATTTATTCACCTGTGGCCTTTTATGCTTTTCCAATTTTACATTTAGTCAGATTTTAAAGCCACAAAGCAGAGACTCTATCTACCTTTATTTTGTATAGTAAGCAGAGAGGAATCTTAAAGAATGAATACATTATTATTGTTCTAAAAATAAAAAGCAAATATAGCACCCTGCATATGTCATTAAGTATATTATTTTGAATAGTTTGCTAACATGACAAATTAGATTTAAGTTCTCACTTCACTTTTGGTGGTTTACTGTATACAGAGCTATTTTTAGTGAGGTAGATCAGTCACTATTAGGGTTAACTTTTTATTCATGCCAATAATCTAAATCAAAGAAGAGACAGAATGCTATGGAAGGTATGCTCCCACCCCCATACATCACCTTATGTTCCTTACAATAAGAACTTTAAGTTTACTAGTTACGAATATTTGAAGTTCTAAGGGCTCAAAAACAGAAGTACTCTGAAATAAAATAAGTATTTAGGCTTATTAGTGACTTCACACCTCTGCACACCTCAGATTCAACATTAGTACCCTGCAAACCTCCATATTACAAAAACATAAATAACTTCACTGGCAACGAAGTCCACTTCTCTCCAGTTTTCAAGTCTTTTGGACACTAAACCACTAATTTGGGAGCATCATTTCTCCCTCCTCTTTAAGGCCTTCCTCACTTTTTCTATTCACTGATCTATTTTACTGTTTTACCTTTCGGTTTATATTATTGAACCTACTTTTCTCACAACAGAAGTCCATGAAGTGGCTGTTTGTTGTCCCTGCACCATCTGCTCTGCTCCTGCACTATGCTCCTTTCCACCCAGCACCTCCTTGTAACTCACACTGCGGCTGCCTCCTACTCTACTGGTGCACGTCTTACAAGTGGTAAATTCTGTTTTCAGAATAGAGACTGACAACAGGCATCAAATGTGGTCATCAGGCCTATATTTGAGCCTATGCATGCATCACGCAGCAGTAAAAGTCAGCAAGCATAATACAAGAATTCTTCCTGTAATGCTTAAACTAAAAGGAAACTAACTGCTACACTTGTATTTGCATTTAAGTTTAAAAACACACTTCACTTAATGTAGGAAACAATTATTGTAACAGCACTATAGAGGATTTCAAATGTATTTTCTCCTAAGCACATAGTAGCCCTGTGGATTGTCTTCTGCATTTTAGAGAAAAAACCTTAAGAAAAAATAGGAAGTTACCTAAAACATATTCCCAGAGAATCTGGCATAATAAAAAGCCTTCCTGAAAATCCTCCCATTCTTTAGAAAATTGCATGTAAGGAAGAGGGAAAGGAAGAGAGGAAAACAGCTTCAAAGATGGGACCTGAGCAGGTTCCTGTTTCAAACTTAGTTATGAAAGTATAGGAAGAGGAGTTTTTTCTCTCTCCCTCTCTGAAACAAAACTCCTAGAGACAGATACAGCACCATCTCATGGCTGAACTTGAAAAACCCCACATGCACAGTGGTAGCCATCAGGAAAACATTCCGCATTTTCAAAGTCATAGAGAGATTCAATCCCAGATCTTTAGTACTTTGGAAATGTCTTTTTTTTGAGATACTTTTTATTTATAAACAGACAACCAATCAGCATTCCAAGCTGCTGAAAATAAAGGTAATAAATGCAGTTTTAAACAGTCCTGTTTTGCTTTCCAAAAGGCTGAGGTGTAACATGGAAGAAGATGGAAAACAGCTTTCATACTGTTTGATCTAGAAAGTCAAATTAACTTAAGATCTCTAGCAGACTGGGTTAAGTCAACATTTTAAATAAACAGCTCACCATGGTATTACCAGCCTGCATTTAGAGAACACTTACTTGTTTATAGCAACAAACTCAGAACATTACTGCAATTTAGAAGACAGTTAAGTATGATATTATATGTGTCCAGAAGAATTCACTTTATACTTGTGTTTTGGCACATACTAAAAAAATGCCATTCAACCATTCCCCTAATACATGCCCAAAGCAAGAAAAAAAAATCCTGTTAGGACATAAAATAACAGCCAATATTTCCTTACATGGTTACAGTTTTCAACTTCTTACCAAAATGCACAACAACGTTAAAAGAAGTTTGCGGTATAACTTTAAAAAACACACCTAAACAATGCAATAGCTTTATGCCCTTCTGGACCTAGGAACTGCACATACAACTAAAACCCAACACTTATTCTGTATCCTTTAACTAAGTGAACAACTATTTATTAGGCAAAGCTAAAGCCACCACCCACTAAAGCTTTCCGACCCTTCATAACAGAAATTTTGCAATGTTATATACCACTAAATAGAAGATAAGAGTTTGAAAAACGACACAAGCAACCTGAGGTAACTGGAGACCACAGAGAAGAACAACAAACAAGAAAAGGAATATCCTATCATAACGTATCATAGGATGACTCAACTTCGAAGTGACAGGTCAGTCTTTACAGAGGAATAGAAAGATTGAAGGAGGGAGGGAAAGCAAGAAACTAGATTTCCAACGTCATTATTCCTCTGCCCATGAAACCCTACAAAACAGTTAACATCATAGTCCCCACAATCACCCCTGAAAAATTAGTGGAAAGAAAATATTTCATCAATGACCATTTTAACTCAAATGAGGCTTGCGCACTGAACTTTCTTCAGTGTGCAACCTTCCACTGCATGCCCAGGGAAGCAAGGGGGTCCTGTATAATGCACATATATGCAACTCTTACTATATAATCCTAGGCATTAATGGTATTAATGCACTGCAACACCATCCATCACAATCCCTTCCATTCAACACAACAAACAGGAAAAACAAAACAATGCAAAAGTTAGATACTTGTGGTAGGCTGCTTCAAAGATGGCAAGAACAATACCCAAGCCACCAACTGGGAAGAAAATACTTGCTTGATTCTAACTCGTCAAACTGCCTTGCTTCTTCCCAGAACTCAAAGCTTAGGATCAAATGAGATCGCAATCCCAAATATATTGACATCAGGAAAGCAAGAATGCTGCTCCTAAACACAATGCAACAGAGTAAAATGCCAGTAGTGGTGTTAAGGAGTCTGGAAAGAAAAGTTAAAGAGCAGCCATGGAGATTTATGCTTCTAGATGGTAGCTTTTTAATTCTTTGTTCTGCAAGCTATGCACTTTTGGGGAAGGAAAAAAAAAAAAAAAAAGAAGTCTCATTTTTGAATGACTAACCAGCCTCTGACAGCCTCCTGGAGAAAAGGAGTGCAGAGCTGCCAAACCCCAGCTGCCCTGTTGGGATTACTCACTTGGGGAGCCTCATCTGTGGAGTCAGGGAGTCACCATCCCTGTTGGAGTCACCATCCCTGGAGGGGTTTAAAAGCTGTTCACACAAGGTTCTTAAGGACATGGTTTAGTGCTAGAGTTAGGTTATAGTTGGACTTGATGATCCTGAGGGTCTCCTGCAACTGAAACGATTCCATGATTTGGCAAAGGGAGGAGCTACAATCAGCTACAAGACAGGCCCTCAGGAAGTCAAGAAACCCAGGAAAATGCTGCACTTGGTATTTTAGGTATGGGTCCAGGGGAGGGAAAATACAGCAGCGTTTACCGTCTGATTTTCATATGATTCCCCATACACTTTCTTCCTTCCATCAGAAATCTGTCTTAGTTCACTGACTGGATGACATTCACTAAGTGACCAACTACGCGACACCTTTTCCAAGAGGCGAGTACTGCCAGGGCATTACGTCTCGCATGTGACTGAAATCCCACTCGGAACTCCAAAAGATAAAGTTACTCTTGTGTAATATTTTCAAGCAAAACACCTGGGAGACAACTTGCACAGGCAGCAAGCCCTCAGACACGATTCCAATAGTGCATCCGTGTCCTGCGAGTTATCTACCTTCTACGTCCTGCTCGACATGACACAAAGGAGCTGCTTCACAGGCTCAATAAATGTATTATTTGTAAGTCATTTTCAGACTAAACTCTTAAAACAAGGAAAACTGTGAAGTTACCTTTTTACAAGGGAGCCACTGAAATCTGCTGGGAAAAAAAAAAAGGCAAAACCACGTAGTGGTATATTCGTGTTTTGTTTCTTTAAGGAAATTGATATCTTAAGTTCTATTTCAAGATCAGACACATGTAGTTGCAATAATGAGAATTAAAAAAAAAAAAAACAAAACCACATACAAACAACCTCCTAGAAATATTCTAAAAACTCAAGACTTAGGGATCTTTCTATAAAATTTAATCTAACTAAACAGTAGCAAAAGTAGCAAAAGTGAACCCCTGTCAAAAAAGTAGGTTTATTACAAGTTGAAAAGGGGTGGGAAAATCATTGAGGGACTTCATTTGTTTCTTTTCTTGGCAGGTAAAGAAGTGAACACACTTTAATACAGTTTTGTTTTGACTTATTTTCTTGGGCACTCAGTTTTAAATTCAAGTTATTATCAAGTCAACAGTCTTCAACAGCAGGACAGACTTCTAGAAGTTACACTGCGGAAAACATATTATTGTTCATTCTAATTAAGCTAAATGTAACTATTGAAAACAAAACTTTGTTTTTGAGCTATTTGAAGAGAGACTCCCCTCTTCCCATACAGAGAAGGATGACTTCCACATGTGTGTATTTCTTTAACACACAAACAAATACAGATTAAAAGGCAGTATTTCTAGCAATGCTTGATTCTTGTTAGGGTTTGCTGTCACTCACTGCAAACGTATGTTAAGGAATTTCATGCTCTTAATGCAAATCAACAAACCACTGGTGGTTGCATATCACTAAGCTAATTGGTGGAGATAAAAACCAACATATATTGCATAAAGAAACTATCAAAATGTCAAAAGCTGCCTTTTTTTTTCCTCCTTATCAAGCACCCCTTAAATAGAAGGAAAGAAATTTTTCTTTCTTTACAACCAAGTTTTAGATTACATTAGACAATGTATCATTGCGACTGACAGTAGTTAACATTTAGATATCGTTGACCTATGTGATGTGTCAGGTTTCAACAGACTCCTCAAGAAAGCTTGAAAATACTTCTACATAGTGAATGCAACCCAAGGAGTCAGTCTACCCTGTGGATAAATAAATATGGTATTAGCTAATGCTCTAAATTAACATGCATTAAGTTTCCTGAGATGGTTGGTTGAAACATAAGTCTTCCTGGCTGGCAGACAACATTAATAACCTAATTTTTCAACCAACTGAAGTTATAAGTCTTTCAATGGTTTACTTGAATTACATTCTGTAGAACTAAACACAGAAGTGTTTTTAGGATCTTTTAGGATCAAACCATTATAATTCCGAACGTCACAGATTCTGACATAATATGGGTGATGATTGTAAGAACTAGCTAACCCTCTTTTTAATCTGTTTTCAAGATACGAAGTAGCCCATCGGGGGCAAATAGCATGAGATCATAGGTGTAGCGTAGGTTTTTACATTCCCTAGCCTCTGTTCATATCTCTGTGGGTAATGAATTAAAATTCGAGTTTCCTTGAAAACATTTCATTTAAACATTTGCAGTTTCCTATGAAGAAATATTTCTTTAACAGAAATGTGCATACACATAAAAATCAGTCACCTTGAGATTTGGGACTACTATGGAATATAAAACTTCACTACACAGAGAAAAGACCAAGTCATATTAGCTCCACAAAGAGCTTTATGGAAATAAAATGCCTCTCTATATTGGCACCAAGACAATGCTTCTGCTGCAAACACACCACCACAAACGAAAAACCCCACCCAACACCAAGAAGTCAAAAAACATGGATAACAGCAAGCCAATTTCTGTCATCTACGAGGATTTCAAAGTAATTTCTGAACAAGTCATTTAACAAAAGCTTTTAACTAAGCAGCAATGAGGTAAGACAGAAGGTCCAGGCACAGATAAATAAGCAATCAAAAAGAAAAAGAAGGCAGGAGCAAACCACAAGTTCCCACCTGAATGGAGGTTACTGCAAATTCACAAAGTCTGTGCTGGTAAGCAAAATTCAGAAGTGATCCAGAAAGGAGGGTAAGTTGGCAGGATGACCAATTTTGCTCAATACAGAGATATGCAATGTAGTAAAAACGACAGCTGGCAAAGACGAACTGACAGAAGGATCTTATGGGACTGAGTGACTATGTATTAATAATAAGAAAGCCAAATTCAACACAGACAAGTGTACTGTGAGGTAAACGGTGGAAAGCAACCCTAAAATTTATAGAAAATGACAGGCACTGAGCTAACTAGTATTATTCAAAACTTTGAACTTATGACAAATAGTTCCACGAAGTACCAGTTGAACACATGAAGAATAAAAGTTAAGAAAGGAAAGCAATGAAACAGAAAATATTACGATACAACACAGGGTAATTCAGTTCAGAAGGGACTAGATGGAAGTCTCTTGTCAAACCTCCTGCTCAAAGCAGAAGCAGCCCTGTCAGATCAGACCAGGCTGCTCAGGGCTTTTTCCAGGCACATCTTGAAAGCATCCAATGTTCGACAGAGCCTGCACAGCCTCTCTGCACAACCTCCACTGCCTGACTGTCCTCATGGGGAAACATGCTTCTTATATCCAGGCTGAATCTCTCCTATCTCAACTTACTCCCATTGCCTCTCATCCTCCCAATATGAACCGCTGTGAAAAGCCTGGCTCCATCTTCTCCATGGCCAGCTAATGCAGACAACCCCATCGCTTTCCAGACTGACTTTCTGGCCTGTCTGCAGTTAAATCAGAAACCTCTTTGATTCCCCATGACCTTTCAAAGATGACAGAGAGTGGCCTTGCTAACACTTTTCCCCATTCTCTCAGCACCACTAGATGCAGTTCAGGGGGTCTTGTGGCCTTACACACATGAAGCTTCCCCTGAGTCAATCCTTAACCATAGCTCAGAGCTCCTCTCCCGCAACAAAGCACAGTCATCCGAGAGACCTCATCAGTGAGGAATGCAGCAAAGCAAGGCACTGGGTACCTCAGCCTTATTTGAGCCTGTTGACACTAAATCACCTTCTCTATTCGGCAACAGAAGCGCATTCTCCTTCCTCAGCTTTTTATGACTATCGTAGCATTAAAACCTCTCTTGTTACCCTAGACATCCCTTGAGGCATCAACTCTAGGTTAGCTTTCACTTGCCTAACACCATCCTTTCATGGCTGGGAAACGTTTCCAAACTCCTCTTCAGTTGCCCACCTCTGATTCCAGATCCTGCACATGGCCTGTTTGCATTGGAGCTTGGCCAGGACTTCCTTGAGCAGCAGAACGGACCCTCCTTGCAACTAGAAGACATTGACAGTTTTCCTGGGCTCCTCTGCCATTCCAAGCTGCCTCCTATGGGATCCAGATACCAACTTCCTGATAAACCAAAGCCTGCTCTCCTGAACTCTAGGGTCTGCACCCTGCTACTTCGGATCTTGAACTCCACTATTTCACAGTCAATGCAGTCAAGAGCACCCACATTACAACATCTCCAACTAGTTCTTCCATTTTAGGGAACAGCAGATCCAGCTGTGCATCACCCCTACTTTGCCCATCAGTACTTGTATCAAGAAGTTCTTCCTGATACTCTCCAGAAATCTGGTTTGCTTGTGCCCTACTCTGTTGAACCTCCAGCAGGCGTCAGGATGTTTATTAAAGTTCCCCACAGGAACCACAGACCACGATCCAGAGACTTCTTTGCCTTTAAAGAAAGCTCTGTCCATATCCTCATCCTGAGGAGAGCAGTCTGCAACAGACTAACCAGGGTGGTACCTTTACCAGACTTTCCTCTGATCCTGACCCACAAACTCCCATCCTAAGCTGTCATCTTGTCCCACACAAGTAACACACACATCTGAGCTGCTCCTTCGTAAGGAAGGCAACACCCTTTCTTGTCATGCCTACTTGCCCTTCTTGAAGAGCTTGTATCTGTCCATCATACCACCTCATAAGTACATAGCTCACTCACACCTTGAGAACTTTCCTTGTCCCCCAACTAATAAGGTAGCAGAGCTAGAAAAGACGTGGAGAACAGTGACAAGGTATATCAGAGGTGAGAAGAGATTCTATATAGGCAACCACTCAGCTCTCAGCTTGGAAAAAAGACACCACTGATCTGTTGAAAGAGTATGATAGCAGTCCACAGAATTGTACTGACAATCAGCTTTTAACTCTCTTTTCCACCAGGAGGCACGGAGGCTATCAGACAAAGCTAGTGGGAGCCACATTCAAAAAACAAACAAAACCAAGGTGGTTCTTCAGGCAATAATGAGCACAACTATGGAATTCATACCCAAAGGAGCCTAGGGGTGCAGAAAGTTCGCAAGGCTCCAGGGAGACAAGTACACGAAAGAGGTCCACTGGGGATTACCAACTGAAACTGAATGATCAAGAAACTCCGCCAAGAAAAAAGCAGCTGGAGGCTTGGGAGTGTTTTAACAGAACAGTATCATCATGTGTACTGTTTGTACTCCTCTGTAAGCATCCATTTGCAAAAACTGCTGGGCAGAACATGGATCTAAATGGACTCAGCCTGAAGTACAACAGCCATCACTAGGAAAGTAACAATATCAGTTTACCTGAAGTGCTTCAGCCTGACAGTAATTTGTTAAAAATGGGTAAATGAATATTTTATTTGCTTCCTCTCAAAACGTCAGACTATGAAAAGTTACAATACGCTGAATTTGCTTCTTGTAGATTAAAAATAAACTTGCCCCTATTGTATTCCAGTTGCACCCACAGTTTTCTGCGGGTTTGGATGCTCTTGAATACATTTACACATTATTTACAGAAACATACACACATTTAGCAATTATTTCTGAAAGAAAAATCTCTAAGAAATGGATTCATGAAGTGCAGTACGTTCAATCATTTATTGACATTGGAACATTAGATTTCACTGGACAAATTGCAGTATCTGTACTCATTTCCCTACTGATCTTATCTTTAAAAAAAGGGTAGCTTTTAATGCAGCTACACATACAAAAAAACACTCAGAGCACACATATTTGCTACATTACGTAGAACAACCTAAACTGGACACAATTTCATCTATATCAGACCTTCACTTTCTTCATTCTCAAGTTTCCTTCTCTATCACTTATTCCTTCTTTTACCCACCTCAGTTATCTATTTTCTTGTAGCTATTCTAGTTAGCACACATGATTGAGAGTGTCGTATTTCTGCTACCTACATCCATTGTCAGCCACCCCCTTTCAGTCATCTGCGTGTGTTCCTTTTAATATAAAGTCTGTTCCTCATCTGTAATCCAACTTCCACACATTTTTATGCATCCAAAATTGTAATTGATGTCAGCAGGAGCTGCAGACACCCAGGATCTTCAGAGGTTTAACTCCTTGTTTTCAACAATGTTTTACTAAGAAAAAATTTGAAGCTTCACTTAGTTATGCTACAATACTTTCTACACTTCCATCAGACTTATAGATGAACAGGTTAAGAGATGAAATAAGTAATGCTCAAAAACATCTCCTGCAGTGGCCTAAACATCCCAGGAAAACAAATATCTTAAGTTATTTACTTAAAAAAAAAAAAGATACCTCACAGTAAACACAATGAATATACACAGCTAATTGAAGAGCATACTTACCTGAATGACAGCACTAAACCAGCAAGTGTTGCCAACATTCTTTAATCCTACTGGACAGTTGTCTTGCCGCTTTCGATCATACGGGTTGGGAGAGTCACTCCATACCTCTGGATGTGTCCTCTTTAAACTTGCTTTATTTTCTGCAATACTGGCTTCTAGGACTCTTCAGGAACAGAAGGGAGGGAAAAATGTGAGAAAAACCAAAAAAACCCAAGACACAGTAAAACACCTTCAGTTACTGACACAGACATCTTAATTACATCATTTGCTAACTTATTTTTGATGAACTTGGTTTTAAGTTTATATGCAGTATGTCTTCAAAAGTAAGATGCCATTTTACTTTTAGAATGTTGCAGTAATTCCATTACCTTTCGGAAAATTGTATCAGTGAGTGAGTGAATCTCTTGTGAGAGCTCTAGATACAAAAGCCATGTCTGTAAGTCATCACTTATTTAAGAATGAGATTCAAATAGGATGGACAACAAGAAATTTTAGGCAGTAGTATTAGTTTTGTCTACAAAAGCTTTTATTGGTATGCAAAGCACAAAGTCACCAACATTTACTGACAGGAAACCAAAGCTAGTTAGGCAACTTTGAAAAATGGAAGACGCTTTTTTAGTTTTCATTCTTGCAACGTACGCAACTGTAATTGTTGATTTACGTAGCAAGTAATTACTTTATGAGTCATGGAAAGACGTCTCCTCACAATTTTTCAAATGCTAGCCAACAAGTTAGTTGTATGCTTCAATGATCACACTCTTTGCAGGAAACCGTTCCCATGTGATTTATGCAGAATGTCCGTATTTCGCATGACAGTATGATCTGACGTGTGTTATGCTCCTAGACTCAAGCTTCACTCAACACAGTATTTCTGTATCAGCACATATCAAGAATGCCTAAAAGGTAATTTGTGGTAGCCACATATTCTAAACAGAAAGATGGAGATGGGTGCGTTCAGGTCATATAATAATGGCTCTAACTAATATGGAAAGTTGCCTGGTATGTGCGCTACCAACACAGCTACTGTCCCCAGCCACCTAGTCCAAGTGGAGCACTGAACAGGCCCCTCAAGGAGGTGTCACGGCCCCAAGCCTGACAGTGTTCAAGAACAGACTGGACAACACCCTCAGACACATGGGGTGAACTGTGGGGTTGTCCTGCGCAGGGACAGGAGTTGGACTCAATGATCCTTGTGGGTCCCTTCCAACTCAGGACATTCTATGATTCTATTCTATGATTCTATGAAGTACCACACAAAAGGCTGAGCTACTACTGAACTACAACTTTTGCCAAGCACAGGATTTCAGGAGCTGCATGACAAGCGCCAAAGCAGTCTGTGCAGCCTGGAGGGCTGCCCCCTTTGGTTTTGGACTCGCTAAACATCACAGAAAGGCAGGTCTAGGCTGGTCTGTAAACGGAGTTACTAAAGGCAAAAGTTTGAACACCTTAGAAAAAAACCAATGAAACGGGCAGAGAAACCACCAACCACATGATGTAACACTTCAGTAACCTAACTGTAAATTTTTGTTTCAAGTTATGCTCTTGTCAAGCATATCTATCTTGTATATCTTATAAGACATACAAGAACTACGAAGCATTATGTGGATTTACTGTAGATAAGCACTTTGGGGAACATACTAATTTATTATTGCTACTTATTTTGAAAAAAATAGAAGCATTCAGAATTTAAGAGCCCGTTTGGTATAAATACCACTTTTGTATCAACATATCTCAGGAAGAACCTAAAACTTGTTATATCCTAATGATTAATCTATTTCTGACATTTTTG
Source organism: Pampusana beccarii (assembly GCA_013399365.1). NCBI lineage: Eukaryota > Metazoa > Chordata > Aves > Columbiformes > Columbidae > Pampusana > Pampusana beccarii. Next base: position 106,594 of record VWYH01003960.1, on the reverse strand, counting down.
ACATATAACCTCATAAACAGCACAGACTTTTACACTAGCAATTGTAATGTTATCTCCTAAGCAAACCCGAAAATGTAAAGGAACATCAGAATTCGTTTCCCTTCTCACTGATACAATCCTTCAAAAGTGTTAGATGACCAGTGTATCCCTGCCTTGAGAGAAAAAGTTATTTGATGGGGACAATAAAAATTAATTCAAAACAAATGTCATACATATTCCAAATAATTTCTCATTCAGGTAGAATTACCTATACTCTATTGTAAATTAAATTGAAGGGACCTTTAAAACTGATGTGAAGAATCTGGAAGGATGGAATAAATTTAGTATTATGTTGTAAAAGGACCAGAATACCTACTCCATACCACTTTTGTTTCAGGGAAATAAACTTCCCCCTGCCCCAAGCTCAAGAATATTTCAAGATATTTCAAGATTCAAGTTCAGAAAAATACATATTCTTAAACTGAAACAGGCCCCTGACCCCAAGGGTATTACCATTTATCAAACTGATTACCTACTAAAACTTCTTCCTGTATTTGTTTCTGTATTTCTTTAGCAGGTAAGGGATTTCTTCATCTCTAAGTCCACCTCAAATCTGTTTTTCAAATTTTCAGGATATTTTTCCTTATATTTACTTATAACATTACCTGTTCTAAGAGAATACATGCAACAGCTGCATACCCTGTATGCCAAATTTATTTTCAGCCACAAGGATAGCTCTGATGCAAACCGATATAAAAGTAAGAATAGTAAAGAGGAACCTAATGATCAGTTCAAAAGCCACATTAAAAAATGTATTTACCAGCATAGTAAGTGTACCTCTTATACTTATGCTNTCAGGCATTCAAACAGGCTGCCCAGGGAAGTGGTGGAGCCACCATCCCTGGAGGTGTTTAAAAGGCATTTAGATGAGGTTCTTAGGGACATGGTTTAGTGCTAGAGTTAGGTTAGGTTATGGTTGGACTCCATGATCCTGAGGGTCTCTTCCAACTGAAATGATTCTACGATTCTAGTCTATGATTCTACTATAATGTTCACTATTATTCTATTCATATGATCCTGATTTGGGAGACTGCCTTGACAAAGAATCTTAGTCACACATTGCCTCTCAACAAAATGAGCATCTTCCCAGAAAGTTAGCACAAAGATTTAGCAAGGCTGATTACACAGCCAAAACATGCTCTTTGCAACCCTGGGAGAGCATGGCAGCAGTAAGGAGCAGCAGAGCCATAAGTTGCGTGCAGGCCGCGGCCTGTCTCCAGCCTCACAGCACCAAAGGCTTCCCCACCTCCAAACGCTGGAACCTTGTTTGGAGGGAAACTCTGGAGTAAGGGTTAGTTAATGCCAGGCTTGGACTTGAAAGGAGTGTTTTGTTTCTCTCCGGAATGAGCTGGGCACTGCCGAGCAGCTTTCCAGAGCTGCTTACACAGGGCTAGCCAGGCAATGCAACAGGCCTCGGGCAAAGTGAGTCCACAGCACTAAAGTTCAGCCACACCATTTTGTGAAAGCCCACTAAACATGCTCCAGAAAAGGCCACTCCAGCAGGCTACTCAGCAAAAAGAACACGGATAGGTCTTCATAATGGGACTGCCTTATAGCTGGACATCCAGGAATATCCCTAATCCTACATCCCTTTCACCTTTGATCTGTACATACAATGCTTAGCCACAGTGCTGAGCTCCCAGCAGTTTCAGTGACCATGTCAAAAAAAAAAAATATATATAAAAAAAAAATTCTAGGGGTTGTGCACTTCCTTACGCGCTGAGAGTAAGGGCTCTCATTTCAATATGGCTACTACCCCAGGCACAATACAGGCTAGCTAATTTCTCCTTTCAGTCATATCTTACTAGCTTCCCCAGTGAAGCCCTACCTGGCCAGCCTCATTCTCCTTCAAGCCAGGAAAAGTCATATGAACTGGAGAACAGTTTTTGTATTCGTACAGACACCGATCATGTACATTTCCCTGGGAGATTTAGTAAAAAACTTTAAACATGCCATACACAAGATCTTCAGCTTGGACACTTGGACATTTCAGCTGCACTCCTCTCAACACCTACACAGTAATCAGATCTGTCCTCATTAACTAGCACAAGGCAATTACATTCAGGAAGACAAATTCTATGTGCATTACAACATTAATTACACAAGTCAAGAAATTCCATTAATGCTCCCATGGAAACCTTAACAAAATCAGTGCAAATTAGGTTCCAAACCACTATGAATACCTTCGGAAAAAATATCCTCCACACCAAAGACTATTTAAATATGCATACATCCTACGTTATTAAAAATGAAAGATTTCCAGAGTTCAATTTGCTTATACTTGACTTCTTATTTGAGTTCTGCTTCTTATTTAACTTAGAAAAACAAAAGTAAATGGCTGCAGCTTGCCTTGTTTACAACCATAATGTTCTACTTTTTGCTTTGAGAAGTCCTGAACAGATATCGTGCTTTCTATTGGAATGCCAACATTCTTCTGTGGGGTGTTAACTACAAAGTGATATTTTTATTTAAGTCTTAAGTCCTGTCCTTAAGGAAACTGACTGAACAGTTCAGATCCAGAATTCAAGAATTTTGAACTTCCTGTATTTGTACAACTCTGACATAATTTGTCATCAACTCAGGGTGTATCCTGGTATGTAACTGAATGGATCTAACACCCTAGTGCTGCCAAAACCCTCAAGATCTTCACTCATTTCTGCCTTTATTCACAAGCAAAGTCCCATTTCCATTTATTCTGCTATGATACACTCTGGATCTTTTAGTGAATAGTTTGTATGGTTTGGGGAGTTCTATTCATGCAACAAATGCTCCAAAGAATACTACAGCAAGTATAGGAAATGTGGTACAGTGTACAGGGCATATCCCCCTTGGTAACAACAAGCTCTAAATTTGGCAAATGCTATTGTCTATAATTTTGCCATTAAATATACATCTCTGTCTCATCAGAAGACCAATATTCTTCTCTGTATGTAATTGAACAGACTGTCTACATGTCTTTGTACATACAAAGGAAAAAAGCCACATACTTCATTATCTTCTGCAACCAGAAGTAAATACACCATAATTTAAGTAGAATATTTAAGTAGAAATAATGCATAGTTATAGGCTAAGCAGATAAGACCAAAAAGGGCTTTTTTCGTCTGAGAAGTGCAAAACAAAGTCTCCATGAAAAAAAACGAAAGCTTCAAGGCTCCCAAGAAGAGAGCACAGCAGAAGCAGTCAAAGCTTGGGGAAGGAAAAAACAGGAAAAAGATTTCCACATTTAGAAATAGGTCCATCTTTCTGAGTGTTTGCCTAAATCACAACTCTGTAATTATGACAATTCTAACCCAGGAACATGCAAGAGGTGAACTTCTGAATCAGAACTGAACAGAACTTCCACTATAATCTTGTACACATGAACATACTGAAGTCCTAGAAAGAAACAACTCCTTAAAATTATCATCTAATTATTAATGAGAATATAAATCCCTCTAATCTCACTATTCTCTCCTAAAGCATGTTCTCTTAAAACTCAGACAACAAGATGGCTTTTCTCACAAATGGGGCGAGGGAGGTGTATGTTTATTCTCACAATTAGTACATTTATTTTTCAAACGGAAAAAGAAAATGACTGCCGATAAAGTAAGACTCTCCATACTCTCAGAGTTGGACTCTTCTGATAAGCCATTTAATCTGTCAAATACAGTGAAGTGAGGAAAAGAATTGTTGTGATGAATCTCCCCCATCTAAATAATCTTTTTATAAAATTAGTCTTTTACAAGGAGGCAGTACTTAACCTTCTAAACACAAGGATCAAATCATTGCCCTTTTCCCCTGGAACAAAGCCAGCCACAGACAAAAAAAAAAACCAAAACCCAACACCATTCCCACACAACCCTACACTCAGGCTTAGTTCAAGTCCCAAATATTTCATAATTATATCTATATTTACATATAAACACATGCGGTACAAAAAAAGTTGTAGTAAAAGCTGATAATAACTTACAGACTCATATCATATCCAAGTTGAGAAAATTAAGTTCATAAAACTTTAAACCAAGAAGTTAACTTCACTCAAAGCTTATAAATCCTATTTGTTAAATAGATTAATAACATACTTTATCAGCTAAAATACAGCAGCTGCTCTTAGTATGGCATTACTACCCCCTCCTTCAATCTCAGCCTTAGCATAGGGGTAAGAAAATGTTAATGTAAAGTGAACACTGCAAAAAAACAGGACAAAGAATTAGCTTCTTAATTATATTTTTGTTTTCATTGTTTTTTACCCAATACAAGAGAAACTTTTAGTTTTAGATCCTATTTAGATACCACCATAATCCTCTATCTCCATCCACTTCCTCCATATTTAAACAAATACATCAACATGGAACATACTATTACATCCTAGCCCACACATAATAAGACTATTTTCCAGTGTAGAACATACAATACATTAAAGCAACATCCTGAAGCCAGGCATATCAGTAGCACAAGTGAAAGTAAATAAGTTTGTTAAATTAAAAGTTAAGAAAAGCAATACAGGCCAATCTCCAACTCTTTAATTTAATGTCTGCTTTATATAAGGTGTTCGTTTACCTGCTAATGGCTTGTTCCTCATCTGTTATTCCAGTCTCCCTGAATGCCCTGTTTGATTCCTCCAAACTCAAGGCAATTGCCCTCTGAAGATCATCTTTATCATCTCCAGTGAGATCAATCACATCTGAAAAGCAAAACTATCTTTCTCAAAATTAAAAGTGAAACAGAATGAAAGGCAAGTCTTACTGTAAAGGAGAGAGAGCCCACGTGGATTGCTGAGCGCCATTCCAGTCCATCCCTCCTGTGCCCTGTGCTCTTCCAACCACTAACCCTGCTAATGGCTCCCTTCTACCTCCAAGCCAGGTAAAATCCTCAGCAGCTTGCTCTTGCTAAGATATGATGGGCAATAGTCTTCTTTCCTCCTAATGACCTTAAGTTTCACAAGGCTACAGGACGAATTCAGGAATTCATGGTTTCTGAAAGCCCTCTTAAATCAATACATTTAAATGTATTATCTCAGCTACTGTGATCTCTTTCTTCCAGGGAACACATGTTGAAGACAACTTTCTCTTAAAAGGGATACCATAACTGGGCATAGCTGGTTTTCCCTCCTTACAGAGGAACACGTGCAGAGTTTTCCCAACACAGGTCCAAATTCTGCAGGTATTTCTGTGCATTGGTGAGCCAAATACTTCCATGGGGTTTCATAATATGTGGGATAGTTCCTTATTTAACCAAATTCTTTTCTATCCTGTCTGTGCACTCCTTTTCTGAACATATTTAAATCCAATTTCTGTGTACTAGAAGTAACCCACCTCAACAGGACAAGTAAGAAAACAAATACTCAAGTCAAGATGAGGACTCATACCTGGACATGTGGGGAAGGCTGGACAGGCCACTGACTGGGTAATGAAGATGAAAACAACGCTACTTCTGCCTTCCTCTCCAGCTCCCATTATCTAAAGCATCAGATGTCAAAATCCCCCACAAACCGCCCTGGTTCCTGAGGGTAGCAACAGCACGCCCCCTCCTGAGTAAAGAGGGATTTCACAACCCACATTGTACCGTGACACCAAGCAGCCCCCCACCAGGCACAGCCACACTTTCAGAGCAGCCAGGGCCACCAGGCATGTCCATCAACAACAAAAGACCTTCAGAAAAGCCAAGGTCATTGGTTATCACGATTTCAAGGGCAAAAAGTCTCATTTTGCAAGTCAGCCAGACAAAAAGAGAGGGGAAGGTGCAAAAGAAACTTCTATGTGTAAGCGTAGAGCATTGGCTGGTTTCAGTCTTCCTCCTCCAAGACCAAGGTTTACCCAAAGAGCTATGAAAGGGACTTTAGTTTGGACATTAGGAGCTAGAAGACTCTGAGATAAAAAGATACAGATTCAAAACTGATGATTGCTCACAAAGAGAGATGAGCAGCTTCTCTGAATTTCTCCTTCCACAAGCCAGCTCAATTACTTGTACCCAAAGAGCTTTTCCGCCTAGCTTCTGACTTTTCTCCTGGATGGGCCGACTCGCTGTAGAGACAGCTTCCCTTGTTTCCTCGGGCTTACTTATCGGTGACATTTCTCATCGGATCAAAAGAAAACATTGAACTAGTGATACAAAAATCATTGTCTATACATATACGAGCAGAAAGTGGGATGAATTATTCTCACGGAAAGCTGAAACTGAAAAGAAGTTGAGAAAGAAACTTTTCTATTAACACCAGCATCTTCAAAAATGAGTTTTCAACCCTTTCTTTCCCAGAATAAAGATGGTTGAATTTCCATTTTACTTAGTGAGCCTTTAAAGGAAGCACTCTTACCTACAAAGTAAACTGCGTAATTTGTCATGATCTGGAAGTATGGAAAAATACTATGATCACAAAAGCAGCACTTCACAATTTTATTCCTATGTTTTTTATAGTCAGCTCAGATCTTCCAGCATATTCCAAGGATATTTCAACTCAAATGCCTAATTCTCCTTCAGAAGTACTACAGCAATTACAAGAACCACCAGCACAAGTCTCACCCAGAGGAGTTTTGATGTATGAGCTGCCATGTTGAGAACAATGTAATTTGGGCTAAAATAATCCCTCAGCCCGGGTCACACACAAGCATGATTCTGTTCCACAGCCTGAGAGCAGGAGAAAGGCTAGAAAGGTCAACAACGATGAGAGGATCCCATGATCACATACACTACCTATTACGCTCTAAAATGTGCTTATGTTGTATCTTCTACCCATTTGCAGGCAGTCACACACAAGCACCTCATCTCCACTGGAGACGAGCTATTTTTCTGAAAGTAGTAATAGCAGTCACAACTGAAGGTGGAGTATGCCTCAATCCAGCAGCCACGCACACTGATGGGGAAACGTGATTATTCCAATCACTTACTTACAGAGGGGAATATTCCTTTAGCTAGTCTCTAGTCAGGTAAGGGTGATGCAATTCTTATATAACAATAAAGAAGAAAGTTAGATTAAGAAGTAGGATCCTTTCGATGGGGAGTATTTTCCAGAAGAAAACCCTCAAAAGCTAGCTGAAATTTATGTGGTTAACAAAAGCTCCCACTATTACACCGAATAAAAAAAAAAAAAAAAAAACAAACCTCAAAAGCTAGCTGAAACTTATGTGGTTAACAAAAGCTCCCACTATTACACCGAAAAAAAAAAAAAAAAGAAGTACCAAGATCAACTCCAACTCACACTTTGATTAACTTATTCAACTTCTTTGCACCTCCCTAGCTCCTTAATCTTTGCTAACCTATACCACTACCCTACATTTTCAGAAGTTTATTATAATTCACATTGCTGGTGATTACATCACTTTTTAATATTAAAACCCCAAATCCTTGACTTCCGCCTGCTTTCACGAAGCAGACCAACACAACAGTTTCCTTCGGCATGCAATGGTTTTGGAGCAGACAATACAGGAAGATTCTCTTTAGAAATGATGTTTTCACATATACATTGTTCTTGATTTCCATTAAAAATGACCTAACAGTGAGGACCTGCTGCCAGATACTACCACCACGTGTGAGTGGTGCAACAGATTTGTGTCACAGAGAGTTTACCAAGCATAACTTATGCCAGGAAAATACATTTCTAAATATCAGCTGATCCACGGTAACCTACTCCATGCAGGCTTTTAGTTTGTAGCAAATGTAAAGTAAAAATGTTTCGGAGATTTAAGCTAATGTATTTTAGCTCATGTTTGCTGTAGTTGGTGCAGTCTGTGGTCTTTCTCAGCATCTCAGCTAACACAATAACACATTAAGCTGCAACAGCTCACGTATGAATCCTAAATCATAGGATTATAAAGAGATCTCAATAGAAGTCACAACAGAAGGGGAATAGCCTGAGACTAAACTCCTCCTAAAAAAAAAAAACCAAAAAAGCTTGTCTGCACAGTTTGAATTCCCTTCAGTTGGTTATAGATTATAGAAATGTACACACACTACATGAAATTCATACCAATTTTTGTTTTGAAATATCTTCATGTTTTCTATAGTCTTACATGGGGATTTATTTATATTTTTTTTTAGTGCAAAGATGTCCAATTTTCAAGCAGTTATTCTACAAGTCTGATCACTTTGCCTTCTCTCACAATCATTAATAAATTCAACATTAACTTAGTTTTAAAATACTTACTTCAATTTTATAGTCCTAATGCAAACGTATGACTTTATTTTACAGCAAATAGTAGTGGAATTAATTCATGAAACTGATCTACTGAAGCTTCCTATCTGATGAACTGATTTCTCTGTTCAATGTCTGAGTTTGAAGAAAAAAAAAAAAAAGCTGACTTTTACTCAAAGTATTTATCAGACACACATGAGTTTCCTGTGACAGGCTGAAGGATGGATTTCATAAAGGTATTAAGAATAATGCCACTTCTCCAAATTTATAGTAACCTGATTTTAATTTACATACACTGATTTTGTAACGCTTCTCTCATTCAGGTCACAGAACATTTCAGTTCTCACTGGCTCATCCTCACAAAGGTACTCCTTACTGTATATCACATAGTTAAGAATGTTCACATTTTCTAAGGCTAAGCCATAACTACTTAATAAACAAAAAAAGTTTGCTTCTGAAAAAATTCTTCATGAATGAAGAAACTGCTCATCAAAACAGTCTGGCTCACTGCATTTGTGATGTTTATTCAACTGAAATTAACATGCAGAATTAATCAACTCTTCTACTAAGAAATGTATTTTTGGTTTACAACATTATTCTATAACGACGTTTGGTTCTGGTATATAAGACCCAGAGAGTTTGACATCATTTGTAATTTTACAAAACAATTTTAAGTTGTATATTGAAATTTGTGACAAACATACTAGCGTATATGCAGTAAATGCACACACTGTATATATCCCCATATACCTCCTTTTCTAAGACAAGTTCTTTTCAATCTGTTTACTCAGGAAGTTTCTATCATCATTTAAATGAATGGCTCTTACTTGGTAATTGCCTAGGTCATTAAAATAATTACTGTGTTATTGACTAGTTACTTATACCAGGAGGAGGCCGAGAGTATGCACTTCCAACTTAAGTAGGATGGGAAACTCAGCATGAGCGACAGATCTGAAGTAGCAATTGAACCCAGGGACAGGCAATAAACAACCACAGTGATGCAACTCCTGGCACGAGGAGAGGAAAATGAAGGCACAGGGCTGATGGGTTCAATGGACAGGTGCCAAGTATGGAAATCCAGCAGCAAGACTCCAATTTCAACACACCAACAATATAAAAAGAAAAAAAGAAAAAAAAAAAAGAATGAATGAAGTTGGGACTACATCACACTTGTTTATTACAAGCAGAGCTAAGCAAGACCCTGTATTCTATGGTCTACTCTATAATGTTAAATGTCATGATGGTCTGGAGTTCCTACATAAGATCCGAAGGGATTTAATTGGCTTTATATGCCAATTCTGGTTAAAATTGGATAGGGAAAGAACACACAGCATCCTAGCAGCGGCTTAGCCAAGCCAAACAGTTCTACTGATGGGAGAGCTAGCAAATGTTAGCCACCACTATCTTACAGGAACTTTCTCATCTCAGCTGTACTTACACTGTCCCAGGATGATAACACCTTAAACTGACAATTCTGACAGGGATGGGAAGAAGAGAGGTAGTCATTGAACAGATGAACAAGTGAACCTGTAAGATGAAAGGAAGACATCAAGGTACAAGACTTCTGACACCTTGAAGCAGAGACCCTGCCATACCAAGCTGGAGACACTCCAAGGAACCTGGATGGAGATGACACAAATAATCCCTGAAACAGAAGGAAATGTCATGAAGACACACAGCAATATCAGACTTAGGTAAGATGACAGAAGAAACTAGGGTCAAATTCTACTGACAGAAACAACAAAATGCACAGCTATAGAATGAGAAGTGACTAGGGCTTGTGCCAAGGAGGATCTAGAAGCTACAGCTGATTCATGTTCAACCTGCAATTCACATCATCACAGCGCTGAAGAAAGTATGAAGTGTTACACTGAGGTATACTGCCAGAGTAACACATGGACATTTATAGAGATCCACCCATTTTTCCCTAGAACTCAGCTGAAGTCTTGGTTATTGTTTTGAGTGTCACAGTGCAAGAAAAAGGCAGAACAATTAGAGACAGTGCAGAAGAGAGAGAAAAAAAAAGACGATAGGTATAGGAAATGCATCCAAAGACTTGGAAAGAATTCGGGCTGTTTAGTTTAGATCTGAGAAATAGTCTGAAGGGGCATTACGATCCACTGTCTTCAAGCATGCAACACTTCATTCAAGACAGAAGGACTGAAGTGTACTGTAATCTCCACAGGGAACAGCACAAAGAATAAAAGACTTAACCTGAAGCAAGAGGGATTTAGGCAAGACAGTAGGAGTCTAAAAGTAAAGACAATGAAGCACCAAAACAAGTTACACTGTAAACTTGTCAGAGTCTCTAGAACGGAAGAGCTTTTAAGAAATATGTTACATCAACACCACTGTTAAGTCTATCTCATTGAAAAGGGTTGATTGATTTACTTTTGAAATCTATGCAAAGGCTCCAGCTCTAGGAGGAGGAAGATGTAAAAGCCAGGTCCCCAAAAGCAATAACATCTACAATCCTCAAGTTGGTGTGCATGGTGTTTTATAGTTACATTGTACTGTGTCCTTATAAAAGGGCTTGGAATCTTTTGTCTTGGCTGTGGAATGTGCAATTGCAAAGACTAATAATTCAGTTTTTGTGAAAAAGAATTTTGAGTTTTCAAAAGAAGGGAGGGAAAGAATTTGTCTTGACAGCTTTTTGCATTTGAAGAGAATACATCTTCTACAATGTATGTCTTTTCTTCATGCTGTTGCTTCCTTTAACCCTGGGTTCTGCCAAGTTTCTCATATAATGAGAAGGAAATGGATAAAAGCTTATCAATGCAATAGTTCTACTGTGCAGCCATAGATGAAAATAAACTGAATTACTGAAAACGAGGGGGAAGGGGGTGGAAAAAGGTTTCTAGAGAAATCAGTAAAGTGAAAATATTGGGAAGTACTCCTAAACAACAACTTCTGTTTTGCTTTAAGCACAGTGCCTAGGATTTATGCTACTAAGTAGAACACAAAAGTGATCTTAGATTAAAAGGTGCTCACTTGTACACTGAAAACCTAACACTTAAGCACTTTCTGCTAACGTTGCAGGAAGGAAACAAAAAAAAGCACCTTTGCAAAGGGATCAGATAAAGGATGCATCACTCTTGACTTCAAAAACCTACACTTGCAGTTGCTTGCACATGCCATTTTTAACAGGTAAAAAGGCATCATGAACAAAACTAACTGTGCAAGTCAGCCTTTGCTTTTAAAGATAGAGTACATTTCAGGCAAACTCAATATTTTTGCAGCTGCTGAAATGTTGCACTTGCTAATAAGATAAGTGAGGTTTCCTCATACCTCCTAATATACAGGATGCAACACTCAAAACAGCAGAATGACCGCTGTCACTTTTGAAACAGCCAGTGCACAATCCAGGCTAATTTCTAGTTGTTAAAGTATGACTTCCTGCTATATACGTTATTATTTTACCCCTTAACTAAGCAACCATTTCAAAGAAATGTAGTCAGTCAAGCTTGCAGAATACATTTGATATACCTTTATGCAAGGCATACTGTTAAAAGCCTTTGTAAGTGGCGGGAGGTTTTCTGCAGCATAAAAGACAGTTCTGATATTTATCTGCAACTCCCTCTCATCCCCAGCTCGGATGACTTAACTTGGTTGGACTGCGAAGCTCAGTGACTCATGGTACCGTAAGTTCCAAACACGCAGAGCTAGTTAAGCAGTAAGGAACAGTAAGGGTGAGTTATAATTATCTTCATGTAATTATATATATGTGGGATAGTAAAAGGGAGTCAAATTTGAAAGGCAAGATACTGCCAGAAACTCAGCTTAGTTACTGAGAAGTGCTAATAGCATTCTTCGGAGAAGGGATTGTTGATGGTTGGAGCTATCTGCTGGAGATGTTTTCCATCTATGCCCACCCCTTCCATTCTCTTCTCCGAAGTCATGCGCTGTCTGTCGCCATACTCCCTTACACAACAGTACCTACCAATGCAGGGCCCTGAACCTTGGCCATTTTAAGCGTACTGCATTTTTAAAATTCATAATCAAAATAGTTACAGGCAAGTAGATCCCAACAAAAAAAAAACTTCAGGGTTCTGCAAGAAGCTTCACTAGACCTCTACAGATAGGGGTCTATGGTTAGAGATTGGTTTAGACTTTAGTTCTGCTGTGAGTGTTTAACTCTTGCCCTATCGGTCCTCTAACACAAAGAGTTGGCCAAAATGCCTTTACCTCATAACATGCCTTCAGTCTAACTAAAACAATAAAGGCTGGCAAAAGGATCTCATCTTTGCTGCCACTGAGGACCTGGCCAGACACTTAAGATTAAAAAAAAAAACCCAAAAAACAAACCAAAACAACAACAAATTAAATAATTTAAAAAAAAAAAAATTAAAGTCTGCATGCTTTTCCCACAGCAGTTGACACTTCTTACTGACCTGCAGTGCTATATAACTGTAAGGAATCTGGATCTGCCTTCAGCCCTCCAGAAGAGAATCCTGAAATTCAGCTTGGAACGTGCAGCTCTAAACTTACTCTTTTCAAGTTTGACCATCAGTCACGGGTAATGCAGACTCTGCAGGCCCTGTTCTTCCCTCTCTCATATCCCTCGTCTCCTCATATCTTCACTAAAGTTGCACAGCACAGTTAAGTGATAGCAAAACTAAACACATCTATTAATGGGATTGCTAATAAATCTAATTAAACACAGACTGCAAGAGAATCCAGCTTACTATTCCACTGCCATAGTAGATTTTCAGTAATGGAGACCACAACAACAGTGGTAAGTTGTTTGAAAATAGTCTCCATTTCCTCAATGTGAGTTTTCTGACATTGAAAATTAAATACCTGTGGGGTTTTGTGTGTGTTCTCTTTCCAAAGGAGCAGGGAAAGAAAAAAAAAAAATCCACCACACCAAAAAAATCCCCCAAAACCCAAACCACCCTCCACAATGTAGTAGGCAGGATAATATAACTACCTATAATGCACTCAGGGCATTTTATACAGGGTTGCTAGTAATACCAGGGATTAAAATGCAGATTTCAGACTGGAGATGTTGAAAAAAAACCTCATCTCTAATTAAAAAAAAAAAAAAAGTTTATGTCAAGGTGCCAGAGACAAAAATAAAATTTTACAACTAACAAAGAGATCTAATTAAACTTATTTACAATGGTGCCAGCATAGCCACCACAATATTAGCAAAATGAAGAGGAAAAAAAATACCTAATGCAGGTAAATCTAAATAACTCTACTCATTTAATAAAAGCTACAAAGACATACTACATATATGGTCAAAGGATTATTATATAATTTAAATATTGTATATCTCTGTTTAGAATGTTGCAATTTAAATATAGTATCAAGAAACTCAGATTTTACAGAAATCAATCCCACTACAAAACTTCCTTTGACTTTTTATTTCATGTTACTTCTCATGTTTATTTGCAGAACACATTTAACATGCAGGACCACAAGAAAGCAAAACTTTTCCTGTCAACAGTTTCCTTGTCACCATTTTATAAAAAGTTCGGTAGTTTTAATGTTTCTTCCTCCTGTTCCCCCCCCTCTAAAAGTTACTATGCAGTTAAGCAAAGTAATAGAACCTGCAAGGCTCAGAGGAATACAAGTTGTGGAACCTCCTGTATCAATTAATAAAACTGTTTAAAATTAAGTATATTTGATGTTAATTTCACATATAAAATACCTACTCTTTTACTACAAAATGCAAACCTAACCTCCCACTTCTCCCTTTTGGAAAGTCATCCCTGCCAGGGAGAAGCTACTATTAAGCGTATCAAGACAGACATTCAGAGACTTTTCTTGAACTTTACTTTATTTTGACTAGAAAAGTATCCAACTTCCACCTTTAATTACTTACTGCACAACCCCAAAATAAAACCTATAATATGGAGAGGAAAAAAAAAAAAGGGGGTGGAAAAAGATTGAAAACCCACTTATTCACCCTCTGATCAGTACCATACCCATACGTGTAAAGGTAATGCTTAAGGATAGCTCAAATTAAAAAAAGAATACACTGAAGTAAGGAAAGAAAGAATACGTAATAATCTAAAAATTCTTAAGTAAGAATTATAAGCAGATGAACAGTCATCTCACAGGCAAGCTTTTAGTTTCCTTGCCTTTAAGCAAAACTTATGAAAAGAAAAAAATACGTACTGCTGTCTGCCTGGCTGCCCACGCTGATGTATCTGTCATTTCCAGGAAGGGCTGTTTGATAGTAAGTTGCCTCCTCTAGCTGGGGAACCTTGGCATTCTTTGCGGTGAGGAAAGCCACAGCCAACTCCAGATTACCATTGCTGTCCTTTAATAACAATAATTAAAAAAAAACCAGAAAGTGAGAGTCCCCCCCACCCTTTTTTATTTTTCTTAACAGCAAAGGACAACATTGCAAGCAACTTATCAATGACACACTGTATTTTCAGGTGAAATAGCAATTAGAAAATAAAGTTTGCAAATTTGATATATTCTGCATACTTCACTGTTTTTAACCAAAATGAAGACAGAACATCTTGTAAAAATTTACTTGGGTAGAATTCTACTTATTACAGAAAAAAATTAAAAGTTTTGTAGTGCAGGTCAACCTCTCAGTAAGCATAATCAGCACACTCCCATAGACTTCAGTCAGCTGAATTCTTCTGAAAATCTACCAGTTCATCTTTAAGACCCAAAATGCTGGCTTTTGAGAGGAGTTCTGTACATGACTTATGCTGAATCTGAAGGAACAACTATATATAGATTTGATTTAAATTTACTAAATCCTCATATACCATGTATAAATGGCTACAAACCTCTGCTTGAGGGAGACAAGGGACTTTTTCTTTATATCTATCTTTTTTTTCTGTGTGGGGCACAGAATAGGACACAGAGAAACCTGCCATTCTTTAGTTGCATCCAAGAACTCTCCTGTGTTGTGGAGGAATTTACAACGGTTGAAAAACAAAAAAAAGTGAAATGACAGCAAATTAGCAAAGGGTGGCAAGTTCAGGGACAGTGCTTCATTCTGTATACTGAGCACGACCTGTCCATGATAGGAAACTTAGCTACAGTTCGACAACAAAACACTGAACTCATCAGGAGTTGACCAGCTGTAGTAGCACCAAGGCATCTCAAAACACTTTAGCCAAAGGTTAAAGGCAAGTCATACCATTCCTGTCTTTTCATTTTTGAAAACCAGATTAATTTTTATGTCATTACCAAAACAGGCCAAGATTCCTTCTGAAGTGAACAAGCTTTTTCCCCTGAAATCAATGTAAGTAGTATTCAGGCTGGGAACAGAAGCAAAGGAAGATGAGAACAAGAAAGGGTGGGGTTTACGGCTTTCACAGGTGGTTAATGACAAGATGTATAGGGTCGGCTACAAGTCACACAACCATCTTACCTTCAGTGCTTGTTGCAGTACCTGGATGTCATTGATACCAGTGATCTCCCTCAGCTGATTTAAAAATGTTTGCTGGTGCTAAAAAGAAAAAGAGATCATCAAAATAAGAGCCAAAAACCAGCAAAACAAGTTACTTACAAGGATATGCTTATCTACAAACATTAAAAGTATCTCCATACAAACTTTATGCACCACAAAGTGGTAGAGCCTCCGTTATTCAAGTTTGTCTTAGTTTCTGCTACGTGGGCACTTTTAATTCCTAAATGTAATGGTTTTGTTTGTTTGCTTGGGGGTTTTTTTTGGTTTTGTTTTAAATTGATGACAGGTAAGCTCATGCAACATGAGTTTGAGAAGCCTATATAAAGCCGCAACTAGTCCTCCTAAACAAATAAAACTCCACAGCTTGGTTTTCAAAGGCAGTAGGGGAAACAGCTGACGGAACTCTCACCAAAACCAATTTCTTCAACTCCCAATTATTCTCAATCCCACTATTTCCTTAACATACACAACTCCCAGCCATTCTAATCTCAAAAAATAAGAAATTAATCCTTCCTGATCATGTAGGTGTTTTAAGAGAAGTACTGTAAAAATACCCACACAAAACAGAAGAGTTTCTTAAGACTAAAGAAAAACCTTAGGAATCCATCTTAACCACCTTCCTAGACCAGTTGAATCCAGCTCTCCTAAATCACAGTATCAGTCAGCATTTACCACTGAGTTTGAAGATAATAAGAGGTTGTGGGCCCCTTAAATACCCATTTACACGAATTTTGAGGCTATTTTTTTTTAATAAAAAACTGGCCCCATTCTTTTTTAGAGCCAACAGACGATTCCCTCCACTCATGCTCAGATATCACATCATAGAGGCAAAAAGCAGGTACCAGCCTGGAACAATCCTTGAACTCCAGTTAACCATTAAAACCATCTTAACCATTGAAACCAGAAAACACACAGAACTGACCATTGTTCCATTCTAAAAAATTCCATTCTTCCTTCGGCGGAGGGGAAAAGGAGAAAAGCTTGGTGGTATTTGCCAGTGGTTTTTCATTTTCATTGTTTGCCCACCACATCCTGAACTCAAAACAATAATTTCATCTATAAACGAGGAGATTTTGTACAGAGCTTTGTTTGTTAGGCAAAGAGCGTATTTCATATCAGTGACAAATAAACATTCTCATGTTACTCTCCAAATTCAATTAAAAAAAAAAGCTGTAATTGTCTTGCGGCTACTTCTAAACCACTTTTCTTTAAAACAAATTATTTGGAATCAAATATTCAAATACCCTTATTCTCTCCTTATCATAGCTTTGTATAGAAGAAGAAATTAAGAGCTGCATGAATGCTGAACTCCCCAGTGTGAAATTAACCTGGCAGGCACTACTTCATGCCCTAATAAGTTGAAATAGAAGGCGTATAGTTCAGGATGTTTATGAATTATATACACAATCTTCCCTTCATTTATGATCCTAAGGGACACTGCTAACAATCCAATCTGCCCTTTTTTTTTTTTTCCCTTTTTCTTTTTAAAAACCCTGCTATTGGCACAAGAAAAGCGAAGCGATGCGGGAAAACAAACTCCCACTCTATCCCCATCTCTCACCCCCTCGTTTGTTTACTCTGTGCATTTCACAGCACTGTACAAAGGCAGGACTTGTTTCCCCCATAAAGTTGGTTTCCTGCCTCTGGGTCTGGCAAGAAGCAAAGAAAATAAATAGATTATTTGCGAAAGTAATTACAACAGCATTAAAACTGGCAGGAGCAATTCAAAGGCAGCAAAATGGATTTTGTTTTGTATTTGCTACCAATGCGATGGTTAAAAAGTGGAAAGTAGTTGCACTATAAGGTATTATAAAAAGTTATAACAGATTTCTGTATCTTCCACAATATATGCAACACTTGGAAAGGCCGACTGGAGGATATTCATTGTTCACAGAGACTGGGAAAAGACAGAAGAGACATAGTTTAGCAACAAACAACCTCTTAGCAGCTCAAAATATTGGCTGTTAATTTATTAGCACAGCTGCGACTTACAAACCTAGACATCTGTAGTTTATATCCAGATTTCTCTATTCCGGTGTAAAGCTGTGGCTCAAGGCTCCCTTCCCAAGGCCATACAAATTTAACAGATCAGAACCAGACACAGAGATGCTCCTTTCTCATTAGGAGATTATTTAAGGATCTAAATATGCTTTTTTAAGGCCAAGGGCTTAAGGCACTCAGCTCCAAAATTTCTAACTGGTAATTAAGTGAACAACACAGAGACTGCATAAGCATCGTCCTTACAAGTGACAGAAATTACAAAGAAAATTAACAGTTATCCTGAATACCTCAAATGGATCTAAACGGCTTTGTGACCACAAACACCCGGCTTAGACATTACTGGCTTTTCTGGTAAATGTGGAAAAGCTGCCATTAATCTCTAATTGAGTAATTTTGGATCACATATAAGTTAAAGACAGATGATACACTTCCCTTCATAGAAAAAGTAAGAAAAATACAAAACCAAAGCAACAAAAAAGGATAATTTGTTTCCAGCTGATCAATGTACTCTTTCAATTCCTTCTAACAGACTAACAGGTCTTCAGAAACAACTCTGGAACTGCATAAGGCAGCTAAAAACTCCTTAATGTGGCATTAGACTGGTGGCCTTCTCTTTTATGCATTTACTGCTCTCCCCTCATCCTGCCAAATCTGACATAACTGCATTATCTGTACTGCATACAGACCTTTCTTGCAATTGCACGTTTAACTTGGCCACTATTCTCTTTCGCTGTTTTATTAACAATATGTTACCACCCATGAAACTGTATTAATACAGGTACTTCTATTTCTTCTCACTACAAATGACATTGTGGGCATTACTACCAAACTCTTTCCTCATCCATTAATCAGAGGGTGAGACCAAATTTTCTTTTTGTTTTTCTTCTCATTTCTGAAGTTTAAGAAATGCAATCACAGTCATATTCAGAGAGCTGAGATTACTTCATCCTTGATGGAACTTTAATTTAGTGCATTTGCACTAGACTGCCAAAGTCAAAACGGGTTAAGCTTACTTGTTTTGAATTATATTCCTTTAGTACATGCTATAGTGGCATATAGAACGATTTTTTTTACAAAAAAGATTTTATTTTACTATTACCTATGACTGAATTTTGGAGATCAATTTGTAATACAACCACTAAACAACTAAGTCTCTTCTGTACTGTAACTGATATTTAATAGAATACGCAAGACAGACTTCTACACACAAAGTGAGCCACCCTCCTTACTCCTAATAATGCTCCACCCAATGACACCTACCCTAGAAGCTTCACCTTTCCTGGAGCTTGGGCCATCTTGAGTTGAAGTGACTGTAGTATCCAGACCCTCAAATGGCCACAAACACTAATGTAGATATTCTAAACAATTACAATCACAATTCACTCAAAGGCTTACCAAAAATACCCAAAAAAGTTCACACGACACTAAAGCAAAGCTAAAGATTGAAGAAAGAAACTACAATTACACATGCCTGAAGTAACTACCTTAATGTGCGTTAATTGCGTCACGTCAGCAAGCAAAATTCAGAACACAACTAGCAGTCCTAACATAAACAAGCTGCTTCCTTTGTTCAATACAGCTCTTCCCCAGTTCCCTATTTTTTTCCATTAGTAGAGGTCCAAATTCTGAATTCTAACTCACTGCACTTTAATCAGCAACCTCTCTCTCCAAATGCAGAGCCAAAGAGGTTATTCCGACAGAACCAGGTACACCTAGTGATGCAAGAAACCCAGTTTCAGTTTATTTGCCTGTCCTCACTTCTGTTTGCCACCCTTTCCTCAAATTTACATGACAGATTCCGTAGTTTACCTACAGCACAGATCCTCCAGTTTACTGAATCAATATTCCACACACATCTGCAGTGTACACACACCACCAAACGTGTTACGTTATCGCGCACACACATATAACATACACACACATCCATACAGCTTGAATTGCATGTGACTCGACTCTAGAAAGGCTCTGCTCTGTGACACCAGGCTCTGCCGGCGCAAGCACTGCAGGGCAACCCCAGTCCCCGGCCATGGGAAGGAGCGGGTCTGCTGATGCTACAGCTGCCCTGCGATCCAGCTGCTCACACCCCTCAGTCCCACCACATCTCGGGTCCCCAGGGCTTTCATGCACGAGCTGTTCCCAGCCTTCCCCCTTCCGCTGGCTCCTCGAGGTACGTGGTACGTATCTCCAGGCTTTCAGCTCTTGGAAGACTTCAACTAACAGGAAATTCTCCCATTTTCCTGGATGGAAGCCAAATTCGTATACTAGGAATGCATGCCCTTATTTCCAATTCTTTCCTTTTTCAGCCATCCCTCCCTTCCTCTCAGGAAATGCCCAATTAAGATTATCTGGTGTATAACTTCACACAATAGCATATTCAGTAGCTAAGCCAGTGCTAGTGAAGCAGAAAAGGATCTACACTATTATCTGCTTAGGGAGATACTGTGCCCAAATTAGTTCCACGACAGTACTGTAAACTCTGATAACTTATCAAAAGCAGGACAAAACGCCAAATTACACAAATGCTTTTTTAGACAAAGTAAATCTCCTAAATTGACTAATCCTGAATTATACTGCAGATACATTTGAGGGGCAAAAAAATAGCCACCTTTTCATATTTTTATTTTCTCATCTTTGTAGCTTCTGAAGAAGTGCTTGTACGCTTTGGCTTTATTCATGACGACATCCAAATATTTGTATTTGCAACATGAGCGCTTTCAAATTTAGAAGATAAAACAACCCTCTTCAGTTTCCAAGCACAGAAAAAGTCATATGTTTAGTAATAAATTATATGGTCCAACCATTACCAGGAGAAAACAGGGCCTACTGCCTTACTAGACAGTTCATTTAAACAGTATATAACAAAAACTAACTATGGGAATCCCTTCCTTCAAGGGATGAATACTTGTACTAAAGACAAAAAACAAGGGGGGGAAGGCGGGGAATGCAAATGCCAAGAACAGGATCTTGACTCTGTTCCTCCACACAAAACCCACTTACTTTACTTGCCAGTGCAATACTGATTCATAAGAGCTATTTGTTGGAAGAAAAAACAAATGACATTGCACAAAATATTTAATATTAAAGACTTCTAACATAACCTGAAATACTGAGGGCCTGCTAATGGCACTGTTTGCAGGCAAATAGCTAATAAGCTAGTTTCCTCACAGGATGTTGCTGTAATGAGAAGAATACTGTGAGATTACAGGAATGTAATCCTCAATAAAGGGTTTTCAGTTTCTGCTACAAACAAACAAAAAAACAGGAAATGTACAAAGGACAAGTATAGTAAAGACCCTCCATTACTACTGTGAATGTCATTTTCTGCCACATTAATCATATCTCCAAGGAACAGCTAAAAGGCCCACATACTGAGCACTAATGGCTGCCAGCAACACAGATATATTAACCATCTTCTAAATAAGCTGATGGTCAAGCTCCAAAGAGGCAAATAAAAACTCCTTATATGAAGACACTAAGTTGAAACACATGGAAAACACACAGGCAATTCCAGAAAGCTTTGTTGCTTGTCTTTGTTCATACCATCTCCGTCCTCAAGATTTTTCTGCGTGTGTGTGTACAGAATAAACACACGTAAGTATGTAAATTTAAAAGTGGATATATGTGTATATATATATTTTTTTTTTTTAAAGCAGTATTTCGCTAGTGGAAAGACCAAATTAAATCTCTTCACTGTCTTTAAGGTGTTCATTCTTACGGTACCTTCCTAAAGCACAGCTCACTGACGTTCCCTTGCCTGCTATCTGCTAACTGGGTTTCCTTTTGTTCAGTTATGGAAAGAAAAACCTCTTGCACGACATTGTATCGAATAAGAAAGCAGGTAAAGATGTATTTTTATACACACACAAATGCAAAACGCACCTCGCCTTTGGCTCGGACAAAATCACCTGTGAAAAGCAAAGGACCTGCACAGAGACTGCAGACTTTCGGTCCAGGCGTGCTCTGCACAGACTGCCAGAACTTGCTGATGACAGCAGCAGCTTGTGCGAACTGGGTCATCACCCACCTGCAACTGGACTGAGAGCAAATTTACTTCAAGGAAGCGAAAGGACATATATATAGGCAGTAACTTTCAGTTACTGCCTGGATGAAATAAAAGTTTCATGGGGAAAATGCTTGAGCACATTATTTATGTGCATACAGTCCTCCTTGAAAAATTAAAGGAAGAATCCTACTTAATCGTAGCATTATATAGCCTATATTCATCATAAGACAACACTGAATACTCTCATCACATTTCTGTGGTTTCTGTGAACAATAACAAAGCTGTACTTCAACTGAAAATGGTTTAACTAGTGGCTTTTCAATGAATTTCAAGACGTGATACTGATTCTACACAAGAGCATGCAGTCATGTAAACACTCACTATCCTGAGCCTCGTATGTGCCCTCTCCTCCCGCTCAAAAAAAAGCCCCACTTACTCTCAACATATAACACTTTATTTTAATTCAAGCTAACATTTAAACTTTTTGAAATGAGATTTTTAAAGAGAGGCGTGAGGAGTTTGTTTTGTGTTTACAGACACTAAATATAAAGCAAACCCACCTCACAAAGTTATTACACATTTACCAAAAAACAGAAGTTAAATGTGAGCCAAATCGTCACCTATGTGGGAAATACTCCTGCAATGAGCAGGAAACCCTGCCAGTTCACAGGAGTGGCTTTCCAAACTATTCCACCTATAGGCAGGAGAACAGGTTTCACATCCTTTCTTCCACAATCACACGGAGAACACAGAGGAGGAATGAGACCCTGAAGCCAGATTTCTTATACAGCTCAGGCAGGAGAAAAGCAGGAGAGAATCGTCACCTTAACAAGGTGTATTAAGGTATACTACTATACAGCTCTTCCTAGGCAAATTTTGGGGTGCTAAGGAAATGGAGTAATAATGCAGCTGGAGAAGAGGCATCACTGAGTACATACATATGATAACATGGGGAGCATTCAGAAAGCAACAAAATCACGCTTCCTTGAACACGTTTAGTAGATTTTGTCTCATTTTCTCCCAAGCCAAAGAAGTACTGAAACTCAGCCCTGGACTCTAATTCAATACCTCTGCAGGTCTATTGCCTGGATTACAACTAATCATGCTCCGTGTACATTAGCAAGAGATGTGGCTTTCCCCAGTGAAAACAAAACCAACAGCAACAAAAATGAAAACAGTGGCTGAAGGCAATTGGAGTAGTAGTTATAAAGACAAAGCAAGAGCAAACACTAGGAATGCAGCAAAGCCATTTAAACTAACTTATCAGAACATGATAAAATGGTGTGATCTACCAGAAAAGAAGCATAAAATGGCTCAAAAATCTTGTCATTTCCATCAAAGCAACATGGTATAAAAGTAATTCTCCAAACCAAAAGAGAAACAACTAAAATGTAACTGAAGTTCTGTCTTAAAATTAGTAGGTGAACTGATTTATGAACACTGTTGCTTGAGTGAAGAAGCATGTGAAGAATTCCTTAGTTCCACATTTTGTGGAACACATAGCTCATGTTGGTAACTACTCCTAAACAAGCTTTCAGTGGCAGGCTTCTAACCAAGAAAGTATAGCAGCCTTAGTATTACTTGATACTTACTGAAAACATAAAAGGTGCCAGAAATGTAAAATTATTGAGAGATTTGAGGTCTGTTTTAAACCACCATAATGATTTCTCACACCCTACTCAAAACCAGAGAGCTTCTCAATAGTAATGACAACTTCTCTAAAAATTAATGAACTACCATAAAACCAATGAGTTCTTGAGTTTCATTTAACTAGATGCAAGTCAAACGTCAGGTTGTATTCCCTGGAACGGCTATGGGAAAATTTGCTTCACAAAAATTCCTTTTGATTCTTACTCCAATAACTGTGACAGTAATTGGCAAATGTATCCCTGCTCCAATCCAAATCTGATGAGTGATTAGAGTTATTGGTGTCAGCGGGGGGTCTTTCAAAGCACCAAAACACATAATCTGTAAACTATGTATAAAATCCAGAAGGATTCCTCCAAGAGCCTACTCATGGACTGGGCAACACCACGTCCCAGCGGTACGCTCCAGCCGCAGGTCGGGATCCAGCATCCGCATTTGGATCCAGCATCGGGACAGCTGCCAACAGTGTGCACAAGCCACAGCAAATTAAAGCCAGTGGGGCTCAATAATAGGTGACATTACGCAGAGAGAAAGGAGGAGGCTGGAGGATGACAGATACACAGCTGTGTGTGTATAAACACTCACGTACATATTCACACATATTTTCCAATCACTCCTGGTTACTTTCTGTTGTAAAAGCTTCCTCAATTTTTTTTTCTTTTGTTCATAGACATTTACCATCATGCCTAAACATTAAATTTTTCAGTGTCTGCTCTGATAGTATCACCAAAGCACATGCTTTCTCCTCACAGGAGAGACTATTGCCCAGGGTATAACAATTTTACAGCAGCAGCTATTAAAAATGTCCTTTTGAATGTCTCAATTCATGAAATTTGTCTTTCTGAGGTCTAAAACAATGCCGGAAGGATCCACGTTTTAACTTTGTGCTTTGAGACGTTTTCCTTTGCATTCCAATCACAGTTTAACCCATTACACCAAACACAAGCTATTCTGGCTCACACTTGAGGCTCTTCACAGTCCTTTCATTGCCCATTTTTTATCTGTCACTGATCGGCTAAGACCTACCTCTCAACTCAAGAGGGCGGCCCCGCTAGCCCATTCAAGCATCTAGCTTTTATGTCTTTTTCTCCAAATAGCCATCATGATAATCTCTCCATGCTCTCCACAATGTAGAAGAGCTCTCAAGAAAACAACATCAGGCTATCCCCTTTGTTCTCCTCGCTCTGCCGTTACGATAACAAGGGCAACAACTCTGGGAACGAACCCACCAACTCGGGAAGCTGCAAGCGTCCTCAGATCAGTGGGATGCCAGACTCTGCAACACTTGCAAACAATAAAGTTTACAGGGGCTGTCAGACCACAGGCTGCTGCTGCCGAGTCAGCCGCCCTTCCCCGGCTGCAGCTCCTGCCAGTGCTGGCCAGCCCAGGCTGGTGTTGCCAGATGCCACCAGCCCTGGCCACAAGCCACTCCTCCCTTTGAGCCAGAACTGCCACTTGCCTGAACCTCCGGCAAGCCAACCCTGGCTCTCAACAAACCATCAGAAGGCTCCTCTTTGCTTTTAATTAATTTTTTGCTGACTTTGTGAGAGCCGGTGGTGGGACAAGGGAGAGGACAAGACCAAGGCTGCGCCTGTTTCCACCAGATTAAACTGTTGTAGAGCAGCAGCCTGATGAGAACAAATTGTTTTGCTGCCTTTATTTTAATCTTATTTTTATCCAGTGAGAGAAACTGAAGGGGAAAAAAGCCTCCTGCAGTCCTCGTCCTACTTAGGCAGTATTGCAGAAAACTCACTCCAACAAAAGATTAATATGAAATTCATACAGCAACTGAACCCCTGCCTGCTGCTGCCTGCTTCCCCTGTCCCAAGAAATCAGGTGAGACAAGACAGGGGGCTGGGGAAGGAGAGCCAAAGGGAGCACCTCCACCCCCCCTGCAGGGAGAAGGTCTTCCAGAGGAAAACTCATCCTGCAGCCCCAACTGATCCGCCCTCACTGCAACTTTTAATCCGAGGGCATTACAAGAGGAAATGGCCTCAAATTGTGCCAAGGGAGGTTTAGAGGCTTACCTTTCTGAGGTACCAGAGAGAGTGCAGGGGACGGTGATGAGGCTGCTGAGGGG
>VWYH01003960.1:69369-81252 GCA_013399365.1 Pampusana beccarii | reverse complement strand
AGTAACAAGTGATAGGACAAGAGCAAATGGCCTCAAGTTGCACCAGGGGAGGTTTAGATATGATATCAGGAAAAATTCTTCATGGAAAGGGTTGTTGGGCACTGGAACAGGCTGCCCAGGGAAGCGGTGGAGTCACCATCCCTGGAGGGGTTTAAAAGGCGTTTAGACAAGGTTCTTAGGGACATGGTTTAGTGCTAGAGTTAGGTTATGGTTGGACTCCATGATCCTGAGGGTCTCTTCCAACCAAAATGATTCTATGATTCTAGATTAGATATTAGGAAAAATGTCTTCACCAAAAGGGTCGTCAAGCATTGGAACAGGCTGCCCAGGGAAGCAGTTGAGTCACCACCCCAGAGACATCTAAAAGCCATGTAAATGAGGTTCCTAGGGACATGGTTTAGAGGTAGACTTGGCAGCATTAGGTTAACAGGTGGACTCAATAAAGGTCTTTTCTAACCAAACCAATTCTGTGAAATTCCATCAGAAAAGTCATGCAGCAGTTCTGGGCTCCCCAGTTTAAGAAGGACAAGGAATTATTGGAGGGAACCCAGTGGCAGGCTATGAAGATGATCAGGGGCCTAGAGCACCTTTCTTATGAGGAGAGACTGAGAGAGCTGGGTCTGTTCAGCCTGGAGAAGAGAAGGCTGAGAGGGGATCTCATCAATGTTTATAAATATCTCAAGGGTGGGTGTCAAAAGGATGGGACCAGACTCTTCCCACAGTGGTGCCCAACGATAGGATGAGGGGCAACGGGCACAGACTGAAGCACAGGAGGTTCCATCTGAATATGAGGAAAAACTTCTTTACTTTGAGGGTGCCAGAGCACTGGAAGAGGCTGCCCAGAGAGGTTGTGGAGTCTCCTCTGGAGATGTTCAAGACCCACCTGGACACCTTCCTGTGTGATCTGCTCTGGGCGAACCTGCTTTAGCAGGTGGGTTGGACTAGATGATCTACAGAGGCCCCTTCCAACCGCAGCCATTCTGTGATTCTGTAGCTTATCCTGCCCCCTACTAATCATTCCAAAAGAAAGCCTGGGAAGAGACACACATTGTTAGCTTGAGGGGAATAAATAAATAAATAAATAAACTCTGCAAAAGAACCAAGACTACAGATTAACATTAAATCACCTAAATTCTGGGCCAGGATTTAACAGGTTGCCTGCAAGGTGAGAGATTCCCAAGGGCAGTCCCAGCTCCTCCAGCGAGACAGCCTTTCCCGGGTCTGGCACCAGGAATCCGCTGGCACGTGCTGCCTCCCTGACCAAAGGCCACGGCAATGCCACGGACTGCCGGCCTGTGAAGGTCAGCGAGGTAATAACCTCAACGGATGCAGATGACCCTAGAATTAAAGCGAACCTCAAATGCAGAGACACTATAGTATTTGAAGATGCGTTGAGATTTGTACTGAGGGTCAGTATATAACTTTACTACCTCACAATTAAAGAAATCATAAATTCAGCAGTGCACTCCACAGAGGGCAACTGAAATTTTCCAGACCATTTTCTTAGAAGGAGGGGAATGAAAGACAAACTTGAGAATCCTTGGTTTTGTTTGGGTTTTTTGGTTTTTGGTTTTTTTGGTTTTCTTTTAATGTAATTTGAATTGCCTGATTTTGAAAGACACATTTGCCTCAGCTCCCACAGAAAGCTTAACATGATATATTCTAATATGTGAGGGCACGGTCTCAATAATAACTCTGCTTTACAACTACTCTTTGTTGTAATTTAGCCTCATCATTCTTCCCTGTCTCGGTGGTGTTGTGGCAATACCATCAACAGTGACTTTCTGCCATCCTTCATCACCACACACCTAGCTGAAACTTCATAGGCTGACTTGAGCAAAAGGGGTATGAAAGCCTCCTCTAAAGAGTTCACATTTTTGAAAAATAATTTGAAACACAGAAAACTGAAATTCTGTGCAGCCCTCCTACCAGCAGCATTCTGCCAATACATTCCCCATCAAACAAGACAGATCATAAACTCCAAGAGCAAAATTTTCAATCCTTTTCTATTCAGCAAGGTAACAAAGCAACAGTCTTGTGCACCTTTGCTGGGGATAGTAGGCAGCTGTGAATGCCTTCTCTGGTCTGTAGCAACACAGCAGAGTCTGTTCACTGCACCCACATCCCTGCTCAGCACTGGGAAACAGGTGACACATTTACCAGTCTTCCTTAAATCAGCCCCAGAAGAAAGTTCAAGGCAATCTGCCAAGTCAGCAAGAGCAGGAACTGGTGATGATGGGCGAAATCTGTCCATCTTTGCCATCAATAAATCCAAAGGTTACCCAGCAGACTGTACCCAGAAAAGCAGCCCAGCCAGCTTCACGCAAAGGGACAATTCTGGTCCAGCCATGGTTGTGACAAGAGACGTTCTGTGGCTTTCAGCACCAAGTCCCATAAAACACAAGCAAGACTAGAAGGGACATTTTAAAGTTGCCACTAAGATGTTTATTATTTTTAAATTTCCAAACAAGTCAAGGAAGATCGACAGATTGAGAAGACTTAATTCTAGTACCCCTTTAAAAAAAAAAGTTATAAACTCAGGTGTCTGAATTTAAAAAGCTTGCTGATTACTACTACCAAATAATTAAAAGGTTCTAATGTAAGAAAGGAAGATTGTAATGGAAAGTCTTTAAATTAAAAGAGTGTGGTCCTCAAACAGGTGAGAAATTACATGAGACACACAAGCAGAATTTGAAGAAAGGAAGCTGACAAACAGTGAAGTAGGTAATACAAAGAAACAGCTCTGCAAGCTAAAAGCTATTTAGCTTTCAAAAAAAAATTAATATTTACAAGCTTAAAATCTTTTTCTTATACATTTGCCCATGATACTGTACCAAAACAAAGCAAAAGTTACGATCTGCAAAATACAGAAATGCTTCTCAGTCATAAGATATCTCGGATACGATGAAATATATAGTGTTCAGTCCTCTAACCAGGCCATGTATACCTATGCACTTTGTAAAAAAAAGTACATTTCTAACAGCTGTGGTCCCAGAAGAAATTTCTCTTTCAAAGCAGCTAACTTTCAGAGGAATAAAATGAAACCAAACACAAAAGGGAAGTGGAGTAGGAGTCTTCTTCGCACCATCTCCTTCCCTTCTGAAGAGAATGAAGAATGCCACATGCCTGTGCATATCAAGCCTTTTCCAGCTGCTTACTTTAAAGCACTCTCAAATCATACATCTGAATGTACATGAACACTATTTTGAACTTCCATGTAGCATTATATTTTTCTGGCTTAATCCCAGTAAAAACACAGCTAAATTCAGCTTCTCAGAATGAGTTTTTGGGGGGGTTTGTTGTTGTTTGTTTGCGGGGTTTTTTGTTTTGTTTTTAATAGAAGTTTTATTGAAATTCAGAAAACTGGGGTTCTGTTTCAGATTAAGAACAGAAATTTACAGCAGAGGTATCCGACTTTTCGTGAAGCCATACAGCTTTAAGAAACACAGCTATCACAGACACCATGTGCAAACTCAACCCTAGCATTTACTGTTCACCAAAAGTAATAGACGGCATTAAATATAGCTGCGCAATTCACAATCCAAAACTTTTACATCTCAGACTTAGACCCTAATGTCAAGTCAACATCCGGTTTTAATTAAAGGGAGTTCTCTTGATTATGGGGTACAACGCGAGTGAAATGATGACATGTTAATTGGTAGGAAGGAGCCACAGAGGCATATATGGCATTTTATCACATGCACTAATTTCCATGAATTCCGCCTAGACCAAGGTAGGATATAAGGGTCAATTAAATTTAAATAGCTAAGGATCATGCCTTGAAAACACTAATGCTTCTCTGAAAAGCTTTTATTAAATACATTATTCTGTCTACATGTACTTACTGTAAAGCTCAAAAATACACTTTCACCTGACAGCTAAAAAAAGGTTTAGTTAAGGATACTATAAGTACAATCTGCTTGACACAAACTTCTATAAGCTTGACTGTTGCCAATTAGCTGATAACAGAAATAGTTTAAAATAAATGTTGTGCAGGGTATAATTTTTTTCAGCAAGAATCCACCAGCTAAATTAATTCAGAAACCTACTACAAACAAAAGCATTGAGTCAAAGCTGTGCATTTCATAATAAATACTGTTAGAATTTGCACACTGATATTTCTGCTGCCCCCCCCCCCAAAAAAAGGCATTTTACATACACAAATCTGTGTCAGGTAACATTTCCAAAGTTAATCCAGTTGCACTCCAGCCTTCAAGGTGTTCCACATCGCATGTTCTTGGGATTCGACCTCTCCAACATCCTTACTTCAGTGAGCTACATTAAAACTGTGGACAGCGTGTTGCCACCTCTCACAACAGTGCTGTTTCTGTTGAAGTCCCCTCATCAGGTAACATCAGGTTTCAGGAAAACTCTCATACGGATGTCTTTCAACATGCTCCTGAATTTCATTGATTATGGCAAAGAAAAGCAAAAGTATGTAGCTAATGATATTTGCTAAAGAACGAAAGCTACAAAACCTACCTGTAAAAATCATTGATGCCTTCTTAAATTGCAAGACTCTCCGTCTAAATAGATTAAATACTTTTGTTATGAATTTCAAATGCTTGAAATTAATGATGTTACTAAATACATGGAAAACCAGTCCATAATTAAATAGACAAGAACTCACAAAGCCTGCCTCAGATGACTGAAATGTCCTGCTCATGACATTTTGTGTCTATCTGTCCTTTACACCATTTAGGACCCAATTCTTCCTTCCCAGGAATCTCAATATTGACTCAAATGTTGTTTAACATCTCATCCTTGTCAAAGTCTAAAACCCCAGATTCTGTACCACATTCACCGGTAAAACTACTACACAGTTCAGTGTATTAAAACCACCCCTCTATCAGAAAACCCAGCCCTGCAGCTGTCAGCACAACACCTCTGCCACTCCGGATCACGGACCAGTGCTCTCGCCCCAAATACCCAGGCAGGGAGGTGCAGCTCGCTGCAGCAAAGAGACGGACTTATGCTCCCTCTATTCACTCTCAGAAACTGGGATAGTAACGTGGAGCACAAAGGTGGTACGGACAGGATTACTCAAAACAAAGTTTCATGAAAATTTTCAACTTATGGTCCATAGAGCCCTTAGCGTACTGCAAGTTTTGAAGTGCTAAAGAAACCCAGCGATAAAAGATCTAAAGCCTGCAATACAATGAGAGAGCATAAATTTTAACACCGTAAGAAAACATTCTGGATGGTGATTGTACTCAACCATGGCACATACTACAACTGTTCCCCATTCTACCTGCAAGTTTGGTTGAGGTGTGTTGGCACAAAACAGCTTCTGACAACATTTATATTCAGCACCGCACTAATGTAAGGCAACATTGAGAAATCTGACAAGCACTGTTCAGAATGCTGTGTTGCCAAATTAAGAGTTACAAGCGTTCGCAAAAAATAGCAAGAGGTACCATTTGCCGACCTGATGCAGGAAACAGGAAAAAGTTTTTCCTTTTTTCATACTTGGCACAAAGCCTGAGTTTGTACCAGCACGCGAGGCATGCCCCTGCTATCCTGTTCAGCAGTAAAGCACCTCATCACCTTATCTTTACTTCAGTCTCACACCTTTAGGTTGCTTTGTAACTGTATTTTCTCTTTTTAAAAATAATTCTTAAAAAATATTTAAATAATAAAAATTAAAATATTTTTATTTAAATAAAAGAGATGGATTTAACATGAAAGTTTCAACTTTACTTAGTTTTACATGCAAACAACTATTGTGATTTACAGTACTAGCTTTTCTCTATCAATTATACTTGACCACCCATTAACCAGAACTCTACACATCTCACAGTCCTGAAGTGAATGGAAGGAGTTACCACCCCACCCCTTGCACACTTAGCTCTCTGGCAGAAGTCCCATGTGAGTTATGTTAGTTTCAATGAACCTGGTTGAACTAACATTCACTCCCATTAAATATTTTCTGCTCTTGGCAGATAATGACTTCTTCAACAGCACTCCAACTGATGAAGTGTAGTCATCAGCTAACAGAAGCAGTCTTTATTTCCTAACGGGAAGAAAAGACTGAAGCCTACCCTAAATTAATAAAATTCATTTTGAAATAACATTGTCACAACAGCCTCTCCTACATGACTCACCCAATACTCTGGTGTGATAACTACATTGAGATGCTACCCCTGGCATGAGCTAACAGCCCCCCCCCTTAAGCTCAATTCTCTCAATTCTCTCAAATTACAGGTGTCTCTGCTCACTAAAGACCATCACATCCGCAACTTAGTCACTGGGTTTTGATAGGGAAGTTGAACACATCCACCTAAAACAAACAAAGCAAACAAAACACAAAAAACACAAACAAACAAAACAAAAAACACAAACAACAAACCACCACAAACCAAAACCAAACACAAAAAACCCCAACACACACACACACACACACAAACCTTTGTTGTGACTCAATACAACCTTCTGCGCTCTTACATAATCCCACTGGTTATCACCAGAGAACTAGAAAGTGAAAGTGCTCAGGAGACTTTCGTTTCCCAGAGAAGCTGCTCCCACACACGTGCCTTTCCAACTCAGTAAAAGCAGAAAAACTTCCCTGGCTTGGTCCAGGTCCAGGCCACACACACACCTCTCCCTCAGATTAAGAGCTCTGTCCCACAATAAGTACAAGAAGTCAATAATTTAAAAACAAACAAACAAAAGGTTTCCTACGTGAAAACATGTAAGTGAAGACACTGCTCTTAAGCTTTTTGCTTAATTTTCATGCTAAGGAACACCAGGAATGTCATCTTCGGCTCTTGTCTTTTGCCAGATGACCAGCTAGGAATTGCAAATCAACACCTTCACTACAGAAAGCAAAGAGTAATAAAACATAAAGGAACCCTGGAAGCTTTTCTGGGCACCTAGAAAACACCCCCATCACTGGCACACCAGCAACAGCTGTAAGGGGGTGAGTGATGGCAGCACCCCAAACAACTCCTGGCACAGATGATGTGCGAGGGTTAAACACCTTTCAGGTAGTTCTGCAAAGATTTTGGCCCTGCCTGAAACGACTGCCTCCAAGTTCGCTAGGGTCAATTTAATAACTCTGCCACTGCACTGGTCCCCAGCATCCAGGGTGTCCCTCAACCCCACCATTCGCATCGCTGAAGTTATGGAGCCAGCTGCTCAGGGACTGAGTAACTGGACTGTCAACACTTGGGTGGGTTCTTCAGCCAGGAAAAAGAGAAGATTTAGCCAAAACCAAAACAGAAACTACATCTTTTATTCATCTTCAGTTAGAGAGTCTGTGAACAGCAACTGAATTCATAGGCTTAGAGAGATGCTACTTCCTGCTTTAACATATCTTGTCAGGCATACGAGTGCAAGAAAAGCAACTGTTCAATTATCCTCCCACTTATCTTTACAAAGCACTCTTAAAAATGTGAAATATTTTTTCTATTTTGAGACATGGTAATTTGCTCTTTGAAGCTGATGGGTTTTGTCATCTTTTGTAACTGCTGCTCCTCATAGTTGTAGATACAGAGTCATCCTAAAAATATATTTTCAGGATGTACTAAGGATATTTTAAAAATAACATTACAAAAGATTAACAGGAAAATGTATAAACCTTAATTTTCATATTGTGAAGCAGTATTTTGCCTTCAATATGTGGATCAAAAGATACGTAAAGACATTATTTTGGACAGATGCTAATGATAGTACTATAGTTGTAAACTCTTGCTACCACAATCAAAATCATTACTGAACTTCCGTGAAACATTTTCTAGAATGCAACAAGTTTTTAAATGCTATTAAAGGTTTCAGAAAGGTGCAGATTCATAGCATATTATACCAATTAATTAAACAAAATCCAAGATTCAGCAGAACTGTATAGCTACAAAAAAAACAAAACAACACAAACCACAAACGCCCAACCATACCCACACCCATCTCCTCCCACCAAAATCCATGAGAACACTCACATAATGAGAAGGCATTCAGCACAGCAGTCTGATAAGAGCTTTCAAACATACTTTGAATCACTGATCTTTGCACCTTGCTCCAGCTTCCAGAAAATACAAACAGAAGCCTATGTAGAATGTGTAACTACCTGTAATATGAACTTTTAAATGAACTTTGTTTTAAATAAATAACAAGATGTGTGTATCTAAAACTGTGACTCTATAACACTTCAAATAATTCTTGCCAATTACTTAGCAGTTGCTGTAACCACGTTCAGTAAACCATTCTGCTCTTCCTCACCAGAAGAAGTAATAAAGCTTTAAATACCAACAGTAGCAGATATAACCCCCATATTCAAGCCCATCACACAAGCAGCACATTTGACACGCAGCCTAAATGCAGGCAGCCCATTCGTGGGGAGATATGTACCCCAAGCCCCATTACACGACCTGGGGTGCATTTCTGAGGTAAGGCAGGACATCTGCATTTTGGTCAGAGGCAAGAGCAGCTCTGGCCACGTGGTGAGAGCAGGAGCCTGCAGCCTCTTGGATCCACCAGGCAAACGGTGGGTTAGACAACTCTGAACTCAACTGATCAAAACATGAAGACTCCACAAATGGTGTACCCTTGGAAGGGTGCCACCTATCAAGATCAAAAAAATATGAGCACAACTCCCAAAATACTGCACTTGTGTACCAAGTCGTGAGTGGATAATCCATGTGACCACCTCTTGCCATCCAGCACTAAACCAACATCACTATTTCCATTGTTGGAGACATATGACTACCATCTTCTGTATGAAATAGTGCAGCATTAAGAAGTTAGTGGCTATTGCTTTCAGGAAAGAAAACCAGTCAGTACCATATTATTAGCTAAAATCTTTCAGTAATACATACATCAAATGCATGGGATGAGCAGAGCAGAAGCACATACACATACAACTTCTTCCTTACTACCTCAAAAAAGGAAGGAAGTAGTATTGGACACTGCTTAGCGCCATGCATTATTTCAAGCGGTAAATATCCTTAAAGGTTTGTGCTTTTTTTAAAAAAAATGGGCGGAGCTGACACACCTGACTTTATTCTACTATTCCTGTGATTACACTGGCAATGTGCTGAATTACAGATCTGAAATAACAGTGGGTGTGGGAAACCAAAGGACAGAGAGAACAGACTTTAAATCCATGTATCAACCAACACTCAGTCTCTGTACAGAAGCAGTAGAACTTGATAATACACATTGCTGAGAGGCCAGCTAAACACCACTCTTTAAAACCCAGTCCCTTCAATGTGTTGTTCCAAGACGACCATCATGATAATTAATAGTTAGAGCTGACACACTGCTAAAACATGTATGACCTCTCCAGATCATTTTTTCCAATTACTAGAAATATCACCATTCACCCACCCCCATCGCCAAACCCGCTGCATAAAGGACACTGGCCAAGGGAAGAGCCTGCACAGCACAAGGGGCAGCCTGGGATGGTCTCTGGGAGAGAAAAAATAAAATAAATCGACATACACATGCACCAGCACAAGCTGCCTCTGTGGCAGTGGTGCAGGACTGCCTGAAGTATGGGGTATCCTGCAAAGCACATGCCTTAGCCCTTCAGCAGCAAAATGCCTGACAAAAAGCAATGTACTGGACGGAAACACAGACAGGGCAAAACCAGAAGCTACTTATTTTTAAATTTCTCAAGCCATTTACCTCTATCCACATGCTTTAGTCTTAACATGAACATTACAGATAACCAACAGATACCTAACAACATTAGAGAAGCACGTAAGAGCTGTGAGCAACAACAGTAACATGATTAATTATTTGCTTCAGAGATACATTACAAGTTTTAACTAGGAGTCAAGATGACCAGTAAACATGAAAGAAACATTTTCTTTTGACCCAATCCAGATGCTTTAACTACACAATAAACTAAAGATAGCTTCAGTGGGAAATGGGCTGTTTGTAGTCAGAGCATTTATTAACACAAACCTCCAAGTACTGCTGAAGTTTTGACACACAATCCTGCATGACAGTAAGAAAACATCTGATGAACAATGTTGGGAACCACAGTTCTGAATAAGGTATGTTGATGACTCAGGCATCTGTCTTGGAAAGCAAATATATTTCTGCTTGTATGTGGTTTCTTCGCACTAACAGAAAACAATCATGAAAAACTTTGAGGTCTCCAGAACAAACTCTCACTATTCACGGAGCATCAGATTTTCTTCTTTTGAGGGAAGATGACAAGTTAGTGCTACGGTAGCCTTTCCACCTTTCAACCATGCATCAGCTCACTGTACCTTCACAATTTTTCTTCTTGCATGCAAATAAGCTGAACAATGTTAAAGTTTGCCATCCAATTAGCTATTCATTAGTCTCGATAAGCAATGAGACACTCACTTTGGAGTCAAATAATTTTTTTTTTTGGCAAAATATTCTCAAGATTCACCTGCCCCCCCACCCAGCATGCAATTAGGGATAAAGTAGGTAACAAGGAGTTTCAGATAATAATCAGATGATTCAACAGAAATAAAAAAGAAAATCCCTACCACAGAAAATTTGTTTTTTATTGTTTATACAGTTTCTCTAGATACTTTGTCAACATTAGAATTATTGCTAATTTCATTTTTTTACAATAGTAAAGATTACCAGGTGATCTATCACTATCAACCACCCTTTAAGTTTATCCTCGATTTACAACTAAAGTAATCCTGAACTACCAGCCTGCAAGCAATAGTTTCGCTGAGAACTGTAACATTTCTTCTTACATGTTACTGACAGAAAGTACAAACAGGCAGCTCTGACCACTGTCTACCAGGTATTACATAACAGAGTATCCCATATAATAATTACGGGATATTTAAGTAAATCATCAACAAGAGGTTTTGTAAAGATAACCTCATTCATGAAGCTTGCCAGGTGACACAGCAACACCAAATCAAGTTGTTCAACACAGAAGACCCACATAACGTGGGACCTGGCAGCAAAAGCCTGCTACATTAGCCTGCTAGCACACCTCAAATTAAAACACTACAGACTGAGGAACAGAGAGGCAAAATTAGTCTGTTCAGGCCTTGCCTTCCTGCTGAAGCAGCCAAAATCACTGCTAACTACTTCCAACTACGACAGCAGTCTTTGGTTATACACGCCTCTCCCTCCAAACGAGCTTCTTGAATGTAAATTGAACCAATTATACCTTAATCAAGGCATTCCCACTGTCCACTCTTATGATGGGAGCCATTAAACTTCCACATTGACTACACCAAAGCAAATATACATTTATCTTATTATAAAAGCATCACATGCCATAAAAAAATCACCACACAAGGAAGAGGGGGTAGTCACATTGCTAACCAGAACAGTTCCAATAACCAGCAAGTTACCCTTAAAAACAAAACAAAAAAATTAAAGTGATGTGATTTAATTTTAGATTTGTTTTTCTCTTGCCAATTCAGTTCACTTCAAGCAAAGAAGAGCTGTTGAAGGTTTCAATTTTTGTTTGTTTGTTACAAATAAACATTTTCCAGCAACTCTTGGTACGCGCTGAAAGATTCACACACACTGCCATTCCCTTAACCCCGTCTCACGACGTGCGTTAATACCAGTCCCTAAATCCAGCACTTTTTTACTCCGGCGAGAGGGTCGCAGCCCTATGTCACACGCTGGAAATAGCGTTCACCTTTAGCAGGCGGGCAGGGATGCGGGCGCAGCAGGGTCACGCCGTCCATGTGCAGCATCTCACGCCGGGGGCTCGGGCAGGACCTGGCGGTCCTCACCGACACGCCGCTCCCCGTCCTGCCGCTCTGCCCGGCAGCTCAGTGCAACAGGCCTGCCCGCCCAGGGCCCCGGCCCCGCCGCAGCCCGGGGAGCGGCGGCGGGTCTCCCCCGAGCCGCGGAGCACTGAGGGGAAGCGCCCGGACCGGAGGAGGGGGTGAGCCGCAGCCACGGTCACGGCGGCCCCCGCCGCCC
>VWYH01003960.1:0-68977 GCA_013399365.1 Pampusana beccarii | reverse complement strand
GGGCTCGGCGGGCGGCGGCGGCGCCGTGCGGCAGCGGCTGGGCCGGGCCCAGGCTGGGCGAGCGGAGCAGGAGGCGGTGGCAGAGGAGGAGGAGGGGCGGGAGGGGGAGCCCGAGTCACCGCCAGGCGGGCGGGCCGCCGAGGCCGGCAGCCGCCATGGGGGCAGCGCGGATCAGCTCAGACCCCGCTGTCACTCCCAGCGCGGCCGCCACCGCNGCCGCCCCGCGCACCTGCCCCGGGCGGAGCCCCCGGCCGTCCCCAGCCCCCTCGCTGGCCGCCAGCGGGGCCGCCGCTGCCCGGCTGCTTTCCCGCCGTATTTACACCGGCCGCCTCCATCTTGGTGGCGGTGTCAGCCCCCGCGGGACAGCGCCGGCCCGGCCTCGGCCCCAGCGGGAGCGGCCCGGCCCCGCCGAGCCCTTGAGCGCCCCGGGCCGCTCTGCCAGGAAGGACCCCGCGTCCTCCGGTAGGTGCGGGCTCCACTCCGCCCCGGGCAGGGGCGGCCCCGCCGCGCTGCTCCCGAGGAAAAGCGAAGTTTCCCCCGCTCCGCGGCGGCTGCCCCGGGGGAGCCGCGGTCGGGCCGCGGCGGCGGCGAAGCCGAGAGCGCTTCGGTGTCTCCGAGGAGCGGCACCCGGCCCGGGGGTGCGTGGGTCAGGGTGCAGGTTTCTCCCTGGGCGTGGGAGCCGAGGGTGGCCTGCCCTGCCCTGCCCTGCCGTCAGCCCAGGCTGACAGTCGTCAGCTGTATTTCGGCTTCAAGAGCCAGGCGAGTTCCGAGGGTTTAGAAGGAAATTTCTGATCAATTCCAGCGCTGGCTGCTCGTATCGACAACGAGCCGTTGCCCTGAATGGCACTTAAAGTTGCAGATCTCCCCTTCCCTGCTTAGGTTTAGCCGGGAGAGCTGCGAGGTGATGGTATTCAGTAGTCAAATGAAACGGGAACGTTCTTAACTATTTCACTGCTGATTAAAACATGGGCAGGGCTTCAGGTCTCGGCAACCTACGGTGCCTTTTGGCAGCGCAGGTAAACGGTATTAGGAAAGTGACCGTCCCTCTGTCACTCCACTCTGTGGAGTTAAGGAAAGGGAGGGAAACGACTCGGCTTTGGGCATCAGCACAAGCAGGGGAAAGCCAGCCTTGGAAAGTCCCGGAGGAGCTGGGCCCTACGAAATGTGTTTGAACTGCAGCAGGTGAAGGGCAGCAAAGGAACCCAGTCCATAGTTTGGGTGCCTGCATGGTAAATGGTAGCTGAGTCCCAGTCAGGTTTCTCAAGCTGGTGAAGCTTGGTCTGTAGCAAAAGCTGAAGAGAGCAGCACGGTTCTGATAGCCCCAAGTACCTAGAATTCATGAGCTGGGGGCCTAATGAAATGGAACTATGACTACTGCTTGGCAATCACACAGAGCCTTAGCATTTATGACTCTGTGATTCAGTTCCCCCCTCTCCCCACAGTAAAGTATGAATCTGTAAAAAAAGATGAGGTAATATCAGGTCGTAACATCACTGCAAAATCTTAGACTTTAAGTAAAACACTAATTTTTGCACAGCTGTTGACAACCTGCAGGCACTGCCTTATTTCACTGGAGTTTCTGTGCAGGAGATGTTGCAATTTGATCAATATTTGCTCTTCTAAGGTTTATTGCTCATAGATTGTATCAGGTTGGTTTTTTTGCCTTTTATGCTGCAATATACGAGGCAACTTTTAAAATTAATGTTCCCAAATAATGTCTTGTGCAAAATACAAGAAGCTATGCAGATAATATAATGAGATCAGAAATGGCTTGCCAATTACCTTTCTGTTGATAAGCACAGAAATTATCTCTGCTCAGACTGGTGGCTACGTGTAAGAAATATAACAGTACTACTTTGGGGTCTTTTTAAGAAAAGTTTTCTGTTGTACTACTGCACCAGAGTGCTAGACCGATTCCTCTGTCCTTCTCTTCCAATATATTGTGATGCTTTTTCTCATATAATTTTACAGCTTCTGCACCATGTTTTTGACATATGCTACACTATTTGTGTTCAGATAATTTTCATCAAAGCTATTCATTGTTTATAGTATTTGAAAATATTTGCTTTGATGCAGCATTTAACAAAATACATTAGTCTTGTAATATTTTTTCAAGTCTTTTCTCAGTTTTATTTAACTCAATGGAATAGCTTCCCTGACAGATAGAATGTGTCCAAAAATAAACTGTTGGAAATAAATTTTACTTTTTGTCCAAATCACGTCAAATCAGGATAGAGTGAGAAAGTATCATCTTCCATTAAATTCCTTTCCTTCACCCCAAAATTATGCCCTTAGAAGCCTCCTCCCCTTCCTCACTTTCTTTAAAATAAAAAAAAAAAAGTATGAGCAATCCATTCCTGAGACAGGGATTTATCATGGAAATACTGACATAATCTGAACCATAGCCATGCAAATTAGGATTCTGTTGTACATATGGTGTTGCTGGAAATGAGATGGAATGGAGTTTCATGTTCTGTTTGCAGCACAGGCTCTATACAAAGTATATTAAGCACAAGACTGGAATTTGTACCATGTCAGAAAACACTAACAATTTTGTGAGGGTCACAATTTAGAAAGAGCTAGTGAGTGATGATACTAGTATTCTTTAGTGTTTATAATATATTAAGGAACTATAGTTTCAGAAGAAATTAAAAATGTCGTTTCCTTGGTTTCACTCCTCCTTCCTTTACTGCCTTCAAATCCCATTGACTGGAGCCCAGATGAATTTTGTGCGAAGCTCAGAGAGAGTTTGTCATGTTAACTCAAGGTCCAAAAGCTGTCACACCTGCACTGGTACAGCACAAAAAGAACCATGTAGGAGACTTGCTTTTTCTCCACTCTGTGATGTTGTCTGATCTTCTACAGAGCAGTACCTGTAAAGTATTGTTTCTGAGACATGCTACCTTAACAAAGAGCCCACAGTCTTAAATTTCTGAGTTCCTGTCACTAGTCTGCAATGATAATTTAGCTGTCACATGTTCAGAGCTGCCAGCATTTTCTTGCTAGTCTTATTGATGGTACTGGTGCACAAGAAGTGATCAGAGGCTGCATGATGACATTTACTTATGAGTCTCAAGCTGAAATCTATTTATCTTTTTTTGATCTCTTCCTGTTGCTTATGCTGTTTGTTACAAGTTGGCCAGTGTGCCTTAATGTACCTTTAACATCTTAAATACTATAAACCGTAGCTATACATATTTTCCCTAAAGTTTATAATATTTCCCCTCAGTTGCACCTCGCCTTTTAACAGTATTACGGGGTTTGCTTGTTAAACATTTGGCAACACTTTGCACAACCTCTGCCTCCAGCTGCTTGGTCCCTTCAGCAAGGCTACCCCTGTTGGCATGGTCTCCTCACCAGCAGTGCTGGGGAAGAGATCCACCTGAAATACAACCACGGCCTCCCCTCCCCCCTAAAACCGGTTGTTTTCTTCTGCTAGATCAGTTCCCCAAAATGGTTCACTGACTGGCTGAACGAACAGCTGTGCCAGCCCAAAAGAGAGGCTGACACAGGCTCAGCGACGATACTCGTTGAGCTTCGTTTCACCTATTGCTTAAATCAGTAAGTGATCGTGCCTTTCTGATGTGCAGACTGCCTGTCGGATGCAAACCCTGTTCCTGCTCAGTGAGCTCCTTGCCTTCCCATTTTTGAAAAGAGCAAACAAGACGCCAGCCAACCACGAAACGCTTTAGCACGTGTTTTATTATGTATTATACAAAGATCATGCACGACAAGATATAGCTCATTATTTCCCTCCGTTTTCAATAGGCTTGTTTTTGTCTTTAATTAAGTGCATAATTTATTTAGGGCTTTAATTATACTGTGGTTGCATTGGTTAGAGCTAGGGAAGTACAAGTTGGGACTTCTTAGTTTTCTTTTCCCAAATGTGTAACCTGCTGTGTTGGCCATGAGAATGCACTGCTTTTAAAAAGTGCTGTAAACGCTACAAATGCACAGCTTCTGTGATTAACCCTAGAGAAGAGTTTCTCTGGGTTCACGTTTATAAAGCCTATTTTGGAGCACTTTCACTTAGGCCTTTTTGCTTTGCAGTTCAGCCACCTGAAACAAAACCACTGCCACTCAAGAGGCTTTTTAAACACAACACCTTTTAAATCATAATTCGACAATTACCCTCTGTGCCACTGGTAACCATTCTAACATTGCTTCTGCCCTTGCAAAAGCTCATGTTGGTTAGTCTCCAAGGGAACAAAAAAAACCCCAACTAACCAAAGTTGTAACTCAAGAAAGAAAGCAATCCTTGTCTGAAAGTGTTCTGAAAATGTAGAAGCAAAACTAAAATTATGAGAAGGTAGTTTTTGTTGCTGTACCAAACGCAACTTCATATTCCATTGTTTAAGTATCTTAAATTGAAGGTCCCTTCCGGTTGCTTCCTGACAGTAGATGCCTATTCATATACCTCCTAAAAGTCAGATGCTACATTCAGAATAAAAATGCTGACATTTAAAGTACTGAGTCCATGTAACTGCAGCTGAATTCCACAGAAATTATTGATTCTACGGGAACCTAGTTCAAGTGCTTTACATTTAACCTCAGCTATCTTCACATTTTATTTACTTTCTTGATCACACTTGCCCATTGATCATATATTTCACACAGCTTTCCTGAGAGGCAGTAAGATTTTTTCCTATATGGCTGAAGGTAATTTAGAGCTCAGCAATGAATACTAGTCCTTCCAAGAAGCATTACCCACCATTAATCAAGCAGTAGAAAGTTTCAGAACTTTTCCCCAAAATACTTCTTTCTGTCGTTGAAAAGGTACTTCATTTGAAGGAGCATGTTTCTCAACAAATCACTATCTCCACTGAATTTCCTTTTAGGTAAAATAATAATTAACACTCCCGCTGTTTTAGATTTCACCTAATTATTATTTCCAATGTTTATTTTCATGGAATCATAGAATGATTTGTGTTGGAAGGGACCTTAAAGACTGTCTAGTTCCAATCTCCCTGCCATGGGCAGAGACACCTTCCACTAGACCAGGTTGCTCAGAGCCCCCTCCAACCTGGCCTTGAACACTNATAAGGTGCTCCAGCCCTTTGATCATCTTCATGGCCCTCTGGACTCGTTCCAAGAGGTCCACGTTGAAACTATTACTAATATTTCAGCTCAAACATTTATAATTTTTAATATCACAAGTGTGCAACACTCAGATATTCAAGGTCTAAACAACTTATTTTTAATTACAACTAATTAAGCCAGTTCTGCCACAAAATCACATTTTTTTCATTTTTACTTTGAAAATATTTTTTCGAATGGCAGCACTTCCACAAAGTAAAAACTCGTATTCTTGTCTTCCGTTCATCTTCTCAGTCATTCCCTGCTTTCTGTTCAAGCAAATGCCCATTGACCATGATGACAACCTATCATACCTACTGGACGAGTTTCCCATACATGCAGTCAGTCATGTACATACATGCACTCTTAATTAAATAATGACAGACAATTGCTTCATTAGCCAATGACCTTATATCTGATGGGCTATGTGGATAAACAAGGTTGCTCTCCATCAGGATCCTGTAATCCACAGATCAAACTATGCAAAGCTGATGGGACTAATACAAAATTCACATTTTTTGCTTTTGCCATTTTTGATGCCTGTCTACTCACTCACGATCTGCTACTCAAAGACTGAGAAATGAAAGGACCCAGGCACTGAAGTGCATTATTTCATGTAGGTTTCAGGTATTAAGTTCTTAGGGTAATATCAAAACCGCTCAGCTAGTTACCTAAGCTCCCTGTCCTAGATGTGGAAGGGACTTGGATGCTGCAAGCCAGGATATACAACATCCAGCAACTTAAAACTTGCTAAATTGCTGAAAGAGGCACAAGCCTAATATCCTACCCCTACTATGGACTAGGAAGCTACTTTGAAGAGGTGAGAAGCTGCTTTAGATAAGGATTCACATTTCACAACTGAAGCTGAATGATTTTTTTTCACGTCCAACCACACCACTTCCTTATCGCAGCATGGTCTACAGCCTCCTTGTCTGGCCAGTCTTCTGGAATGAGGGAAATGTTGACACCAAACCCCTGATGGCATAGGAGGACACCCTAATCTTCCATCTCCTGGGAGAGTACTTTAAACACGAGGAGATTAAATAAGGAACAAACATCATTACCGCCTGCCTCGCTGGCTATATTTTTAAATGTAAGCACCCAAGGCTGCTGTGTGTCATGTTGATTCATTCCCATTAGCATGCTCAAAGCACAGCTATCGAGTGGTCTCGGGGAAGACGAACTGGGGAATATACCGCTTCCCTTTTAGGGAACATTTCTAGGCACTCAGCCCTGGCAGGCTGGAAGCACACATGCAGCTTCCCCGGCACTTAGGAAACTTTACCCACGAACATTTATTTGTCTAAAAATTTAGGTGGGAGTTGTGTTTTGTTTTTCTTTTTGTTTGTTCCGGGGTTTTTTTGTTTGTTTGTTTGGTTTTTGTTTGTTTTTTTGTTTGTTTGTTTGTTTTCTTTTAGGTCTGCATTTTCAGTCAACCCAGCTGTGGACAGGTAGCTTCCTATGGAACATGGTGGGCATTAGCACAAGGTTCATCGTACTCAGTCCTTAGAAACATTAAGGAAAGACTGGACCATGGCAGGACTTGATAACAGATTTTTTTTCCCTAAGGAAAAAAAAATTAGAGGATAAAGAAGACCTTTATGATTTTA
Source organism: Pampusana beccarii (assembly GCA_013399365.1). Lineage (NCBI taxonomy): Eukaryota > Metazoa > Chordata > Aves > Columbiformes > Columbidae > Pampusana > Pampusana beccarii. The sequence goes on along the minus strand of VWYH01003960.1, from coordinate 62,291 downwards.
ATAGGATCTTGTATGATTTTTATAGCATAAAGTTTTCATGCCTTCAGCCCAGAGGTTTTTTAAAATTAATACTTCTCAGTCTGGATCATGCAAAACTACTGAGTAGTAGGTGTAGTAATATCTTTAAAATGAACTGCATGATGGCTTATTTCATATTGTCTGAGAGATTTTCTCTCTCTTATATCCAGTTATGGGACCACATGTCCTTCATTTTCTCAAATATGCATCAGTTTGTTTTGTATCTTGCTACTGACCATAAGAAATTATATGTAAAAATTCAAGTAGATGTGAAACATTATTGACATATGTGCATGGTTAGGGCCATGCCATCTTGTATTTTTTTACCTGTATGTAGAAAATAATTATTTATAAAATATTTTTTGGCAGAAAATAATGTATTCTCCATATCATTCAGTGACCCATGGCACCTGACCACACTTACTGACTGCAACAATAGCAGTTTTGTAAATCAGAAGGCATCTGAGAAAACAAAAATGAATTTGTTTTCTTTTCTTGTCATGGTTTTAACCAACAAGCCTGCTTCACTTAAATTTTACAGAAGAATCTTGAGAGTTGCAGACCATTTCACCTGCAATATTTGACTTGTTTCATCTGAGCACAGTTTTCATTTGGGTGATGAAAAAGTTAACACTTTAATAATTAATACTGGGGAGGTTACCTACCAGAAAGAAAGAAAAATAAAGTTTTCAATCAATATAAAATGGCACTTTAAGACCTTCTTACTGCTATTAACACACTCAGAGAAGCATTGAGGGTAGTGTGTGGCTGTTGTCATTGGGCACTCTAGACAACCTCCAAATGAATATACGGCTATACTCTCTGTGTGTTCACATGAAGGACAACATCGGGCTCCAAGAGTACGGCTGGCACCGCAAAATCTGTCACTATAAATTCTAATGAGACTTCCAGTCCCGCTTGTGCTGAGACAACCAACTGAAAGCAAAGTCATTTAATGCGTGCAACATTTAAAGCTGATCTCATCAACAGACTTCACCATGACTCTTCCTCATCACGTTTGGTGTATAAAAATGAAACCCACCTAATTGTAAAGTCAGCTTAGTGACCTTCAACACTACAGGATCAGGCACAGCAGACGCAAAGCCTTTAAATGTTAAAACATGGACAGCTGGGGTGAAACTTAAGACTTAAAGTGTGACACATTAAACGGGAGCCTGATGAGATGAGGTGAAGTCATAAATTGTGTTAGTCACTGTGTTTGACAAATGATCTCCAGTGGCACTTGCTTCTTGGTGGGGACTTTCATTGATGATCTTTAGTATTGCATTGGTAAAACTTTATTCAACTTGTTACACTATTACACATTTGGCACATGTTACCAAGGAAAACTGTTCTTGGGGAACGCTTTGGTGGCAGAAACTCAACGTTTGTGCAGAAACAGGGGGAGTGATACACTAGCTAGGACTCTGCTGCACAGTTAAAGCAAAGGTTAATTTGGGGAAGGGGAGGGTGAGTCTACAACTTAAAATGAAGACAGGACTGAGGTGGCGACAGGAGATAATGCTTTCAGGGAACCTGGATGCAGCAGTCTCATCAGAAACATCATGTACCAATTGACAACAAGAGCCACTCTGAACAGTAGTTCATCTATGTTTTATGGAGGCGCGCTACACATGCACATACTTTGCAATTTAAAACAAGCTGAACATAATATTCCAGAGAATCAATGAAGCAAGAAAACTTCCAAAGGCGAAAGCCTAAAGGAAGTATTTGTTGTAAAAATGGACAAAAGGAAGACAAGGAAATAATTCATCACATTAACAGGATGGGGACTGATTATTTAACCATGAAGGCTGAGATGGGTAAGAAGGTTTTTCAACACTAGCTTGTCAGCATTACAGGTAGGCAAAGTCTCTTACATTTAGTTTAGTGGTCCATCTAGAAAACAGGGGGCAGAGCTATTAATTCTGAGGGCTCACTATTTTTGTTAACCAAGGCTGGGAGACAGTGTGGCTAAACAGTACTAAGGAATGGCAAAATGTTAACTGTAGAAGGACATAATAGCAAGGAGGAACTGTGGGGAAAAAAGCCACAGTATGAGGGCAACCAGCACTCTGCACCAGGTTAGGTGACTGGCATGGGAGTTCTGCAGCCTGGGAGGTGGACGTGTCACGGTGTCTCCATCACTCTCTGAGCCTTTGCAAACACACGCTTTCATGGCCTGCCAAAGAGAAGTCTTGATGCTGTACTGGAAATATGAGTTCTGTGCGCACAGTGACAGAGCAAGACAAACAGGGCAAGAGACACAGGACTCCCCATGCCACCAAATGTACATTTGTAATAAGGTGAGAATTTCTTACCACGCCATCTCATATGGTATGATGGGGTTTTTGTTGTTTGTTTGTTTCAGATGTACGATAAAAGGGAATTCAAATTGGTTTCTATTCTAGGGGACTCTACTCCAGAGAGAAGACCCATGGATCAATGTAATACACAAGCATCTTTGTGTGAGGTTCTGTGATTCAAAGGATGTATCTATTAATTCGTGCAATGACAAGAGTTTGGATCTTCACTAGAGCAATTCAGTGGAAGGAAAACTTTGCATCTAGGGATTATACTTAAAGACCAGGTTGTACAGACTGTAGAGTCAATTTTGCTGCAAGCAGTCATGGATTTGAGGACTCATCCGGAAAGGTCCTGCATGAAGGCAGCTATTTCCTCAGAAATCAATGTTGCTTCATCTGATCCATCAGAATTTTCTTCTTAAAGCCTACTACACTTTTTAGAGTCACCTAAACTTAATTCATGAATGGTATGGCTCTGTTGATAGGCATGTACCTGAGACTTTCACAGATGACCAGGAAAATTAGTAAAGGCCAGCTGAGGCTCTTCTCTTTCAAACCCATTATTCCCCTTTCTGTAGTGGATCTTGGACCCACAGCTCATCACTCAGCCTGCCCCACTGTGCAGCAGAGCCTGCAGGGCTCTGCAGTCTGCCTCTGACAAGAGTTAGTACTCATCTCCTTCCCAGCTGCTTACAATTGCAAATCTTTCAAAACTTAAGTGTCTTCCCTTTTCTAGCCCTGCCAGCCAGACACCCTTATGACAAAGCAGGAAAAGACAAACTAAGGAAGTAGATGGTATCAACCCGTCTATAATTACTGCTTAGGAAGTTGCAACACCTTCTGCTTCTGACACAGCTATTACTGCAGCAGCATCAACACATCAGATACTTCTCATGAGGACTTCAAGGGAACTTTCAAAACGCAGGCAGTTAGAAGCCAGCTCATTGCACCAACTAGGTAAGGGAGCTTCGAGCTTGCAACCTATAAACTTGTATCCTCCTCCCCTACTACGAGGCAGCTGCACCCTCAGCCACAGCGCTGTGACTTCAGTCAAGCTCCCCGGAGAGGCTGCATGAAGAAGATGCACCATGGCCCAGGAGCAGACAGCAGACACCAACTGCTGTGGCTGGAACAGCCCTGTTTCTTCTGGGTATGCAGTGAAGCACTGCAGCCCAGTACCGTAAGACCAGTGCTACAAATCAGGAAATACAGTAATTGGGAGAAAACCATAAGTATTGGAATTGTTTCTAGTACAAAACTTACTGCTTGGATCTGAGTTTAAAGTGAGAAATTAACAAACTCTAGCTATAAACCAGCTTTGGTAACATCTGAGCCACCTAACTTTGGATTTCTTGCTTTGCCATGAGGAAAGCTGCAGCAGAACTGCTGTCATGTTGCCACGTATGGAGTTCATACTGGCAGTAATCCTACCTTCTCCTGTAATACCACTTCACTGTTTTGACACTGAATAGTAGAAAGAATACAGTTATTAGTAAAAAATGAGAGAACCACTCCTAGCATTAAAGAATTCATTTTACTAGGATAGATTAACTAGTAATTGAAGACTCAAGCTATTCCAGGATGGTGAAAATAATTGGTCTGAAAAGACTTTTCTGAATGTGTGCATACATTATGTTGCCATTTAGGTGGCGCCACTCCTTGCATAAAATTTACTTCGCATAATTACAGACAGTTTTACAAAATATTTAGTTGTAACCTTCAGTACTTGCATACCACATATTTTTTCTCTCCGTTGAGAATGTAATAGCCGCCTGCTGTAGATATTTAAATGGGGCTAAGGATTGATTTCTGCAATCCCATGGAAAAAAGTCTTTGGCTACTCATATGACAGAAATGACCAGTGGTTTAAGCCACTCCTTTTCTTCTGCTTCTAGGCCCTCCACAATTTGCTACCACTTGTTTGCCAGGGGAAAACATCCCTGCAGAAAAGCAGCTGGCTGGGGCTGTGTGTACATGGCTCAGATGCAAAGTCCTCCAGCTTTCATTAAAGTGCTGACAAAAGCTGGTTTGTGCTAAGACAGCAGACTTTGCACTGAGACATGTGCAGGTGCTCCATCCTGCCAGGCCAGCTGTGGCAGCGGTGGCACAGACAGCTGGAAGGGCTCTGCCTGCAATAACCTCACTGCCATTTGCCAGGCTGTCTCTGTCCTTGTCCCTGGACTGGAAGTGTGGGTAAACTGCTTTGTTCAAGGAATAATCGCAAGTGTTATCCATAAAAGGGTACCTGTGTGATGGATGAAGTAAACCTGTGACTTCTCCCACTTCCAAGCAGAATAATTCAGTGGGAAAATTCTGGTTCATTGTGTTCAGAGCATTCAGTTCACACCACCTTCAGGTCTGGTGGCCTTCTGCTAAATCCAAAGTAGAGGTGAAACCTTTCCATGGTTACTGCAGACAGCCGGGAGCAAAAGAAGGTCTCCGAGTTTTGTGGTTCTGTGTCAGAGCCAACAGCCATGTGGACTTAAGGGGAAGGCATGGTAAATTTGCTAGCTCATATGGGGCAGTAGGAAGGGAGATAAGCTCAGAGAGAGCACATCAGATGTGGTATGTGTAGGGTGATTAATAGGACGAGAGACATAATAGGGAAGGAAAATTATGATCTAACATACTGCACATCATTTTTAGGATTCAGCAAGACTTCTGTGTTCAGATTCATATTTCATAAGAATTTATTTCTCCCTTTTCATTAGATGCCAAAAATCTTTCTGTTTTGTTCCCCATTTCCTTTTTCTCTCTGCATTGTTTCTTCCCATTTTCTGAGTATTTGTAAAACTCAGTTTCACAAACGCTCATTGTTTAAACATAGCGGGTTGTAAAATATAGGGGCCAATTGTTGATCATTCTCACAGATGTAAAGATAAATCTAAAATTGAAGTAAAAATGTTGAATGGCTGGGTTTTTTTCACATACAGACAAATCTCATTATAAAAGTATAAAGAATTGTCCTGCTGCCCTTCCTAGATACATAGCTTAATACTGGATGTATTTAGTTTTCAGAGTGCGTCTCCACAGACAAAAGCCAAGATAAAGTAGGAATATTCAGTTGCTTTAAAATGGCAGAATATTTATAAAAAACAAAGCTGCATTCAGCAAAGTGTTGTTCATTTAGATGGATGAGCTGAGCAATGTAATTAATTCTAACTTTAATGTGAGCTTCTACGTGTACGATTAAGAAGCCATACAGATAATTAGATTTTTAAGTTGACTGTCAGAGTTTGCAACCTGATGGTTTTGGTAGACATCACAGGCCTGGTTTTACTAGTCTGCTAGCTGTACAGCTCCTTGGCTCGCAACAGCTTGGCATGGTGTAGAAGGGAGGTGATATCTGCGTTCCTTTATATGACTAAGTTACTTTGTCATGAACCTAGTGTATACAAATCAAGATGAAGGACAGGATTCTTCATTCCACCCACAAGAAGGAGTAACTCATTTGAACAGAGAAATATTTCAGACGTAGCTTGAAGGTCATTTTGAACTAGCACAGACACGTTCATTTGGTGACAAACACTCCCTTAAGGTCTACACACTCCTACGTGGTCTCCTACGTAGGACAATTCTAGCTAATTAATTTGGCAGACTAGATTTCTTCTTCAGCTTACAAAGTGATGCAAGATGCACGGATGTGACACAAAAAATGTGCTTCTACAGGGAACAGATCAAAATCCCCACAGGAAAAAAAAATCTGGCCACTAGATGGTTGTTATTTGTAGTGGTTGTTATATTCAGTGGCTGATATATTCAAAACACGATGCAATGGTCATTGCACAGCAACTACTTTCACAGTGCAACTAGTACTTTTTACTTCGTGTTTCAATTTCTCACATAGAAATAAGAGCTAATGAATGGGCTCTGCTTCCCTGACACTTTGTCACCACCGACATTTTTTCCACTTACACAGATGTTCATTAAAATGATACAATTTCCCAGCTTTATTCTGCCGTCACTGTCCAACTCCCAGTGAGATCTATGGCATGGCAGTCTGTGGTGAAATGAAAGATGCGGTGACAGCTCATCTGACACGTTCTTTTTGTTTCAAAGGTAGTACCCAATTTAAAATACACAGAGGTCAACCTGAACCCACAAGCTGTCCGCAGCCAGTAAATGAACAGCAACCTACCCTGCAAGTAATTGAGAGTCTTAGGCTTTGAAAAAGCATCATTAGTCTAAGACCATTAACATCTATGGCTTGGGAAAATATCTCCAGCCAGCTTTCGCAGAAGGGCACGACTGCCTTCAGTGCTGAGGCACCTTCCTGAGGAACAAGTGGAACAGGGTTTCCACACTACGTTCAAGTCATCCCCACTATGGTAAGCAGGTGGCTTGGGAGATTTTAATCTGATTGCATTTGTGAGTTGACATTCAGGAATTTTGTCTCTCTTTAGAACCATCAATCAAAAGTATTTACAGATTTAGGAAACTGTCACTAAACAGACCTGGCCAGGAACTGGATTTCCCATTTCACAGGAAACTTCATGCTGCCAATTTTTTACCACTTCAACCTAATAAATTCTATTTTTCTGTAGTTGCAATAAATTTCATAGAGAGTTCAAATTTCTCTGAATTGTTTTTTGTTTCTTTGATTTTTTTTTTCTAAAAATGGCCAAAATATTCTTTCCTGGACTTTTTTTTAGTTTTATCAGTTTTCCTTTTCCTCTGACTTACACCAACTTGGAGTATTTTTCAAAGCATTTCATTTTTGACAGCAATAACACTACATTAACAAAAAGAATCCCTGAACAAGCTACACTAAAGATCTCATCTACTGTATTGGGCATACACCTTTCTATTTCTTTCCCTACTTTTACAGTTCCTAGACAGCCTCATGTTCACCCAGAAGAGGAGCATAAACATGATGGCAGTCATTCTGTAAGGCCTTAGTTCAAGAAGCTTTTAATGGCTTCAGTGGTTATTTCTTTAAAAATATTCTTGCTAATATTGCTCTAGCATCTATTTATATCTGAATGAAAAATGCCAGGAAAAAAAAAAGCTCAGCTTTGCTCCAATAAATGTTAAAATCCATAACAATTTAGAGAGCCACTGCAGAGCAGTGAACCACTGAAAGGAATCACTACGTGAAGAAGCTTCTTCCCCTCCCTTCGAGTCTTTTCTCTATGAGATGATATTTTTTAAAGCTCTCATTACAAAATAGAAATATTGAAGGTCTTTTGCATGTGCTAAGCCAAATGTACTGTAAGAGCTCCTCTCAGATACAGGCACAGCTCTGATTAGCACTGTAAACTTCAAACTCTTTTTACGTCAGCCTGTACTTCAGCGCATTAGGTTCCATCTCTGAGGGGAGGGTGGCAGTCAAGTTCTTGATGCAGCAAATTTCTTAGTTGATTAACTAAATTCATAAGATGAGCCAAACCAAGGAGCTCTAAAACAATGACCAATGTACACATAGCCACTGTTAAAAGGACTAATTGTTTGGCTTGTGATTGTATTTTACCTTGAAGAGTGGTGGATCATTTTTTGACTTATGTCTAGGAACTAAACTTTCAGAATACACTGGAAATATCTCTGTTTACCAGGCTCAGTTAAAAAAGGTGCATACACAGCATTTATGTAGTGTTTTGACAGACTTTATTTTCTGCTTAAGTGATTCAGTTTTCCCTGGATACATATGGCCCTCTCTTTGTTATGCAGAACTGTAATTGCACAGAAAGAGGATGAGGTCATCAACTAAGTTACAATATACCCACTAAACATTTCAAATATCTTTAAATAAACTAAATGTTCTGTAACTAAAATCAGATTCTCACCTACTTTAAACATTAGGCTGCTAGGCTAAATGAGAAAAAAAAAATAGTATCTGTTAATAAAAAGAAACACTGATAACAGCATACAAAATAGCATTATACTTAGAAGAGCCAGTAGCCTTTGGACCTTTGTACCCACCGAAGTTTCAGATTCAGGGAAGTTTTTTATGTCTTAATTGCTGTAGGAGAGCTGAGCAATTTTATCGGACAAGAAGGATGAATACTGAAGAATCTGTCAACAAATTTCAAGATCCAGATACTTCGAGCCTTCTGTCTGAGTAAAAGTTTAGTACTAACTAAAGAAGAGGATATAGCGGTGCAGTGCAAAAGAGGACAGCAAGTTACAGGACTTCGTAGCAGAGAATGTCTGGCACAAAGATGCAGGAGGTCAGTGCCCACACAGAGGATTGTCTAAATCAGACCAGTCAGTGCATACATTATCTTTGACGTCTGCTGGTGACCTCTCTGAAGTCGGGCTTTGGGTAGATCCAAAACTGTGAAGCCAGAAAGACAATCCAGATACGGGTGAAGGTGCGACCACAACTCCAAAGGCCTCAGCGACTCCAGTCTCAGAGGTACAACTGAACAGGCTGCTCATGGCCAGCCCCTGAGACAGATGTGGGACGGCAGCTGGCAGGTCAGAGGGTCTCTGGTACTTGCGCATGTTCCTGAAACCACTCTTCAAGTGCAAAGGCACAGTCGGTGCTGTCTGAATGCAGATGTTATCACCCACAGCTGACAACCACAAGTGGAACAAAACATTACTCAGAACTTAACGTCATATATTAATAATTTGCCTGGCATAAGCATGAGCAAGAAGACCTTGCCCCAAAATGTCAGATACTTCATCTACAATATTTTTGAAAAACAAAAGCAAGGCATGACAGAGAACTTGTAAGGGAAGGGAAGAGAAAGGAAAGGATGGACTGATATTCCTAAAAATAAGTGGCTGAACTGGTAGACTGCAGGTCAGGTACTGGGCACACAAGAAGGTCCTAACTCGCCACCTTTTCTGCAGCAGTTCTGAAGGAGACAAGGCATGACAGCTGGTGAAAACTGGTACGTCCCTCTGCATCCGCGCATGGCATCCTGTCAGGAGAACCCCAGACCTGGCAGCCAGCCTCCAGCACTGAAAAACTGGGACCACCAATGCAAGTCCACCCCTCACATACTGCCACGGGTATCTAAGACAGTCTTCCCATCTCTCAAAAGCCTCCTCTGAAGGGTAGAACAGCACATCTGAGTTAGGCTTCTGGTTATGAATCCTCTGGAAGATCCTCTTTCTCTCTGTTGACTACATGGGGAGTCCTTCAAAATCAAAGTCTTAATTTGGTTGACCAAAATTAGTCACCTAAAACTAGAGAATGTGAAGTCCTTATCCTTTCTTCAAGACATGTAATTTGGGCAAAGTAGACAAATTTTTAAGGTTTAAAAAATGTCTTCTGATAAATCAATGTTTGAGATTCAGCCAAATACCTTTCCATAATTTCCAAAAATGCGAAGCAACAAAAAATTCTGTTAATAGGAATGAAAGATACCACCAACCCAGAATCCCTGGGCTGAGTAAACTACAACCTCTGGTAACTTCTGAAGTCTTTGTGGTGACACTGTATGTCTTGCAGTGAACATTTTTTTCTCTGCTGATATTAATAAAACACTTAAAGAAAATTATTTATGCTATTATTTATTGTAGACACCCCATTCTACGTGGATGCAAGAAAAGGGTATAATCTCTGCTTAGGAGAGGTTATAAGTCAAATAAAGTTTACTAAAAAATCAAAATTATCATGGTAAGCCAGCTTTTTATTACTATCACGGCTCTGCTGTATTACGCTCCACAGTGGCTATAGTGAGACAGTTGTTGAAAGCAGCTTTGTTTATTGTTAACCAATAACTTAGCAGGGGGAGGGATTCCTGTCACAAGGCAGGATGTAAGGAAGGAAAAATAACAGTGTATTTATGTTGTTGTTTTTATTCTGTAATATTCTGTATAATCCAAGTAGCTGATGATGCTATTTTCTTGGCAGCAGAACAAGGAGCTATTGTAATTAGAAGCAGACGATCTTCATACGAAACATACAGTATATGTTACAGCTTTCTGAAACACTATGGCAAGATTCAAGGTTATAACAGAAGAATGTGGAGAAAGCCCATACAAATGAAATAAGGAAGAAAAGAACTGGACACGCTGATAATTTCTTCATCTTTTTCATGGGTAAAGTCAGCCAATGACACCCATTAGTCCTGCATATCATCCTCTGAAGCTGGTGGTGATGTTGCAACTCAGAGCCACCGCAGGACAAGATCTGGGAACACCCAGGTCCAATCCTGCCACCTGTATAAACTCCTCTGTGAGCAAAGGGCAAGGCAAGGCTGGGCTTTCACTGCCTGTATAACAACAACTTTTTAAATTAACACTTTACACAGAAAAAAAAGTAGTTACCTGAAAAACATTACTTTCTTGCTGAAATACGGCATATAAAGAAATAAATGGAATGTATTTATTTCCCAGCAGTCAGACATGGCAGATACACCATATCTCTCTTGTAATTTTCTCTTCTGTGCCCTCCCTCTCCCAAAATGCATTTGCAAAATTAGAAAGGGAGAGAGGACAGACAGCATCAGTTGACAGGTTCCTCTGTAACCATGGTGTTAACATTGAGAAAGACAGTATTTACCTTCGTATACTTTTTATTCAAAGATACAGCTTAGCGTAGAATAATATATCAAATGCAAACGTTTTGAATTTTTTTATAAATGCATTCCCCTTGTTTTTTTAATGGTGGAGTTACATCAAGGTTTCTTAGGAAGGGTGTATATCACTCATGCTCCAGAAAGGGTATCTAGCCAGCTAGGCATTGCTACAGAGTGACAATATATAGAGACTTCTGCAGGAGCCCAAGTGTTTTTAGTCCAGAGCAGAAAGCTCTTTGCTAGGAACTGTGAGAGATCAGCTGTCTAGCTTGCAGCACTGAAACCAGGTGCCTGGAACTGTCTGCAGTTAGTACCTGCCTTCAGGATGAAAAGAGATATTGCAGGTGCTGGCTTCATACAATTCACTCTAGGCAATTCATCCCCAGATAGTTCAGGTTTATCTTTAAAGCAGTGGACAGACTAGTAATTTATGGCCCAAATGCTGAGTGTTTTCAGCAACATAACATCATAGCCATTCAGTATTGATGAAAAGAAAAAGAAAACAAAAAAACTTGAAACGTAGCATTCTAACTCCTAAACATCTTCTTGTATGATCAGTATTATAATTAACAACCTAGAAATCCAGATTCCCACCGCGCAGAAAAGACCCCCAACCAAGCAAGATTATGATCTGCGTTGTTAACACCAGGTAGCCTCTCTGCGAGAATCCCTTCTCCCCACGCTGGGCTACGTGCTACCCTTGGTCACACAGCGCCCATCCCAGAGGCGCCCACATGTCCTGTACTTGCAGATGACACCGAGTGCGGCTCCTGCTAGAGCCCCGCGCTGCCACAGCTCTCGCCAGAGATTTACCAGCATATTGCCAAGGACTGGCGCTGGTGGATGCCGCTCACCACGTCACGGCTGGGGAGTTATAGTTACTGCAAGCAGCATTGACTGGTCAAAGACTGGGGAGCAGGTCAGAGGCCTAAACCAACATCTTCAGCAAACAGAATACTTCAATAAAAACGTAAAAGAAATGAAAGATTGATTTCCCAGTAAATTTGATTTTTTAAAAGCAATTTCTCCACTACCATCATGCACTTACAGAAAAAAATACTGCAGACATTTCAAATTGCCACTAGACTTTCTTAACCACCAATTTAATGTTGTTACTTATTTTGAGAAATATAATTCATAGGTATAATGAAGGCTTACACAACTCCTTATTTCTATTTTGCTGAAACTAGAAGTAATCATTGTATATTCAAAACTATTCAACATCTAGCTCTCCCTTCCCTAACCCATACAAAATTATTTTAGGTCTTTATAAATAACTGCAATTCTGTGTATGTAAACTGTTTTCTGAATTCAGCGAAAACTACGAATCTATTATGGCAGCCTTTCTGCAGGAAGAATCATGACAGGAAACAGAACTTTTTCAAGAGTTGGACTCATACATTGGAAGCCCCTTGTGCAAGTGCAGATAACTATAAATCTCATCACATTCAAAAGACGGTAGAAATCTCTCACTAAAATCTCAATTATTTGATTAAGGTTTCTGCTAAGCTCTTCTAGACACACACACAATATACATATATGCATTTTTTTCCTCAGTCCTACAGAACTGAAAAGGCAAATAATGGATGAAGAATTCTAAAACAGCAGGGACAAGCTCTGAGAGAATAGGGTATCATACTACCTGAATAGCACAGTTAAGACTGGTCCATTCACTTCTCAGCCAGATCTGTAGCCGCCCTTCCATACATACTATTGCTCAAAATATTAACTTTCCTTAAGCCTGTTTAAATACATATTATCGGATAAATGTATAGATTTCAGATATTTCAAGAATAATTTTTGAATGAAACTGTTATTATTTCCCCTCTCTTTGTCATCAGTTTTCAAGATGCTGTTAATGTAAACTAGAAAGTACAGAATTGTTCAGCACAGATGGCATAGCAATAAAAATCTGGACATTTTTCAAGTGAATATCTGTCTTTGGACTTACTTGCTAAGCATATGGAATAGGAACTACTACATACACTTCCATCCTCTAGTAGGTGTGGGGGGAAACGTATTGACACAGGATGAGGGAAAGGCTGAGGTACTAAATGGCTTCTTTGCCTCCATCTTTAATATTAAGACCAGTTGTGCTCCAGGTACACACTCCCCTGAGCCAGAAGACAGGGATGGGGAGTACAGGGAAGTCCCAATAATCCAAGGGGAAAAGGGTAGTGACCTGTTACACCGCTTAGACACAGATAAGTCTATGGAGCCAGATGGGATTCATTCAAGGGTCTGAGGGAGCTGGCAGAAGTGCTCACCAAGACACTTTACATTATCTATCAGCAGTCCTGGCCAACTGGGGAGGTCCCAGTTGACTGGAAGCTGGCAAATGTGACACCCATCTACAAGAAGGGCCGAAAGGAAGATCCAGTGAATTAGAGGCCTGACAGTCTGACCTCAGTGCCAGGGAAGGTCATGGAACAGATCATCCTGAGTGCCATCACGCAGCACATACAGGACAACCAAGCGATCAGGTCCAGTCAGCATGGGTTTATGAAAGGCAGGTCCTGCTTGACCAACTTGATTTCCTTCTATGACAAGGCGGCCCACTTAGTGGATGAGGGAAAGGCTGTGGTTGCTGTGTACTTAGACTTCAGTGAAGCCTTTGACACCGTTTCCCGCAGCATTGTCCTGGAGAATCTGGCAGCTCATGGCCTAGGTGGGTGTAGTCTTCACTGGGTAGAGAACTGGCTGGATGGCCGGGCCCAAAGAGTTGTGGGGAACAGAGCCAAATCCAGCTGGTGGTCAGTCACGAGTGGTGTTCCCCAGGGCTCAGTACTGAGGCCAGTTCTGTTTAATCTCTTTATCACTTATCTGGATGAAGGGATTGAGTGCACTCCTAGTAAGTTTGCAGACAACACCAAGTTGGGTGTGAGTGTTGATCTGCTGGAGGATAGGAAGGCCATACAGAGGGATCTGGACCAGCTGGATTATTGGGCTGAGGCCAATTGTATGAGGTTGACAAGGCCAAGTGCCGGGTCCTGCACTTGATTCACAACAACCCCATGCAATGCTACAGGCTCAGGGAAGAGTGGCTGGAAAACTGCCTGGTGGAAAAGGACTTGGGGGTGTTGATTGACAGCCGGCTGAACATGAGCCAGCAGTGTGCCCAAGTGGCCAAAAAGGCCAACAGCATCCTGGCTTGTATCAGAAATAGTGTCACCAGCAGGACCAAGGAAGTGATCATCCCTCTGTACTTGGCACTGTTGAGGTCCCACCTGGAATCCTGTGTTCAGTTTTGGGCCGCTCACTACAAGAAAGACATTGAGGTGATGGAGAGAGTGCAGAGGAGGTGACAAAGCTGGCGAGGGGTCTGGAGCACAAGTCTGATGAGGAGCGGCTGAGGGAACTGGGGCTGTTCGGCCTGGAGAAAAGGAGGCTGAGGGGAGACCTGATCGCTGTCTACAACTGCCTGAATGAAAGGAGGTTGTAGCATGGAGGGTGTTGATCTCTTCTCCCAAGTAACAAGTGATAGGACAAGAGCAAATGGCCTCAAGTTGCACCAGGGGAGGTTTAGATTGGATATTAAGAAAAACTCTTCATGGAAGCGGTTGTTGGGTACTGGAACAGGCTGCCCAGGGAAGTGGTGGAGTCACCATCCCTGGAGGTGTTTAAAAGACGCATAGATGAGGATCTTAGGGACGTTTAGTGCCAGTGTCAGGTTAATGGTTGGACTCCATGATCTTAAAGGTCTTTTCCAACCAAAATGATTCTATGATTTTATACTGCAGTATGGTAACACTCTTGATAGTGATTATTGAGAAATTACTATTACTTGAGTACAATATTAAGGGTCACTTGACGTAAAAGAAATATCTTTAAAGAGGTTATCTACTTTGGTACCATATTTAACTCTTTCTACTTGATCTGGTACAGTATGAAATCCATCTGCTGTTTTTAGATATCTTCAACGTTGAGGCTCAAGGTGGTAATATCAAGGATGAAACATCTAAATGTGACTTCCAGTCAGCTGAAAGGAAGGCAGGGGTTTAACTCATAGGAATACAACATGGACTTGGACTACAAAAATTAAATTCTACCCTCCTAAAAGAAAAATCTGTCTTGCTATATGAATAAGCCTGTATCACTATTATTTTGGAATGAGGGAGAAAGAAAAAAAAAACAGGATTCAGAAACCATTTTAGGCCAGCAAGTTAGACCATTTATCACACAAAGACAACATAGCTAGTGTAGCACTGTAAAGAGATACCCAAGTTAATTTTAAGCTGGCTGGTCAAGCGTCAGAAGCTCATATTAGAAGGCCACCCATGGCAGCAAGGAACTGAGTGTTAACCAGCTTACCTGCTTAGAGTCAACTACGCCGTATCAGACTCTTGTATGGCTGCTTCTGATACCTAAACGGCTAAGTTACAGCTAGTTTAAGTATTGGTAACTCCAGTCCATTATTTCTAAATATTTTTTAAGAACAGTTTTGAGATGGTAATATATCTTCACAGTGACAACTCCTACACATTCTCTCTCATTTTAAAAAGAAAATAGGGATTCATCCAAACTTGAAAAGGTCCCTCAAATTAGGAGGTATCGATTGCTGCAAATCAAGAAACATTTGAAATACACTTCTAAGAAAATCAGATTATTCAGTCTTTGACATCATGAATTACATTTTTTGAAGGGATTGTTATGAAATTTCTCATACAAAATTTGCATATATGCAGTGTCTCTATATTTTTAAATTATTTCTCATTGATTCCTAGTGTTAGATTAATTTAGTTTATTGTATAGCTATCATGTGATACTTTTTTTTTTAATCTAAGAGAACTCAGAACTATGTTTAAGTCATGGCATATCTACAATTTTTTTTTCCAGCTGTCCAGCCCAACTAAATCTGAACTTTCTCTGACAGAATAATTGTCACACTGTTGTGTTTCTTTAGCATTAAGCACAACTGCACTCTAAGAACCTCTGGCAATAATTGAGACTGTTGTATTGAACACAAATTATATGATAAAAAATGATCACCTTCCCAATCAGACCTTATCAACAACTGGAAAAGAAAATTTTAAGAGATATAAAACTTTTTAACAATCATCTTCTGAGACTCCTTCTATACCAGTGTGACTGTGGTTTTCTTTGTGCAGTTAAAACTGAGCACAGAGCTACTGCTTACTACTCTTCTATTCTAATACAGGTCATGTAACATACCTCACATAAGGTCAATGCAATTTTGGGATACGATTTTTTCAAGTGCTGAGTACCTGCCATTCCTCTGAAACATAAACTTCTGCTATGTGAGATTTCTAAAGAGCGAGTCTGCGATATCTCATACAAATCTTGCTATAGGCTGTAGATGTGGTAGTGGTATAAACAAGGTAGAAATTGTTCTTAAAACACTAAACCCTAAAATAAAGCAAGAGCAAGAGTAGAGACATTCTGGTGAATCAGGATGCCTGGAAATGCTTTCAAAGTACTGCAGTTCAGACATGGATACTTGCAGCATCCAAGAGGTCTCATGCTCCCTAAAATAAAACCTGGCCAGTTTCACAGCTCTTCCAAAAAGTCAACTTCCACAACAAGGTGCTTGCTGTCAAATTAGTTGCCCCTTGAGGAATCAAATTATGTGCCTCAAAATCTATATTTAAACCCTTGCTGCTACATAATCAGACTATTAACACCATCCACTCACGCATTCTTTGAGATTTGGGACAATTCCACAATTACTACACTCTGGCTGGTGTTAAATTTCGGAGTCGTCTACTCTGTATTAATTACATCATGTGAGAGTAGGGTATGACTAACCTCTTCCTAACATTACCCGCAGCACATAATACATGCATAGGGCCTTAGTGACACACATTTTTTTTTGTGCTATACTCTGGCTGACAACTAATAGTGCTACAGTTTAGTGATTTCTAAGCCAGTGAAGGAAATAGCAGCTAGTTCACAGTTACCGTTAACTTCTGCTTTAAGAAGTACTCAAGATAAAGAACACTACATAAAATCTCATTATTATTCTGCCTTCCCCTACATTTGAGTTTCATTCCTTTTATTATGTATTCCACTCTGCCTGTGCTGTATGCATCTCCTTCTCTTCTGAAGGTGACAATAACAACATGAAGAAGGACTAGGAATGACATGTAATAGAATATAAAAAAGTGAGCTTGAAAGCACCAGGCCTAAAATTGCTCTTTATTGGTGTCTTACACATCTTTGCTTCTTGTCATACTTTAAGCAGCAAATGGAAGCACTTAATAATGTTTCTCTGTGAATTTAGTAAGAATGTTGGAGTCCCTTAATTTGATTTACGGAGACAGTATGAAATGGAAACATAAAAAAAGAAAAAAGTGTAATTACTTTTTCCTCTCTGTGCCACTTTCATATCAGTATGTCCTTACCTGTAAAAGGTTTCAATATTCATGTCATATTTTAATAATCAAAGGAACTCTTTACACCATCAATGAATTCCTATTAAGATGCAAATCAAGAATAATGTCTGATCTTCTAGTAGAGCCTGAAAGCACTTTCCTAATTAGTCAAGCTCCATCTAACATCTGACAAGACTTCCCTCATCATAGGAAAACTGACTTTAAAATTATCTTCTGAATTCACATCTGTGGTCATCAATAAAGGACTAGAATTGCATATAAACCATCAAAATCATATCATGATTTTTAATTGTCACTAAAAATCAGTATGCATTTTCCTTAACAACAGAAAGTGTGAATGCTTTGGTTTAGTTGATTATTCGGTATTTCATAAACTGATTCTCACACCTGAATTCCTTTAGATGCTAAAATGAAATGTGCCATGCTAGACAACCAGAACAGTACTTCACTGACTCGAGTCACTTTAACTATGCATCAGGTGAGTTTTTCTTCATGCTTTCTCTCTCACGACTTTGTGAGTTTTGCAGTATGTCCCTTTTATATATATATATGTGCATATATATATTTACATTTTCTAAGGCATATATATATGCCTTAGAAAATGTAAATCTATAAAGCATCTATGGTGATTACATGATTATGACATCTTGCCTGTTGTTATCATTATACAGTCCATAATTAACCTTCAAAGTGCTTTGTTGCTATCTCAGGTTGAGTAATAAAATCCTTGAGACAAGCACCATAGCTTGCCTTCATTTTTAGAGTGCTTGCTTTCCTTGCAATCAATAACAGATTAATAATAAATTATTAATATTTCTGTCCCTTTCAGACCTTCAGTTGTATTGAGCAGAACTTTGCTAAAGCAAACGGATGTCTAAGTTCAAGCTGAAGGAGAACTCAGTCTCACAGTAGCAGCTTTACTATTTTCTTCATGCATTTTGGCAGGCTGATCTCCCATGCTGCAGTTACGGGCACATTGGGAAAATCCAAAGAAGGTAAAATAGGTATAGGTGTTTTCCACCCATGTTCAAAAGAAGAAATGCTCCAAAGAGGCTTAACATATGTGCTGGCCCTGATTCAACAGACTTAACTTCCATAACTAATTTTCAGTTTCCCCAACTTTAGCATGACTGCTCAGTATCTTAATTTAAAACTTCAGCCCAAGCAGATTTGTTTAAAGGAACTAATTCAGCTACATACACTAATGTAAAGAATTTACACAAGCTAGCTCTCTACATCTACATCTCCCCGAGGCAGTGTTCTAACAGCATCACAGCACAAACGTATATGCCATTACCAGAGTATTGCTTCACAAATCCGATGACAACTTCAATCTCCTGAATAATTGAAAAAAAAGATACTTATATGTCAAAAACCATCCAACTAAAGCTCAACTCAGAACAACTATCTCCATTTTCATTTTCATTATTTTTATTTCTACTTCTTAGATATCCAAAAGATAACAGATTATAATCTGGCCAGAATGGTGCTCTGTCATCTCTGTTGACCACGTAGATGCCAGAAGGTCTATTTTCCTTGTTATTTCCTACGGTCAAGTTTTCATTCAAATTCCTGCATCAGCAGGTCGAAAGTTTGCTTCTCTTTCAGCAGAAAATGGAAGCATCCCTGACCTCAACCTATACACAGCGATATGAATGAACCAACCCTGACAACTCAGTCTCTCCCAGACAGGGCTGCAGCAGAGCCCAGCCGGAGGGGACGCCTTACCCCAGCACTGTTTATCTGACCAGAAGCAAAGCACGGATGAAACATTGCAGCTCCTCCGAAAAAGCAGCACACAGTGCGTCTGCCTCCTTCACACCCTGCTCCAGGTCCCACTGCACTCACCCTAGAGTTTGATTTACTTCCCTGAGACTGTGGACACTTTCTTGGCTACATCCCCACCTCCGACCACATTGATAGAATCATAGAATAGCTGGGGTTGGAAGGCACCTCTGGAGATGATCTAGTCCAACCCACCTGCTAAGGCAGGTTCACCCAGAGCAGATCACACAGGAATGTGTCCAGGTGGGTTTTGAATGTGTCCAGAGAAGGAGACTCCACAACCTCTCTGGGCAGCCTGTTCCAGTGCTCTGGCACCCTCAAAGTAAAAGAGCTTTTCTTCATATTCAGATGGAACCTCTTGTGCTTCAGTCTCTGCCCGTTGCCCCTCATCCTATCCTTGGGCACCACTGAAAGGAGTCTGGTCCCATCCTCTTGACACCCACCCTTGAAATATTCATAAACATTGATAAGTTCCCCCCTCAGCCTTCTCTTCTCCAGGCTGAACAGACCCAGCTCTCTCAGTCTCTCCTCATAAGAAAGGTGTTCCAGACCCCTAACCAACTTCATAGCCTGCTGTTGGACTCTCACCAGTAATTCCTTGCCCTTCTTAAACTGGGGAGCCCAGAACTGGATGCAGCACTTCACATGTGGCCTCACCAGGGCAGAGCAGAAGGGGAGGAAAACCTCCCTCCACCTGCTGGTCACATTCTTAATGCATGTCTTCTTAATATTCTGTCCAAGTTCACCTCCATTCTCATTCACGTCAAACCTTGGCCTTTGCAGTAAGCGCAAACCAGCTAAATTTAGGGGTTTTGCGGATTTATTTTGTCATTGTTCTGTTTCGATTTTGTTTTGTTCTGTTTGAGGTTGTTTATTTGTTTTTTGTTGCTGGGGCCGACGAGATTCCCAAAAAGACTACTTCCCGTTTCTTCTCTGCCAACTCTTGTTGAGATCTCTGTAGCCTTCAAAAACATGCATGGTCTCCCACAGGGTCATGTCGAGGGTTCTAAAATAGGTGCTCTTAATTATATATTTTTAAAATTTATTTAATTGCACCTAACTTGGAACGCACGCTCCATCGCTGCGCTCGGCCACCTCGCAGACGGGGCAGGGGCAGCAGGACAGGCCACGTTCGCCGCCCACTCAGGAACTCTCCACAAGCTTCACGCCAAGACGCGACCGGTTTCACTTCCCACGCGCGGTTCCGAACGCACGGCCAGCACGGCCACAGCCCCGCCCCGCGGCACAACACCCCCCAACCACCCACGGGAGACAGGGAAATGGCGGCCACGGCCGCCTCTGCGGGCGGGAGGTGACCCGAGGCCGCCCCTCCGCACCGCGCAGCCCCACCGGGCCCCGCCGCTCCCTGTCACGTACCGAGCGCAACTCCCGCCCCGCCATAGGCCACGCCGCGGCTCGGCNCCGCGGGCACCGCCCCGCGGCCGAGCTGAGGCGGGTCCGCGGGTGGTGGTGCGGGGATCGGGGCCTCCCCGCCGCCGGCCCGTGGTTCAGGGCCGGGCGGTTGGCGGCTGCGCCTGGAGCCGCCGTGCGGTAACGGCTGCGCCGCGGGGCAACCGTCACACGCTCGGCGGAGGGAAGGGGCGTGCCCGCCGCCCTCCCGCTGCTCCCGCTCCGCCGAGAGGCTCCGCTCCGGGACGAGCAGCGGCTGTTGAGCCGTGGGAAGTGGCTGTCCCACAGCCGTGGGAAATGGCTGTTCTTAAGAAAGCGCACGGAGGAAATCCGGTCACCCGGAGCGATCGAGGTACTGGTGTGAAGCTGCACCATTTTTCGTGTGGTAGAGAGGCAACTTGAGAAAATGGCTGGTTGCGTTTGTGCCTTTACGCTTCCGGTCGGGTCAGTACAATTGGAGACACACAAATGTAGAGGAAAGTCACTGCTGATCCAACTGAGCACGTAGTTGGGGTTTTTTTGGGAAGCATTCACCTGTCACCCCCTATAATGTTTTCCAGGAAATTATTGAAATCCTTGAGACTTGAATATGCTTACAGTTAATTCCGCTAAGTCTATCCATTTGTTCCAGAGGTGAAGGAAACACTTCCTACTACAGATTTAAGACTTACATTGGGTCAAATAAGATTTATGGTCAGCCTTACAGATCATGAATCACAGACTCACAGAATGGTTGGGGTTGGAAGGGACCTCTGGAGATCATCTAGTCCAACCCGCATGCTAAGGCAGGTTCACCCAGAGCAGATCACGCAGGAATGTGTCCAGGTGGGTTTTGAATGTCTCCAGAGAAGGATCCTCCACAACCTCCCTGGGCAGCCTGTTCCAGTGCTCTGGTACCCTCAGAATAAAGAAGTTTTTTCCTCATATTCAGATGCAACCTCCTGTGCTTCAGTCTGTGCCCATTGCCCCTCATCCTGTCGTTGGGCACCACTGTGAGAAGAGTCTGGTCGCACCCTTGAGGTATTTATAAGCATTGATCAGTTTCCTCCTCAGTTTTCTCTTCTCCAGGCTGAACAGACCCAGCCCTCTCAGTCTCTCCTCATAAGAAAGATACTCTAGGCTCCTAATCATCTTGGTAGTTTGCCACTGGACTCCCACCAGTAATTCCTTGTCCTTCTTAAACTGGAGAGCCCCGAACTGGACACAGTAAAGGGCAAATGTGGCTGTGGACTACCCCATTTCAGCTGAAAACATCCTGAACCTGAGAGGAAGAAGAGAGTAACCGTTCAGTCTGTACCCTGCCGCCCTGACATGGGGCTGCCATTACTAAGGACCCTCATGCAGCGTTGCAGCTTCTCGCCCGCTGAACATCTGGGGACAAGCACTGCCAGTAGGTGAGCAAGGAAGGGTGAGGAAGAGGGCAATACAGACAGAACTGAAACCTTTTCTTGCACCTGGAGTGGCCTAGGGTCACCCACTACGCTCATGTCTAGGCATAGCCCTGACACCATGTGTTAGGAACAGTTCTGCCTTCAGTACTGCTGCAGCAAAGAGACAAGCCCTGGGTGTCCTGCTGTACCTGCTCCATGACCTGCGTGACCTACCCCAAGCCACCAGTTTACATTGCAATGCAGCCCTGGCCTTTGATCCTCTGGGTCTCAACCCAGTTATTTCTTTACAAACCCACAGTTTCCATGTGAGGTAAATCTGGTACTGAAAAATACTGAATTTTCACTTGGTACGGGAAATCCTGAGTAAGCTGCTTTTCTTCTTGTAAAGGCAAGCAAAACAAACCTTTGGTTTTATCGGAGTGCAACTTCAGCAAAGGTTTCTCAGTGCAAGCTCAGCATATACTCACTGATACAGTTTTTCTTTCTTTTTTGGACCTTTGCAGATCCACAATCATTCTCAGGGCCCTTCTCCAAGTTTGTCAGCATCCTTTCTGAAGCACTAATGTCAGAACTGGATGTAGCATTCAACAGCGGTCTCACCATCAGTGCAGAGAAAACAAAACAACCAAAAACCCCACGTCACCTCATAAGCAATACTCCTTTTTTAGGATACTGGAGTGAGGTTGCCTGCCTACTCACAGAACAATTATATTCTGTCAATTTTCAGCTTTCTGACCAGAAAAAAAAGATTGCCTTTCATAATGCTAGACCTATTTAGTTCCAGAAGAGAGCTCTCTCTTCTTACTTATAGTCTTGGCATAGAAAATCCAGGTCCTTTTTCTCACTTTGCCCTACACATGCTGCCCTCTACCTGAATTCAGGTTTTTATCTTAATCTTTTTCAATAGCTTCTTAACCCTCTTCTCCCCTGAGATGGTAATAACTGCAAAAGGCTACACTGATTCTAACAGTGCTATTTTTTTTTTTTTTTCTGAAAATCGAACCACAGTGTAGGTCTGAGATGAACACCTTGCAGAAGACCATTTCACAAGCATTTCTTTTTCCAACCAAGCTGATGATCTTCTCAAGAAGTTAGATAGTGTTTGGCTGACCAGATTACATTTACATGGCTAATCTAAGATTACGGTGAGTTTGTTGAGTGTATTAATCTTGTAACTCTTGTCGTCTTTTCCTAGTGACTGGAACCTAGAATTGTGTGATGAAATTTACCAGCCAGTGTAACTCTTGCTGGGACTAACACAGATTATCTCCCCGTTTTCAGACATACAGTTAGTCACAAGAAAGGATTTAGTTCAGTATAGACACAACTAAAGAAAGAAGTAGCACAATTTAGTAAACAGACTGTCTTCAAAGGTCAAGCTAGAAATATTTATGCATTAGTCTGAAAACAAACCAAAAACAAATGTACCCAAGCTAGTGGGCAATAGCAAGGTATTCACATGATGAACTAGACAGCCTGTGTATTTGTGCATCCACATGTGTATGTAGCAGGGCAATGGTAAGAAAGTGTCCTCATGGGGTAACTTAAAAGAATCATGCTCATTTTTATGAAGCCCAAAGCCATACCTTACAAGAGTGACTTTTCTGCTTTGACAAGAAAATGGGCCAGGAGATCACCTCTTTATTCCTTTCAGTTTAGTGGCAAAACTTTAGCAAGAAGCCCTTCCAGCACTTTATATTTCTACAAATGCCAAATTACAAAATATGCTGGAGAATCCATGCATTGCTTTGCTTATGAGCAGGAATGATCTAGCCTGAGTAGTGTTTAAAAAGAACCAAAAAACACAGAAAGGAAGGCAGACAAAAGAAGAAAGTAATACTAATGAAAAATCTCTCCTAGGGGGGATGCATCTTCAGGAGTTGGAATTTTTTTATTTCTCCTCTGGATAAGAAACTATGCTGTGCTATTTTATCTTTGCCGTTCTCTTAAGCTCTTTAATAGATGTCATACTTTAAGGGAAATCATCAACAGTTTCAATTATTTATGAATGCTACAGAAAAAACAATCAAATAAGACATGGAAGGCAGGCAGTAGGATGATCTCTAATAACTAGACATGGGTTAGTTCTTCAGATACTTTTTTAAATGAGAAGGATTTTTCTTGACAAATATAAAAGCATTTCACTACACAGTACAGAGACTAAACCAGGAACTATAAAATTCCTGATAATAAATATAATCTAAAGCAGCTTCATAAAAATCTTCATTTAACAACAGTCTGATTCAACTTCCTGGTAAGGAAAAAAACCCACCACAATAATAGTAGAGCTCACTTTTTTTATGGTGGCCTAAAACTGATTCAATCACTTCTTTCAGTCATTTGAGAATAAGACGCCCAATAAGGGTGCCATAAATGTAATCTCCTTCTCATTTCTGTATTTTGGCTAATGCTTTTTATCATATGTAATGGTGACACGAGCTGTGCTGCTGGCAGCAGATTCAGGGCAATGTGTTATTTCCATGTCCTCTTCCTCCACGCACACCACAATCCCAGTAGAGGTTTCATCTCTCAGTGCTATTCATTTAATTGCTTTCCTGGTTGATCTCTAACCTGTAGACTGAGCCAGTTTGAAACCACTCTTTTCTTATAAAGAAGGTTTTTCAGTTGAGCATTTCTCAGAACTGATTTAGAGACTGCATAACTCAACCTATTCAAAATGAAACAAACAAATGAAACCCAAACCAAATGGCAGCGATCTCTGGCAGAGCAGCAAATAAAGGTGAGAACAAGCAGCTCTGGGAGGGGGGCGGGCAGGAGGTGGGATAGTATCAATAAAATAGCGATTCATCATGGCTATAACCAGAATAGTTCCTCTGACCATACCTTTAGTCCTTATCTCCTGCTCCATCATATTGCCTGTACATGACTTCTTTAATTGAAGTGATATGACTTTTGGGTCACTTTCCTTGTGTTAATACGTGATGAAAGACCTAACAGTCAAGTGAGGGAGGAGAAAGAATGAGGCAGCTGTTATAGTTTACATTCACCTTCCTCATATAATACATGACTAGAAGAATCTGAAGGCACGTCTCAGGCAAACATCAAAACAGCTATTATACAAATATGCGAGAACATCAAAGTGAAAGCTCTTGTGTACCCTAGTTGATTTCCATTGCAAATACAAAGCCAACTCATTTATTTTCCAGTTTGTGCTCGTTATTATTTTAATTTAACATGTTTGTCCAGAGGCAGCTGTCATGTTGATGCCATGGTGCTGTGTCACAAGCTGTGGCCTGAGACACCCCAGCTGGGCATCTCAGTATCAAGAGAATTTATTCATGCCTCATGCAAAATGTATTGTATGGGAAAGCTTGCACTGGTATTTTGCAAAATAGCAAAATCTGTTACTTTGGGATGTTACAGGTATTTTTAAGAAACCCATATGGGCTTATCTAGTCTACTTTTCCTGAAGATGGTCAGATTATATCTTAGTGGTAGATTGAAAAGCCTCAAGATGCACTTACTGACATCAAAAACAGATTGTCTGCACGTCCAGTTGTCCTTCTGCATGAGACAAGCTAAATGAAACCTGCTGGGTTAGTGGAACCACTGCCTATGCCAAGGTTAACATTTAACTGAAATTTTATTATAAGATCAGTTACAGGTCTGCTACAGAGCAACAATTCTACTGAGTTTTGAAGAGGAGGTGTCAGCTGTAGTTGTGAAGAATCATGCAAATATACCCTGGAGCCGCACATGAGAAAATAAAAAATAGCTTTATAACCAGTGATTTTAATTTCATTCATTGGCTGTTGCAGGCATCTCACAGGTTCGTGGAAATTGTGACTGGAAAGGACCTTAAGAATAGGTTACAGTTTTCTTAATGGTTATCCTAAGTTTATCTTGCTGCAATTTCAATAAACTTTTGTCCTGTTTGCTAGGGAACAGTGACAATGGGGTGAGCAGAGCCCAGGGCTGGCAACGGGGTCTGTCAGCAGCCCCAGACACAGGATTGGAGGTGAACCAGGGCCAGGTCCACCCAGGAGTAGCAGAAGATGAGACAGGAGATGAGGCTGAAGACACAACTGGAGACAAGGTGACAACATGAGCCTGAGGTCTATCTGGGAAGCCCTGACAGAGAACTGGGGCAGGAGAAGTCAGGATGGGGGTTGCAGGTGAGGCTGCTCAGGACAATGAAGACCCATTAATGCTGACAGCATCCTGACAGTATTTGCAGTGATCATGGTGATCAGTTACACTCTTCCGTGGAAGATGCATCTGCTGTTTTTATCCTTTCTTTTGAAGTTGTATTCATGGAAAGGAAAAAGAACTGTGAAAATGTACTTTAAAAAGGTGTATAAAATCATCCACTCAGTTCTTGTGTTGGTGGTGTTTTGTCTCCATACAAGCCAGTGAAACGATCCTGTTTCTTTGTTTTGATTATTCTTTTTATTTTTTTTTTCTCCTGGCTCTTGGCAAGAATGAGAACCACTTTACTCTAAATTCAGATATATGAACACATTCAAAAAGCAGTCCATGAGAACTTTGCCTTTCTTGCAGTGCTGTTTTTTTATCAAAACAATTGTATAAAGATTACTTTTTTCCCCTCAGAAGGTATTGTGAAACAATTTGAGTCTTCAGTATGGGAAAATTGGGAAAAGCGCAACCGCAGGCACTACAACTGGTTGCAGTTTCAGGTAAGATGAATGAAAACCCAGACCTCTGTCATCTCCTTCGGTTTATACATCCATTTACTGTGGCATGAGAATTGTCAGTACTGTCTCTGAGCAGTAGGTCATCCTCCCATGTTTTTCATGTACTCCAGGATCAACAGTTTTTTTATTTGCTCAGCACTATTAAATGCTCATACAAAAACCATGGGCTGAAATCTGATAATTGCCTCTCATCCTTCCCAAACTACCAATTGTTCAGCTTTTCTTCCAAACATTATCTACGAAAGATTTAAGAGAGGATAGAAGAGCTCTCTAAAGGCTGAAAATGCGAGTAGTTATGTTGAACTGAATAGCAAAATGAATAATATATGTTACGTGTTTTTTATATTTTTTAATTAAATGAAAGACCCCAAAGTTTCTAGTTTGCAGTATACTTTCTTGGAGCTTCTTCCAGAGGGTACACAGAGGTATACCTATACCCATTATGGGATCTTTCATACACATTGTGTGAACAGTGCAAACACTGAGTTATTTAAGAAAGAAGTATTTTGACAAGGAATAGCTATGTACGGAGAAAATGCACATACTTGGGAAATAGGTCAGTTGACAGTGCTAAAGCTTCACATATTTGACTATTTCCCACATTTTCTGCTGTATGTTTTATTAAACCAGGAACTTTTGAACCTTTGTCCCTGCAGGGAATTTAATTTAATCAAGGCTCATTCACAGGAGCGACAGATACTATATCTTGTCTCAAAGTGCAGTCTAATTCTGCCTTGATGCTGCTGCATAATGGATGCATACTTTACACTTACGTTCCAGAGTGTATTTTTCAGCTAATATACTGTCCCAGTACTGTAGAAAAATCATCTGAAAATTGAAATGTGTGTCCGTCAAATGGTAGAGATTAATAAAAATTGCTGTCTGCATGAAAAACCTGAACTAGTTTTCCAGCAAGAAGATATTTTATTAGCAGAAATAAGAAGTTCTTTTCTGAATTCATTCTCATATGATAAATTAACTTCTCTTACAGTACAGACATTAAATCATTCGAAGTTACCTTAGCAGGTTCTCAACATCTGTGCCCTTGCCCTTCCTTCAATGCCCAGCAGCAGGAGCACTCCTCTAGCTAGAAATGAAAATGAATTATTCATATAAAAATACTGAGCCACTTCTGAACCGATTAAAAGTCCCCCTGTACACTGACTCCATAAGGGATCATCTGAGATTATTTGCTTTGTGAATCCCTCACCTTCTGTAGCTTCTGTCTCATAACCTTTAAGACCAATGGCATTTTGCAGTGACACTTTTCAAGCCCAGATTCCTTACCTATTTTTTTTTTAATTTAAGATAAAGCATTTATATTTTGCCCGAAGCACTCATACCGTTGAAGTTTTCCATAGTCCTATAACTAAGACTATCCAGACAGAAAAGAAAATGGTTAAATCTCTCTTGCCTACTGCAGAAGTTCGACTTTTGTCAGTTGCAAGGGGACAAGAAGGAGGATAGATGGGTGGGACAGGACACGTTCCCTTGTTTGTTGCCAAGGGCTGAACTTTTGGTTTGCTTCATTTGTCAGCAAATGATCTTAGAATATTGCCACTCTGGTTTCTTTACAAGATAATTAAATAATCAAACTATTCATGATGCCTCTTCAGAATCCCATTCATAAGGCGCTCTTTTTCTGTATGTATTGCAAATGGTTGATATATGTTATGATCTGATAATCTGTCAGAATCATCTGATGCGTGAATTTTTTTCTCATTGTATGTACTTTGTATTGGACAAACTGCATTATTTGTTAATAATACTACTGTATTATGTCAGGACCCTATTGTATATGAAGTCTGGAATGCATTTTAATGAGAAAACAACACCCAAAAAAGTATTTCCTTCCCAGTATCAGTATAAAAAATAAATTAGAAATGTTTATGAACAGACTAACAAGAGCGAAGAATTAACACAAAGCTGGTCAGCATGATTACCAGTGATCTGATGCTTCAGACCAAACAGATTTCACTGTTTACTTTGCAAAGAAATCATGCTTCTTCCTCTTAAAAGCTAGATGAAAAATTTCTGTAACTATCCTCTTTATAGATCCTATCAGTGGGGGCTGCAAATTAAGAATATAAGAACTGTCATGGGATGATCTTCTGTATTACTCCCAGTTCTACCTACAATAGTTTGGAATAATCCAGCTCCATTTTAGAAGCACATCAGTTACTGGGTAGGGCTCCCCAGAAAGCAAGTCCTCCCAGTATGGAAGTATGTGTTCGAACCATTCAATATTTTTTTTACATTTACTCTGAGCAACTGAACTAGAACTGTCTTATGAGAAAAGATTAAAAACAACTAAAACATATATGACTGACCAAAAATGACTTGCATACAGATATAATTATAGGCTGCAGTATCAAAGAAAGACACTGTTTCGCATGGTCAAAGGGTGAATAAAGAGGTGATACATGTTACTTAGGAATCTGTGTTACTACTAAACTAACCTTTATCACTGTATAATTTTTGCAAATGGTGCGCTATAAAGCACTACATAGTTTTAAGAATTACATTAATAAGTGTGAAGTTGCATATGCTTTATGTATTTTTCTAAGTTTATGGGCCTATTGGGATAAATAAGATTTTATTAACTCTTGGATACTAGATCAAATACCTAGAGGATCTGCAAAAGTTTTTTTTTTTTTAAAAAAAAAGGAAGTCTGAAGAAAAATATATTTATGAAATAGTTCTGAACAGGTTAACCTCCTGTAGATTATTTCTGGTTTAGAAATATACTTCAGTGTTATCTTAAAGACTGACTAATTACACCATTTGCACAAGCTCCTTCTTCAGGCTTTTCGGTATTTTCAGCTCTCATGTGTGCAAGCCTAACATTCAGAGAATAATATAAACAGATGAATTGTTTGCAACTATGATACATTGTCTCATAGTTAATTTTCCAACTCGTGAAGAAGTCCAGTGCCCTCTCCACAGAGAACATGCTTCACTTCTCAGTCCTAACCGCAAGATATCCCACTATGTTGCCAGCACGCAGAATTTCACAGCATGCATGGACAAAGAAGGCTAATGTTCTGCATTCTTCAGAGAACATCCCGACAAACATACACACGCATCATCTGTGCAAGACAGTGCAATCAAAGAGGATTAGAAATGCAATGCAATCCTTCATGCTTTTAGTACCATTAACATCATCATCATGTCATTTGCTGGTGTTTTGTGCAAGCGTGCATGGGGTTAATTCAGCTTAAGTGGATTCCTTACCATTTTAATAGAGTGATTGTAAAACCTCCTTAAACATACGTCTATATCAGGGTGCTGCAGTGATTTAACAAAATCAGTTTCTAACCTGATTTTCCTCATGCAGCCAAAATCCAAGCTTGGAAATAGCCCAATCTTCCAACTGGACTATCAGTTGACAAATTAAAAATTCTTCAATGCCGTCATAAATAGCTTAATCTGCTATCATTTATACTGTAGGGGGAGAAGAAAATTGACATCCATGTGACAGATAAAACTGCTCTGCAGAAGAGGTGGGATTCATTGCATATGAACTGAGAGGACTATTTGGACTTGATTACAGGCTGAAGGGTGTTCGTGTATACCACATGGTTAATTTCTAACATGTAACATCTCTTGGAAGGCCGGATCCAAATCCCCCTGAAACTTGGACTGTGTGGTCTTTGTGACATCCATAACACAGGCTGTTCTCTGAGTTCAGTGGTTGCTCACCCATGGAGGAATAATACTGGAACTTCTGGAGGAAGGTAATGGTGATGTTTGCCTGCCCTGTTTGTGAGGAGAAAGCGGATGTGATGAGAGCCACACAGTGTCATCAGCACATCTCCCACCAAAGCTCAGTCCTACAACCAGTTGTCCTTGATACTGAAAACTTTTTTTTCCTTTCTAGGCCTCAGTCTATAAGTGCTTGTAGAGAAGCTGTTATTCCAGGAGATGAAAACAGAGTGTGATGGAATCGTCTATGAATTGATTGTCTCTGTGCTTCTAGGGCATCAGCAGTCAGAGCTGGGATAGTGGTTATCCTTCACCTGGGGAAAACCTTACTAAGAAACTGAAAAAGAGACCAGAAATCAGCTTTGCTGTCTCTGGATAACTGACTCTGTCTGCTGTGTTTCTAATGCTTTCTGTGACAATGCCGGGTTCACGGCTTGCTCCCTCTTGTCAAAACCTCTGGCACCTCATAACAAGCAGTCCCAAATTGCCAAATGCAGGCTTCACTTTATACTGTAATCTGATTTACCTTCTTTTTAGTGGTCAGAGCTTCAGAGAATCTGTGGGAAAAGATCTCAAAGTCTCTTAGAAGCAAAGCACAATTATTCTTCACTAGGCTTCAAAAAATTAAAGGTATATTTTCTACAATTTATTCAAAGACTTTGAGATTTTTTTTTCCTCTGCCCACATAATTTAGGTATACCTTCTGTTCCTAATGAAGTATTAAGCTGGGCATAAGCTTAGTCTATTAAGCTAATGATGGAGCAATGAAGAATTGCTGTTTTTCCTGCTTTGAATGGGGAGCTGAGGTCTGCTAGAGTAAAGATAGTATTTTTGGAATTGCCTGAGGGACAGAAAACTCCTGAGTTGAAAACCCAGTGGGAAGCCATGGGGACGGTAGTGTACTTTGTTGCCAACTAAAAATGTATTGGAGAAACCTCATGTCATTTAAGGTAAGTTTCCGTTTTCTCATTTGCTGAGTTTAACCCTCATGAGAATTTTCATGTCAGCAAATGAGACTGAACACAGGTTACTGCCAGAGCCCTATGCCTCTTCATATCTACCCAGAGATGCCATCTGCTAGAATATATGGAAAAAAATGAATGCAAAATATTAGGATTATAGTTGAAGGAAAATCATGTGAAGACTGTATTTATGACTTCATGGTTTTATCTTGGACATTATTTAATCATCTTTAGTAGAAAAAATCTGTTTTACACTTATTTTGTCTTACATTTTCAGGTTTTCAGATGTTTCTGCTCAGAAATATCTATCCTGGAAGGAAATGTAAGAGGAGATAGTACAGGTATAACACTTCAACATTCGAGGCGAGGTGTAAAAGAGAGTGCTGTAAAGATTACATCTTCCTACTCCATTTTTCTAACCAGACTGCGCCCTGCAACCACTAAAACATCCTCCATGCTGCGATTCAGTCTTGGTTTACTCACAAAGCATTTGAACGTAATGAATAAGGAGTGACATTTTAGTAAGCGTGATTGACGCGCACAGGCAGATCTTGCTGTCTGCCAAATTCACTTTGTGCCCTGTAACTCAGAAGTGGCCAGAGCTGTGTGGTGGAGAATAAACTCTCAACATGAGAAATTTTCACAGGCGCAGAACTGCCAGCTCCAGACATTTGGAAGTCACAGCTCAGGCCTCAAAACAGTGACACTGGGCTTTAAAAAATATGAGACATACTTGGAGCAATACGTTCTATATTTTTGCATTTACACTCTGGATTAGGAGACTTCACCTTCTTATTATTTTTGTTTCTTTCTTATTTTTTCTTAAATGAAAGCTGGCATTCTTTTGAGATTTTTATGGTCAAGCAGCTGGTCTCTGTGAATACACCCTGAAGTTGCAAAGCTTGGGATAAAGTTGCAAGAGTTGGCAGCGCATCTGGCACAATGAAGGCTGCATCCTGCACAGGAAATTCCTTATCAGGTGTAAGATAGATAGAAGACTGGTAACGGGAATATCAGGCCGAGATGAAATATGTCAGAGAAAAATAAGGGAGTAGATGAACTGAACTGCTTTGGCTCTTTTTATTGACATAAGTGCAAGTTCAGTCTCCTGAACCCTATAACTCACAGAGGGCTTTCAGAGACGGAGAGCCCTCCTCCACCATATCAGGCTTTTGCCATCTGTCTTCTTCTCTCTTTTCTCCATCTCTGTGCAGTCCAAATAGGAAGGGAGAATGTAAAAGCCACTGACACGTTATTAAATGAAAAATGTTCAGGAGAGATCAGGAACGAAATCTCTGGGCTGTTTAAAGTTGCTTGATTGCTGCCTGTGTAGCAAATAAGGCAACCATACAAAGGTCACTGTGTCTCATCCTATTACATCAGTGCCCTTTCAAAGTACATTGTGTCCCTTCAAGTTGTGTCACATCAATAGCTGGTTGAGTGCTTCATTGTGACCAATATTCATTGCTAATTTAACTTTCTGCTACTGGTACATTATTTGTGAACCGATTCTTATGACTGGAAGCACTTTTGTTATTTGCAGGAGTGTTTGAGCGATTTGCAGATGCTCCATTTGACCATTCACACTGTTAGAAGAGCCATGTAAAACAAGTGATTCCTTCTTCTCGATCGGATGACACTTTTTTTTTTATTATTAATAGAAGAATAAGATTACTGAAGCACGTATTTTCTTTAAAAAAATAAAACAGCATGAGTAAAAAGAGCCAAGAGCTTTGTCAAACAAGCTGACAATGAGCATGAACTCTGAGGATTTAAAATGCTGACTGTACTTTCAGTACAGGCTTGTGAGCTGGAGTATTTTTGGGTTACAAAACCAGTTAAAAATCAAATCCTTTCAATCGTTACATTAGCAGTAAAACTCAGAATTCTCCGCTAGAGGACGCCCTCTTCTTTTAAATGGCACACTCAGCTCTCGATAAGGAATACAGGACCATGTCCTTTGGTCCTGGCTGTCGGAGTGCTTAGTTTATAAGAATGTGTGAATGAGGTCAATGCTGAGGGACGTGTGTGAAGTCTCAGATGTTCAGCCTTTAGCTTGGAATAGAAAAAGATTTTTAAAGCAGCACCCAAATCAATTAACCAGGCTGTGAGATTGAACTGAAGTGCATGGAAAATCTCACTCTGTTTTGACACATGCATAGTGTTTTATACACACTGTTGCACTCTCAAAAGTATCTTCACCTCCTTCTGTCGCTCACACTCAAAAATGGATCAAACATGATTCTCACCCATGATCAGGACACATTGTTTTATTTTGACTTTAGTGAGCGTGGGAATATGTTAGTGCCTAATATAAACTATTGAAAAACCAGGGAAATAAAGTGCTGCTTTTTCTGGGAGTCCATTCTCCAGTTAAACCCACCTGCTTCCCCTGCCTTTCCTCTAGCAGACCTTCTGCTTGTGCAGCTGCACAGTGAGCTGGATTCATCATCTGCCTCAACAGAAAACAAACCCACCGAAACAGCCAGACGAGCGCAGGGAGGCAGAGCAGCAGGGCCCTGCCAGGGAGCTGGCAGAGAGCGGGCTGGCCAGGAGGGACAGGCAGGAGCAGGATTTGCTTCCAGCAGCAGTTTGCAGTTGCACCAGCTTAGGTGCAACATGATACCGCAGATTTTCGGGCCGCTAAAAATGTCGTGCGGACGCCACTTTGGCTTTTATTTGTTTTGTTCCTGAAACTGAAGTTAGGTCACATCCTGGCCTCTGATCTGTCGCGTTGGATTCGTGCGCTTCCCTGGAGTTCACTGGGTTCACAGCTGCTTAGTTATGCAGCTACAGAACAGGTGGCCTGAGAGAGTTAGACCAATAAAAGATGTATATGTAAATTTGGGGTTACTTTTTTTTTTTTTAATTTTATTCCTCCTCATGAACATTATAGAGCTATAGAGAATATAGAGATATAGAGATATAAAGAATATACAGAACATGGTTGTTCCGTATAACACTATAAACTATAGTAGTCAAGGGATGCAGTCACTGAAAATAATGATGATATATTCTGAATCTACTGGTTTATGAAAACAGTCTCTGTAGTGCCTATGTATTTGAACAGAGACTAACTTGGACGAGGTCTACCATATGTATTCAAGTTATAACACATTCTTACATATATGGTACATTTATTTTAAAAGCTAGATCCTCTCTCACTATGGATATGTATTGAAGACGCAAATGTGGTGTGATTATTTGATTTTTTTCCTGTGTCTAAGAGATTTGTTACCATGCCCTAACTTCAATGAGTGAGAGGAATGACAGCTTTTTAAATAAAACATCTGAAACAAAAAAAAAACCCACTAGTGATGTTTTAGCATTCCTCTATATTTGTTGTTTTTCAGGGTTGAAATTTTATATTAGTATACTTTACAAATATTTATGCTTTTGATAGCATACTAAAATGTTTAAAATATTTACTACTAAAAATTATTTTCTGGCTTTTTTGTACTTGCTTTTGAAACATGCTGATAAAAGGCAAACAGGCTTTTGATAGGCAGACCTAAACCCAGAGATAGCAAACTAGTACCCAAACTCTACTATGCTCATTAAGCATCTTGCCTTTCTTCCTGAGGGACTTAAGTAGGAGATACCTTTTATTGTACAAAGGTAGACTGTTTACATTACTGTTAGTTACTTGACGCTGGATGATATGTATGGTTTAAATATACAATAGCCCACAGATTAGAAAGGGATGCTTGTATGGGTAAATTCTCTGAAGTCACAGAGTAAAAGAGTGCACACTTCCACAGAATGATGCAATCCTATTGGAAGACCCTTTGAGGTTAAAACCTAAGAACTACAAGTAAGAAAACACAATTCTATTATCTACCTACTTTCATATAAGTTGTGCTATCTAAATTTAACGTTCTACATTTCTTTTCAAGACAGACATCTCAAGGACCTGGACTATGACATGGGCTGTGTTCCCTTGCAAGGGAGTGGAAACCCTTTTATTTGTACTTGAGATGACTCTAATGAACTTTGATCCAGACTGTTTACCTGCTTGTCTGCTGCATGGTGCTGGACAAGGAAGAAAAGGAGAGGAGGAAATCTGGGCTGTAAACTTCCATTTGATGGTGGGCACATCTAATACAGGGAGAGAAGGCACCACGGCGTAGTGCTAATACAGGCCCACTGCAGGGGTATGTCTGGATCAACTCCTGCTATGTGACTCAAGGCTAAGTTTAATTAATAATTCTTTACCTTGTGCCTTTCATCTACCTTTGAAGCTTCATACCTTGCCATAGTAACCGTAGTAAATGTCTATTCAGTCTGTAGATGAAAAGTTCTGAAAAAAAAAACCCAATAAAAAACTTCTGGTGCTAATTT
Organism: Pampusana beccarii; assembly: GCA_013399365.1. Classification (NCBI taxonomy): domain Eukaryota; kingdom Metazoa; phylum Chordata; class Aves; order Columbiformes; family Columbidae; genus Pampusana; species Pampusana beccarii. The sequence continues at coordinate 26,870 of VWYH01003960.1, read as the reverse complement.
TAGCCAGACTACAGGTGGCGATAGCCAAAGTTCCTGAGGGTTAAATTAAGGCAGCAATAATAAGAATTAATTGGTATAAAGCGGACTATCAAGACACAACAAGCCATTCAGTATTGTCAAAATACACTTTACGATTAGGTAGATAGCATATACTCAGCATTGCAGATTCTTCTCAGGCAATGTCTGCCAGGTATGGATGATAATTTTATTATGTAGAAAACAAATGGTTTAGCAAGTATGAAGGAATGACTGAAGTCAGAGAAGCAGGAAGAACCATCAGTGGTTTAACAGGAGCCTCAGAAATTGGATACAGTCACACACAAAGACACAAAAAGTAGGTGGAGCTTAACAGCAGTATTTTGGAAGAAAATACACATTTTCTTAGCCAAACTGATAAAGTTGGATGAAATGGAGATGCTTTGGGGCTTGGCATCCCTTAATGCCAAATCCAAAAGCATACTGTTTTTCCCAGTATATTAGCTGACTTAGTAAATTGTACGTCCTCTCCCTGTCCTCACTTCTATCCTTAGATCATCATTGTTGTAAACAACACTAATCCTATTTTTGCGAAATATTACAAAGTAGAACGAAGATGTCTTCTACAGTGATAGGTATCAGAATCGAAATGAGAACAAGCATTCCTGCAGAAAGTAGTTCAGTCATGAAGATTTTAATTAATCATCTGTGACTCCTTTCCTCTCACTTCTTGCAAAGAAAGACTCTTTCTGCCAGGCACGTGCATAGGTGGCAAGTGAAGTTCTTTCCTGATTGTGGTGAGTGCAAAGCTCTTGGTTTCTAGGTGAAAGTTTCAAATCTTAATTTTCCTTTGGAAGCAAAGGTCAGTGTCTAGTCTCGCCTGTTTTAAAGTCTATAAAAGTTAAACCAGAACAATGAAAAGGCACAATTATGTCATCTAACGCTAGTTACCCACACAGGGTCAGCTTAGTGCTGTCAGTGCTGACCTCTGGTAGAATTTTGGGTGTCAAATTCAAAATCTTGGTCTTTCTCATTTATAACCATCCCAGGCCTCGGCTTATTGAACAACATTTCAGTTACAATTACAAAAGTAAACAATAATACAATACACCAGGACTGTGGTTGGCACCTTCAGGCCTCTGGCACAATGGTGATCAGAGCAAAGCTTTCCAGAAAAGCACACCATGAAGTGAAATTCCCCAGAGTCTGTAAACCATCAGACCCCTTCAACACCTTCTGCTCCAAGTGCATTACTTCCGCCATTCTCTCTCCCCCTCCTCGTGCCCCACAGAAAATTACAACAACATATACGCTAATAAACACTTTAAAAGCAATCCTCCTTCCCTGCCTTGCTCTCATAAAAAATCCTTCTACCAAAGGTTTCTCTCTACACAGGCTCCTCTCCCTGGGGGCAGGCTGAAAGGAGAAAGAAGTGACAGATGTTGGCTGTTTTGGTTAATGCACTATTAGAAAGCACTCCAGCACTATGGTGATGAGGGCATTATAAAAGTCAATGTGGAAGAGGATAGGAAAGGCACATCACACGTAACAGCAGAAGCACAGTCGGCGTAACAACTGCGTACAGCTTGCTTGCTGCACCTTGCTTTATAAAGCACCTTGTCCGCTTGCCAAGCCGCACCATTTGTCCTGGCCCACTGTTGACAACCGGACGGAGAAACATACAGGGTGAACACTCTTTCGGAGAATGTATACTCTGTCTTGCGTGTCCTAAAGCACTCAAGGGATTAAACAATAGGAATCACAGGCAGAATTAGCATTTTAATGGGGAACAATGAGTTTGAAAATTCCCATAATTTGGCCTTTGAGCACCATCTAATAAAACTGCAGGTGCAGGGGGCTGGAGACAGAGAGACAGAGAATGTACTCTGACCAGACTTATGAGAAATTCAGCCTGTGTTTTAATGAGCAATGGGCTAAAGTAAGTCAATGCAGCTGACCTTGCTGGAGACACATTTTCCTCACGCCGAATCCTGACATTTCAGACCTGCTTTCACACGTTCCACGAATAGATGTCATTACTCATTATCACATTTATCATTACAAGTCTAAAACAATGAGGTGTCAACGAGGGAAAGGATTAAAATAGGCTTTGAAACTTTCCCTCTCACCCCCCCCAGAAAGTACCTGGCATAGGTTATTATGTGGCAATGTGTTCTAAAAGGCGAAAAAGAAGCCAGGCTTCTGACACTAAAAAGTGTTCCTCAGAGATGTTGTTCTACTGAGACCAAAATTTTCCATTATCCTGCTCCCTTCCAAACAGAAGGCATTGAGCTGAGCTTGGAAGGATAGTAGCCAGTTCTTCCACGTACTGGGGGCTTCATTTTCCACTGCAGGTAGCATCAAGCACACCGTGTAGATCTTTCCTCCTGTTTTGGAGGAAAGTCAATGCAATTTTCATGTATGGCAATGAAGTACATTACAAAGAATAACTTGACAGTCAATTTCTGAATCTATTTGTGGCAAACTGTCATGGGAAAGCTAGGGTGAATGGAGAATGACACAGTTACTGAGGTGTGGAGAAGGGTGAATATCTGGCATGCAAAACTAGAGAGAGAGGCTGAAATGATCTCCTTACAGATGTCACTCACTAAGCCTAAAGGGAGCCCAGCCACCCTGTTTCCAGGTAGAGATGATGCTCAGTGCAGATCACAGGAGTCTTGCCCACCCTGCTGCACATGGCACCTTGCTCTGCTGTGCCAGAACGGCTCCATCCATTGCCCCATCAGCAACCAGATCATGGAAAATGAGTTTTGAAAAAAATTCTCCTTTTTTTTTGGTAAGGCTTGGGCGTTGTTTTTCTTTGGTTGGTAGCTTGTCTGGTTGGGTTTGGTTCTTTTTTTTTTTAAAGGCCTGCCACTTCTTGGGGCTGCTTCATAACATGGCTAGATGCACAGTGGTGCCTCAACACAGACAGAACCCCATGGCTCAAGGCAGAAAAGAGCAGGAACTATGAGAAATATAGGTGGTTAAGAAAATACAGGGAGGTAGTGCTGTCATATAGCTTATGTAGTGACTCCTAAGCCTATTCCACGATCTGAAATTGGTGGTAAATGCCATGTTCCGGGAACGGGAATCCTGCCTTTAGAACTGCTTTAATAATTTTCTTTTTTTTTTTAATAGAAAGAAAATTGGCATTTCACAAATAGTAAATCCTGCTATTTGCAAATGAACTTTTTAAAAAAAAAAAAAAATCTGCATCAGTTAATAGAATTCTCTGTCATTTAGCCAAATGCAAAGTCAGGTGAATAGGATTGCCAATTATCAGTATAATTTTGAAAGAGAGGTATTCAGAATTAATTGTATGCTTCACTTGGATGGCCAGTCTCTATCACTTTGTGTTTGCAGTGCCATCTTCTATCCAATTGACAGTATTATGTTTTTTATTTTAAATAGAATTCTCTCATTTCAAAAAATTAGAGCCTTTGTGAAAGACAATCTACCCTCCCCGAATTAAATCTGTCCATTGCTTTTTGATGCCACTCCATCACGACCAGCAGAACAGTTAGGAGGACCAGAAAACTTAACAGAATCATGTTGAGGATGATTAGGAAATTGATAGTTCTGTACATATGCATAGTCCTGGTGGGGAAATTATTTATCGTTTAATTTGGGGGATACAAAGAGCCTGATTGCACTTACATCAGAGTGAGTACTATGTGAGAGCTGAATAACCTTGCCTTTACTCAGATACTCCCCAAGTGCAAGTCTAGAATCCACAGAGCACTGACGGATCTATTTTGCTTTCTCTAGCACTTGCATTACTCAAGTCATAAAGTGCTGTATGCCATACTGACAGTGGAAGGGGATCTAAAATGGCTTATGTGATACAGCCCATGATGCAAAAAAGCTTTCTGTGGGAATGGATGATGCCTGCACACACGCAGAATATCATGTTAACCTCTCCATTTTTTACAGCATAAAATGTCAAATGCAGATGCTGCTATGTAGACCAAATGAAAAGAGGCGTTATTTGATTTCGCAAAGAGTTTGATTTCAATTTACTGATCACAGATTCATAGATTTAAAAGGCCAGAGGTACCATCACAGTTGTTTTGTCTGACCTCTTGTATTACACAGGCCAGAGAACCTCACCCATTAATTTCTGCCCCAAGACCGTAACTCCTCCTTGTGTTAATAAAATCAATTTAGAGAATTTTTTTTTTTTTTCCAATTCCCAGTCCTATGACTGCAATTAAACAAGAACTGGGCAATTTTATGCAAAGGCTGTAACCGTCTAGTGGGGGATATACTTTTTTTTCTGGTCTTTTTTAAAACTTCTGAATGTTTTTGCCATCACCTCTGACAAATGAAGTCCTACACTTAGTCTGTCAGCAGCCTAAAAGCACGGCAATACTTGTTTCTCCAACACCCGCCTAACCCTTGGCCTCTGCCAATGAAGGTGCCAGGTTTGGTGGCAGTTTCTGTAACATGGAGAGTTTTCAGCTCCAAACTGGACAGACAAGTTAATTCCCTTCACATGGTCCACTGAGCAGCCATCGGGTGGTGATGAATTTCAGCCGCTGTTCACCTGCACAGGGTTCACTTTTGTAATTGTAGCTGAAATATTGTAATGTTCTACTCTGAGCTTTATTATTGATATTTTATAACAATTAGTTTGCCCCTTTTAAATTGTAAGTGTAATTTATCATGCTAGATATTTGTTAAAATAGAATGAAGATGGAATTTAGCGTACGACATGGTATACTTGTGTTATTTCACAGGAGCATCAAGAATAGTTAGCCCCTGTCTTCAAAAGTTCAAAACCTAAACTGCATAGAATATGCCATGGTAAAGATCTTGTGGTATATTATCTGAAATAACTCTTAAAATAACTCCTGTCTCTATGATTTGATACCTCCCTTGCATTTCCTGTAAATTAATCTTTAGTTTCTAACTGTTAATCTATGGAACTGCAATGTACAATATAAATGGGACCTTTTAAAAATAGCACGGTAATATAATGAATTAAAATGACAGTAAAGAAAAAAAAATCCTACCGTTGTGCCAGAAATCAGTTCAATATGCTGGCTTAGTCTTTTTTAAATGAAATTGAATTGATGAAGTTAAACGCAGTTCTAGCACAGAAAAATATGTATGATAAATATTTATGTGGTCAGCACTTTAGAAGTAACATATATTCACCATATATATCCATATGGTCAAAACTTGGTATATCTTTATCATTTTTATGCAGTACACAAACAAGCATACGATTGTAGTGAATGAAAAGTAGAAAAATGTTGCTCCATATAGAGCTGTATTTATGAAAAGATAATAGTATACTGTTACCCCTTTTGTCTGAAAGTTTATTTAATTTTCAAGGATGTGCCTTCGTTTAATTAGAACTAGAAATGGTCAGTAGAGTCATCGTTGCTGATTACTTGTTTGTGTATTTTACACAGAGAGTGCACCATATCCATAGATTTTCACACGGGAGGATTTTTCTTTATGTTCTCAGCTTTCTGCTACTCAGCTGTTAGTGCAGAAGTCTCTCTGAAGACTTTTCTCAGTGCCATATTCCCAGCGCTTCTTTAAGCTCTCTCCGTGTTTTCTGCTGCTTCTTTCTCAGTTTCTCTGTTTCTCTTTCGCTAAGACTTTACTTAGCAAAATCTACTTGATCATTGCTGCTTTTGTTTTGAGGAATGATAAGCTGTAGTATTTTGCTTAACTATCTTCTTATACTTCAGCATTTTATTTCCATGCTGGAAAGCAAAGATTTTTTTTCAACCACTGTAAGCAAGAGCAGTGTTACATCCTAACATTTTCAATGAAGCACAGGAGACTCTATATTAATATTTAACCTCTGTTCACCACTTTTATATTATGCTCATGAAAGACACTAGAGAAGAAACAGAAACAGCTCTAGAAAATATGGCACAAAAGAAATATCACATAACCTAACACAGCACTTTTTTTCTGTGCCTACTAATGGTTTCACTTTATTCACCACTGTTGCCAATTAATTGTTAGCCAGACAACATTAGCAAAAAAAAGTTACTCAGTTATATCACCTAGTATCAATGCTCACAAGCATAGATAACAGCCCTTACAAATCCTAGTGACTTCTTGCACAATAGAATGCTATAGGATGGAGCCTTTATCTATGGGTGATGTTTACATGCTCAGCTTCTGTTACTAGAATCCTCCAAGGGATTTTGTTTTATTCAAGTCACAGCTGTCCAGCCCAGATGCAGATGTTGTGCTGGGCTCTGATGCTGCAGTGAGTTCATGTCCATAAGCTGTGGTAGCATCAGGGAACAGTTCCCAGCAAAAGTATGTGTGAGAGGACCTTCCTTTGCTTTTGTCAGTGGGTTCAGGGCTCTGCCTGTGGTGGCTCTGAGGGGGGCGATCCATTTGTAGGAATTAGGAAGATAAGCTAAATTACCGTCCAAGTATGGTGTTAATTACCTCAATCAGCTAAAACTGAGAGTCTGTAGTCTTCTGTTCTGACAAAGGCCTCATCTTGGATCAGTGACGCAGCAGTAGCTAAATAAATGCTTCTCCTAAAAGTCAGTGTTGTATGGAACTAATCTAAATTTAACTGTCTAAAAATTAAAAGTCTGTTCTATACCTGGGCTCAACAGAAAGGAAAGTTTCCTCAGTAATGACACATCTTGCTGGACACAGTGCCTGTAACACCCCCTTACAGCCTAGATGCTTATAAGCTAGATGCTTGCCTTTGAGAAGATGGGTTGTATCCCAGAGTTGGTGTGTATTTACATGGCAGTCACAGAAACAAGCTTGCTTGGGTACCACAAGCAGTCTGCCGGTACTCTACATGTGATGTGCATTTCTGATATTCTAAATTTGAACATTTAAAGCTGTGAAATTCTACTTACCTTGGCTTTGAGACTTTGCACATGAGTGTGGTGGCTTAAGCCACTACTGTTTGTTGCAATGGCAGGGAATGGTTCTGCAATCTGTATTGATTTGAAAACATTGATTTTGATTTTGGTTGCTAGTTGCTATATTTGAGGTAACAACTACCTTAGCAATCACAGGCAACTGCAGGCAAAAGCCAGGAGGACAACTTTACCATAAAGTATTCATTATTCTTTCCATACTATTTCATGTGACTGATTGTAATTTTGTGAACATTTCAGGGTTGGCACCTATTAAAACACTTCAACTACCATAAGGCTTTTCTCCACGTCCTTATTACAGTTTTGAAGTTATTTGTTTCTAATCATAAGAATTGTTAAAAGGAGGAGGGTAGCAGGCATCAGACTTCATACCTGAAGTGTCAATCAGCTTTTGGATCATCATTTGCTATGACAGCATTGGGAAGGAAGAAAAATGGCAATCGCAAATTTATTTTAATGTGTCCTGCAACCCTGTGATTGATTAGAGGAAAAACAGATTGTTTCATCCTTTTTCCACAATTGGATTTTCTGGTTAAATTCAGAATGGCCAAAGTGCAATAAAACACTCTCTTGAAAGCAGTAATCTCCCTAAATCTTCGCACTCCCTCCACCTCCACACACCTCATTTCATACGCAAACACAGATCAAAATGATGCATAAAAGCAGCAAAACTGATTACCATCAGCAGAGTTTCCTTTTTAATGTATTAGACCTTTAATCTTTTCTTAAGTGTTGGCCATTAAAATTATTAAACTACTTCCCATCCTCCTGCCAGTGTATATGTTTCGAATGAATTGACTGAGGTATTTAAAAAATACCACTGCATTATTTCCACAGCTTTCCTGGTGTGTTTTCGAGACTAAATTTTGCATCGTTTAGTGAAGTCATCTCTTCACTTTCTGCAGAGCCAGTGGCTTTGGTAAAGCTGCAGGAGCTGCTTCTCGCCTCTGTTCTTACCAGGAGCCCCAGGGTTCAGGAAGATTCTCTGGACAACAATGAACAGGCAGAGGAAACTGCTCTTTCTGAAGTCATCTGCTGGGAATGGATACACAGGCTCTTCAGAGCTACTTTTTACTTCTCTTTCAGGCTCATGAATTGAGTGAATATTGGTTTTCTGAATGTCTGCAACCAGTAGGTTAACTACTGGTTAAATAAACATTATGACAGCTAATAATATAATTATTTACACACTTCTGAGATGATGACAGCACTGCAGGCTCCATAGGGGCCGTAGCAAACAGCAGCTGGTCAGGCAGGTCCTTTTTGGTGCAGGATGACTAAAACGACTGGCGAAGATGCTCCAAAGTGTTGCAGGGTCTCAGGAGACGTTCCTGACAGTTCCCAGGGAGGCACTGGCTTTTCAGAAGGGCAGAGGACCTGCTTTTTGAATATCACGCTGCCTGAAGGAATCTCTACGATGGAGCTACCCCAAATCATCTGTAACATTTGAAAATACTGATCATTAATAAGCTTATTACTATTGATCCCAAACGAAGTGTTACCCTGTATATCGGTGAGGTCAAGGTTCTCACACTGGACTTAAGAGCAAGTGAGAAGCCTTCCTTCAGCTTTTCATTCAGTATAAATCTAGTGCTTAAGACTGATGGCAATTAATAACACAGTCTTGAAAAATGAATCATGGAAAATGAGTAAGAGAAACTCTCTTACTAAAGAGGCCATACACTGACCACAATGGCTGCTGCTCTGTGCTGTCTGGTCTCCCTGGAGAGTGGTGACTTAGAACTGGGTGCTGTGGGAAAAATGCTCGGGTGTAGCATCTGAGCTTCTGGATGTTATGGTCTGATCTTGTGAACACCTAAGCAAATGAGTAACTTCCCACATCTGAGCAGTCCCACTGAACACACAAGTCACTTCTTCCTCATATATTTGCAAACTCAGGGGCATTTAAGTACTCAGCTTTCTCTACAAACAAAATCTAGTAACTGACTTTTCATTTGTAACAGTCAGTTTATCTTTAATTTCACTCGGATCAAGTAATTTTTATTTGAACAGGAACTGAGATTGTGCCACATCAGTACGCTGACAATTAGCCAACCCAGCTAACATAGTGCATGAGTTACAGTAAGCACACATGAGAAGTTGCATCGGTCATTTATTTTGAGCAAGTTTGCCAACTTGGCCCATCTTCCTGAACAGTTAACTTGTTTGATACAAGCAATGAAAGGCATTCCACTTATCTTGATTGCTTTACTCATGTCTTCCATATTCCTGTAATGGTTCTTGATTGTTCAGCCTTAGAAATTAAATGCATTGTCTGTTATTATTTCCAAAGTTACCAAGTATGAGCAGTTAGGTAGTATCATAGACAGATATATGCTAACCTTTCACTTTTAAAAGCCTGAAATTCAGCTTTTGCTTTAGATTAAAAGTATAAGCAATGTTGGCTGGATTAGTTTGTCTCCTAGTTGGCTCCTGTAACAGAGCAACCAAACCAAACTGGCAGTGTAATCAGTTGTCACTAGCTGTATTGATAACTGCAGCTTTTGTGCATAACTTAAATGTTGATAACCTTGTATGTGATCACAGAAAGCTTGCTTTCAGTTAAAGCTGTTTCTTTCTCTTCATATGAACAGCTTGGTTTTAGGCATTTCTATAGCAGGTATGCATAGCTAGTAAAATTATGTGAAGACAAAAAAGACTAGGAGATTTATATCTGGTTACAAAAAAACCTCCAGCAGCCCGCATGAAAGTAGATCGTGTTTGTTCAGGCAAACATACAAAAGCTAGGAAATGCCAGAATTAATCTTGTCCCTGTAACCTTAACACAGCTGTCTATATACGTGCCGCAGTTCCTTGGCCCCTGGTACCTGACTGGCATGTGAATCAGGGTTGTGTAAGACAGGGGAATTTTGATTTTAAAACCCTCCTCAAGTAAAGAGTTGCTAGGACAGTTTTACAGGGTCAAAAAAAAAAAAAGTGTTGCCATTCCCCCACGCCCTTGTGTTTTGAGACGCCTGCCTTATTGTAGATGAATCATTTCAGAAGAGGCATACTTCCAGCATCTACAGTCCTGCTTGGTGGAAGCCCGGCAATTTTGACAAACAACGCAACATTGGGATTTATAATGGAAAGCATGTGGCACCCATAGTGACAGAATGCTCTGGAGGAATTTCTGTTGGGAGTTGTGGTCACTTGGGTGTTTCTGTGATAAATTGCTCCACGAGTGAGGCTTATGGAAGCGTTTTCTAACTGTTCTCTCTCTCCAATTTTTTAAATGCTCAGTTGTGCCCCTTACGTGGCTACAATTGAAACAGTTCCTTTTTTTTGGATTTATTTAAAAAAAAATGATCATTTCACTAACTGGGTTCAGAGAGTGTCTCCACAAAGAGTTGCAGCAGCTCCACTGTATGATGATCATTGACGCAGGAGAGAGATCAGGAACCTGTTAAGCTGGCTTTTCTTCTGGAAAAATTATACTGTGGAACAAACCATTCTTTTTACTTGTGCTGTCACCTGTAACCTTAATTTACATCTCTGAAGATACAGTACTGTGCTGCTACTCAAGCAGCAGCCTCTCATCCAGCTCATGAGCACATTTTACCCAGACCTCACCTTATCTGCAGGCAATCCGGTACTTTGTACCATTACCCTGCTTTCCCAGAGAGCGGCTGTGAGTTCTGAAGGCAGAGTGAAACCAGTGCACTGCTTCCTGCTGATGGGATCTCAGTAAGAATTAACAGACCTTAGAAGAATTTCCCAGCAGACCTCAGTAGAAATTAATTAAGTGGCCCATCTCCACTGGATTAACCAAAACATAGTTTTGTTTAGTAATGAGAACTTCTTCGATATGCAGACCAGGTGCTGCAGCCCTGTCCTTGCCTGGACTGGGGCTATGCTGAGCTGGCCACTGCCTTGACCCTGTCCCATCCTGTCCCCAGCCCATCCCATGGGATGCCTTCCTTGCTGGGCTCCGTGGTGCCTGGGAACTGCTAGGCCATGGTCTACACCAGTCACCATCCCCAGCCTGACCTGGCTCATCTTACTGGGGTCTGCGGGATGAGACTGGCCAGGAAGAGAGGGCACCGTGCCGCCCCAATGGCCCTGCAGCCCACAGCCTTGCCCAAGTGCCCTGGTGCTGCCTCCTGGTCCAGCTCCACAGCCCCAGGGCAAAGCCTTCCACTGAACAAGCCCTCTTACGTTTGTTTCCATTAACAAACCAATCAGTTTTGCTTTATGGACAAGCTGAGGCTGAAGCTCTGAAAAGCACACAAGATTAGCTTCGCAAAACCCCTTCTACATACAGCTGATATTCCCTGTGAATGAAGTTTTCTGTAGAAATGGGCACATAACCCAAATGATCTGACTTCAGGATCTGTGGAGGAGTCTCAGCACGTGCTTAAAACAGTGAGCAAGCGTCAGTTCTGTAGGTGGCACTTTCTAGCCCTTGGCGGGCAACAAAAATCCAAACACTTGGCCTTAGGACTTCCTAGAGTCATGGGAACTTCCTGGGAGCTGCACGGGTACCCCCTGACTCCCCATCCTCATGTCCCTGAGGCCACGGACATTGATCCTCCTTGTTTCCCAGTGCCACAGCTGCACCTCCACCTCTCCCAGTTCTCCTTCTGGGCAGAAGCCAGGACAGAAAGGAAACTGGAGAACAGCATTCATGGTGGTTCCCTTTTCCACTGGGTTCCTAGCAGGAAACCATGCATTGCAAAATGTTTTCTTCTTAAACTCAGCTAATCCTTTCTAACCAGGTCTGGAGCACACAATGTTGCTATCGGAAGAGTTTCGTGAGGAGGTGAAAAGGGGGCAGATGGCTTCTCTCAGAGATTTTACCTTTCTCTTTGGCTCCTTTTTGTTCTCATCTGTCTTACAGCATAAGGAAACACAGAGGTCTCTGAACAGGCTACCTAGAAAATTCACTGTTGTGCAGTGGAAACTGGAGAAAAGAGTGCCTGATTCATCACTGTGCTGCTGCTGGGCTGAGGGCAATATAACACCACTGAAATCAGCTGAGGTGAAGCTGGAATAGAGCTACGAGGGGATCAACATAGAGAATAAACAGTCACATCGTTATATTTATACTTGAGGCCCTTGCGTGTTGAAAGCACTCCTTGCACTGCAAAGCAGCAGCATCACACTTGCAAGTACCAGTAAAACACACCGCTTTGCACAGCTTGACCTGCTTCAGAACAAAAAAATACAGCAATCCAGTTTTCTGTAAACAGCCTGGTTTTCCTTTTCAGGGCTATGAGCTTGTAACATATTGCTACTGACTGACTGTATTCGAGAATAATGTCAAATGCTCTTCTGGCAGAAAAAAATGCAGACTTTGACCACACATTAACCCCATTAGTATGGTGTTAACTTTTGACTTTAATTCTGGCACAATGTTAGGGATATTTAAAAGCAGAACAAAATGAAAGGAAAAGTTAAACACATTCCTCTTTCTCTTGAAAACTGGAACGATAATTTAACGCTATTGTCATGAGATGGCTGAAAGGGTTTCATGTCTCTGTGTCTTGCATAGAGTGTTACTGGAGGTAACCTGGGCAACTTACAAATGACAGCTGAAAAAACCCCACATGTAACACAGATTTAAAATGAGTTACACATATACTTTACCCCATGAAGTAATTTCAGCTGCATATCTTGGGAGGAGAAAAGATATTACTTCAGTAACACATTCATTAATTGCTGAAAAGATAATGGTGATCGAAATAATATAAAGAAAAAAACAATTAATTATTAAATTTCCTAGACTGTAACTTATGCCAGCATTTTACATGTGAAGAAGTCTTTCTTAATAAACATTTGGTAGGGGAGCAAACTTCCTAAACAGGTATAATTTTGGTCTTTGAAAGGCTACATATACTGCCTCCAGAGGTTTAATATTTGGCATAATTTAATTTGCAGCTTCAGCAGCAAAAAGGGGCTGAGAAAATTAGGGGCCATAAATTACTAATTACATAAAACTTACAATAGCCAAGTGATGGTTGTTTCCAACAGTGAGACTACTATAATGAAAGCCGATATTCCGATATCCCAAGACTGCAAGATTATAGATGGATAAACATGAGGCATATGAAGAGAGATGTGCTCAGCACTCTCTTAAGGTAAACCTGTATTTTATTTTTCAGTGGTTGCATATATTTACTGAAGGAGAAATGTGGAGTCAGCTGCAATTGCATGGAGAAACCGTTATATCCTATGGGTAGTAAACTCCAAATATGCCCCAGGGGACTGACTGGAAGTTACGTACAGTTCTCTCATTATCACAGCACTTGGCATCTCTGGTGACTTTTGTCATGGTAAGCAGATTGCAGAGGAGTGAGTGCAGGATGGAAAAAATCAAAGTACAGAAGCATGTTTTATGAGATACCCACACTTCATTTACTTCAACGAAGCACAGGAACAAACACTCTTAACTCTTCTGTAGCTTTAGTTATTTGTTCTTGCCTTGTTGATACCCAGTTTTGACAGGATTACTCCGCTGTGTCTGTTTTTAAGTACTGTAAGAATGCAAAAATATGATCCAAACATAGGATTTTCTCACTTCCCTCAGTAACTGAACGGCCAGAGATTGAGCTTGAGTACTTCAAATAATGCACACATGGCCAACACGTCCATTAGAGGGTCAGATAGGTCAGTCCAGCTCTCTGAGACCTTTGCTGAAATGTGAGGGTGTTTCCACTGACTGGTGAGCTAATCACCTTGGTCATACCTTCCAGCTCGTGCTGAGAGCTGTGCAGAGGGCCTCTCCGTGTTGCAGTGTACTCAGGCACTGGTGGCTTGTCTCGTTGCACGCTGTTGAAGGCTAAACTCAGCTGCTGCTACAGGAAGGGCAAGTGGCCAGCATGAACATGCTAAGACTGAAGATTTTTAGATCATTTGGCCCTCCTTCCTGTTAAAGAAGCAGACCTTGGCTTTTTTTGTTTGTTTGTTTGCTTGTTTAAATCACATAGAGAGGAGCATTCATTTGAGCTTTATATGCTCTAGGAGCAGATTATGCTATTTGAATGTCAAAATTAATGCAGCGCTTTGCTGTCAGCCAACATAAAATGCATTGCTTGGGATTTCTCTGAAGTTTCACATCACAGTTGTTGTAAAATTATCTCAAATAACGAGAGATGAGAAATGCGGTGTAATGCAGTACAAGAATTTTAGCTGAGATACCACAGAAATAATGGATGTTTCTTTATAGTCACAAAATTTGTTACAGTAGTATAATTATACTTTAGTAAATGAAATATTAGGCTGTATTCAAAATATCATTGTGTCAGATGTTGTAGCGATATACCATAACTGATTGTCTGTGTCTCAGAGCTATGATCTAAGAGCCTTAACAGGAAAAAAGCAGCAGAAGGGAGGAAAGGGTGACAACGATATCTCAACCACTGAAGTGTGGGTCACAGCCAAACATTAAGAGCAAGTATCTCACCGTTTCCGATGTTGTCCTCTCTTCACAGTTGCCAGATCGAACAATATGATGAGTAAGAATTCCCCCTGCTCCCTTTCTCTGGCCAGAACCGCACCAGCTGCTACCAGGCTGAGGAAGGCTGTGGCCATCTCACCGTTCAGCTACACCCATGAAACATGCCTGGATGAAAGCTGGGAGTGCTTGCTGTGTCCAAACCAGCAAACTTCATTGTAGGTTTGTCGTTTTTGGTTTGTTTTGTTTCATTTTGTTTGTTTCGTTTCGTTTTGTTTTGTTTTTTTCCTGTCAATGACTTCTGCTGCAGTTACTTTCAAAGGCCAAACACCAAAATCTATCACCTATTCTCCAAAACATCACAAAAGAAATGTAGAAACTACACTAGTGTGTATAACTTTTTTGTTGGTGTAGAAACGCAGCTAGTCCAGCTCCTCAGTTCTTCTTTGTAAATCTCTAGGTAGCAAATACTGACTACAGAAGAAACACCAGGCAAGCAGTTAATCCCTAACTTGGGCACCTCTCTTAAAGGCTAAGGAAAATGGCTGTAGTAATTGAATGTGGTAAAAACAGTAAACATAGCATAAGTTGTAGCTGCCTTTCCTGAAGCAGTGTTTCCTGTTAGTTTTCCCTAGCTTTTCTGCTACTTCCTTGCATTTAGAGGAGGAACAAGTAAATATTATTTAGCATTCATATAGCAAATAAAAGACATTGCAGTTAAAACCTCTAGATAAATACATGTTCTAGACATAAGCTTCCACGTAAAAGCAGTCAGTTCATACACATCTTTCATATGATTGTTTAACCTCAATAGTATTTCTCTATATGATTAATATTTTATTCCATTTTACCTCCCACAAAAAAGTGACAGGAGGTATCCAGTTTCCTACTAAGAAGCCAGAGAAGTCATTGCAAGTCCATTGAGTTAGCTCTCCAGCACTGATTTTCTAACCATACTTGGAAGCACATCTTCACGCTCTTCATTAGCGCGAGTTATTAGTAATTAATAGGAACATGCAGCCTCAGAGAAGGTGGTGCAGAGGACGAGGCTTTCCAGTCTAGATCCTCCTGAGTGCAAACAGAAATCCTGATTCATGCAGTCTCTCTTTCAATTCTCTTCTGCCCTCTTTTCCACCAGCACTTTTCGTATGACCGTGCTCTGAATCCACGGCTTCACCGGCAACCACAGATGTGCCCATTCTGCAGCAAGAAATTACTCACATTGAGTGAACGTCAATCCCCTCACAATAAATGAGTCACAACCTGCTGCTGGTAGCCCCATGCACCCTGACACAGAAGCCTCTCCTGGTCCCAGGAGCTCTCAAGGAGCCCCAGGCTGTGGTGTGGTACAAGGCGTTGTCACCGTCATGTTTATGCCTTCTCAACAGGACGCTGCTTAGCGGGGGATGCTGCTGATTCTTCAGCTCAATATGCTCTTAATCACAACACTTAGGTCCATTCTCCTTCAAAGTACCAATATAAGAACATAAGCTATAAATAAATACAATGCAATAAGCAGAAAGCAGCATTTATTTTATTTTTTCTGCTCTCTTATTACTTCTCACCAGGTACTCTCTATTCCATCTCCGCTCCTGTGCTCTTTCATCTATTTCCTCTATCTTTTCTCTCTCAAAGATGCCCATTTTTTATGAAATACTACCGTAAAAAGTGTTGGCCCATAAAAATAATTCAGCTTGCTACTACTCTGCGGATCAGTTTCCAGGGAGCTGTGTTTACATGACAAAACTGATGTAGAGTCAACCTATCAATACGAAAAAGAGGCTGGCAGCCATTAAAGAAAGTCCGAGAAGCCATTTTAGAGAGCTGAAGAAGGAGTAATAACAAGGTGGTTTCCTGAACAAGAGGAAATTCCACAGGCTGGAGGAGAGTCACATGCAAGAGGGAGAGAAGAACCTGGAAAATTTGGGCCTCAGCCTAGAGTTCTCCAGAAAATGAGGAAATGGAGGCATGGGGATACATAGAGGACCTGCGTTATTTTATCTAGATTTATTGTCTGTCTCTTGTGGTACTGAAAGAAAGAACAATCAGTCTGGAATCTCTTTTGAAAGGCCTTTATGTTATGAGCTTTAAGTGCTATGTAGCCACAGAGAGGCTAAAGTAAACTCAAATTGCTCATGTGGGTGGATATTTGGGAAAGGGAAGTCCTAGGTTAAGCTCTACTTCATGAACTTCTACTCATGCAGCCTCTACTTCATGAACCTCTACCTGCACCGAGAAGCTTCGCACTGGAGAAGGCAAGGAAAGAGTGGGCTAGACCTCACCTGAATCGAAGACAGCTTTGGAGCACATTGGTCCAGCAAGTGAAACTAAAACACAGACATCTAGCTACACAGCCTCTCCCTATTTCTTTCTTGCCTTCCATAACTGGCCATGTCCAACTTGAGGGAGAAATTACTTGGTTATTCGCCATTAATGGCCTTTTCCTTTGGTGGATCTCATATGCCTGGGTTGGCAGGCTGCATGTGGATGATCCCGTCACTGAGCTGCTTTGCCTCATGCCTGCTAATTGAAGTCTATAGTGAAACTCAGTGGAAGTTCAAAGTGGCTGAGATGCAGTCACATCCACTCGTGTGTGAGTGGTTGCTGGCCCTAGTACATCTAGAAGGAAAAAATAGGCCAGGACCTATAGGTCAGTCAGTAGTGTGCAAATGGTACTCAACAACTGGAACTTGCTATGGGCTCATTTAGCGTTTTGAATAAGCTTCTGGTTAGCAACTGTTTAAACCTTTAAGCCTGTTGAAGACACACTGAAAAAATCTTTGTCCCACATTGTTCTTTCCCATTCTCTCTCAGTAGATAAAATCTGTTTTCCTGCTGAGATTTTATAGATGTGCATTTCTGACTTTTCAAATCCGGTGCTGACCAAGTACCCTTTTCTTGCCAGAATGAACCACGGGGTTCATGCATGTAGCTTCACAGAGTTCCAGCTGATGTCAGACCCCCTCAGATGTGTCTGTGTACAGGATGGAAAGCCAAACTCTTTAACCACAAGAGTGGTCTTGCGTGAATCAGGGAGTTGTGCTTCTGACTTTTTCTTCATTGCTCGTAGATCAAGTTGATCTAGCTGATCAAAACTGGCAACTGCTTTGCTCAGAATCTTTACGACTACAGTTATTTACCACTTAATTTTTCTTCTGCCAGATTTGTCTCCATATGATCACACTTCATGCCAACACGAGATACTTTGTTAGGAATTCGTAAGTACTTCAGTCAATACATTCCTAAATCCAGACACACTACTTCTATAATTCTCATCTATTTAATATCCACTGTTGTACTTCATGTCCATATCTAAGCTCTCTCTTGCCATTAATGTTACTTTGATAGTCATTATATTATTAATATGCTATGACTATTGCTTAGCATGACTTCCTTGTTCTGTCTTGCCTCTATACATTATCTGTTGTCAGATACTTGCCATAAGCTACTTGCATCATAAATTTTTGCTGGTTTGGGGTTTTTTGGGGTTTTTTTGGCATATAAGCCTAGGAGAATCCTTTTTCATACCCATAGAAACAGCAAAATTAGTTATAACATCAGCACAATGGGATTTTTGTTCTAAAGTAGTAGCTGTATCCAAGTGATGTGGTTAGTATTAAACTGTATTGGTGCCTGTTAGAAACGCAAGTGAAGAGGTTCAAATGCTGAGTAACATTTGATATTTATTGTAGAACACTAAAGATTTTCCTATTTGGACTAGCAAGCAGATTTTCACAACATTCTTGCATATCATCTTTCATAATGAAGCCATCCTGACAACGTTGCATTTGGCCAACAATTTCTGAGACATCCTGAATCTTTTTTTCATTCATTGGTCACTTTATTTTTACTCTGACAGTACTTATTTTTTTTGTTCCTGGAAAATAGCTGTGCTCAACATTTATTACACAAATTTGTTCCCACCTTTAATTCTTAAATACTTTGGTGTCTTAGTATTCTGCAAAGTACACAGCAAACCTGAATGTCAATTATGCTAAGGCCTTTTTCTTTCAACCACTCTTCTGTCTAAAAAGATCTTGAACTTTATGGAAACAGCCCCATGAGAATAATTCCCTCATGAAAAGCCCTGTAAGAAGCACAAGAGCTCTAACTCCCTGGCCCTGCTGTCAGGGGGGAAATACAAAGACAGGGATTTGTTGCGCTGTACAAGTTCTCTGCTTTGCATGACTGTTAGTAGGTCAAGGGAATCAGAGCCTTTGGGTGCCTCAAATACATGGCACAAGCTTACCCAGCCGAGTGCAGGAAATACAAATGTTTCCATTTGAGAATCACGCACATGTTGCTGTCGGGTCCCAAGTTAGCTACTGCAGACATCCCTTATTATAATTATGTTTTTTTAAAAAGCTGTCATTTGTGGGGTAATTTTCATACATCTGAAACTGTCATCGCAGAGGTGCCTGTTGTTTTGTATTCTGAAAACATGACAAGGCCTGCATTTGTTTCTCACATTGGCTTGGTGGATGTAATGCATCCAAGCCACCCAGAATGCATTCAGTACACCACTATTTTCTAATAAGCAACCATAGTCCTTAATGTTTAATGAGAAATGAAAGACTTACAGTTTAAGGTGTGCCCAGATTTATTTCTGTGACTGCAGCTGTTTTAAGGATCTGAATGGGATTTACATTTATTTTCTGTTGATTTCAAACTCTTTAATTTGGAAACACTTTTGCCAGGCTTTACAATTTGTATGGCTATCCTGCATTTTGCCAGCAAGCCTGGCTTAAAAGACCATCACCCAACAGAAAATCTACAAAGGTAACAAATTTAAAACATAAAAATTTTTCTTGGCTGCTCCACTATATGCCCTTTGGTCCTATTTGGATTATTTTCTAGCTGAGAATAGTACTGTCATGCATCCAAATGCCATGATGGTAGGTGCATACAAATATTTTAAATGAAAATAACCAATACGTGTATTCAGTGGTAGAAAAATGTTGAATAAAGATTATATGCTTTGGCCAATGATCACAGGAAAATTGCTAATGAAACGCTATGTGGTTTCTAAGATCAGTGGAAAAGAGGGCTAGTGGGTTAGAATTTGGGGTTTTTTTCGGTTTAAAATTTTGCCTAAAGGATGGGTAAGCAGCTGTCAAGACAGAACTTACAGTCTATGGGCAAAAAAATCAGTATGGCTGAGATTGGGACCTGTTGGTCCATAGCACTGACATGTCTGAAAGCAATATTATTCTATCCCCCAGCAGAGTAATTAATATTATCTATAAAACAAGAAAACAAAAATTCAAAGCCTGCTTCTCTTAATGGCGTCTTCTTCCCCTCCTCCCCCCAATCCTATAGAACCAGACTTGAATATTAGGACATGATAGAATCATTACTTGCCAAGCAAAGTCTGTTTTGATCTGTGAGCTATCTGGTGCAGGGTATTTTGCTGTCAGAAGAAAGATCAACAGTTTTAAACCTTTTTTTTTTTTTTCAAATAGCACCAAAATGCATGTGCACTAGTGGCAAGCTATGATTGCACAACCAACCTTGATTGTGTCATTTTTCAACTTTTGAGTACTTTACTTTCCAGCTTCAATTTTAATTATAGTGAAATTATGTAATTTAGATGTGCTATTTCTTAGGAATATTTTAAGGTAAGGTTAAAATTAATTACAATTTTTATATGCGAAATACAAGCCCAAGAAAATAAAATGGGTTAACTTCTTTAAAAGTTTTTACTTAGCTGAAGCAGAGAAAAGTTTAAGAGAAAAAAGACACTTTGAACCTTGAGAGTGTTTTGCAGTATATCAAAGCCTTACAGCAAACAGTGAAGCTGTGAGAGGTTCATAGTGGAAAAATCACAAGTCTCTTTTATCATGGAGAGTATTAACTAACCTAGGTACTAGGGAGGATACCAGTTGCTCTGTAGTAGTCATGTGAAAGACACCTGTGTTACGTGAAGAAAGAATTGCAGCCTAGTACATGCCAGCCAGGTGATCGTCCCGCTCTGCTTTGCACTGGTGCGGCCTCACCTGGAGCACTGGGTGCAGGTCTGGGCACCACAGGATAGAATGGATATAAAGCTTCTGGAGACTGTCTGGAAGAGGGCTATGAAGCTGGTGAAGGGTTTGGAGGTGAAGCCGTATGAGGAGCAGCTGAAGTCACCTGGTTTGTTCAGCCTGGAGGAGACTAAGAGGAGACCTCACGGTGGCTCCAGCTTCCTCACAAGGGGAGGAGGAGGGGCAGGCGCTGATCTCTTCTCTCTGGTGACCATTGACAGAACCCAAGGGAATGGCAGGAAGATGTGCCAGGGNCCAACTCAGGACATTCTCTGTATTACACTAATGAAAAAATTACTGAAAGCTTCTAAAAGTCAAGGTGTCAGTTCTGCTGGGAGGAGAAACCTCTGGAAGCTCTTGTAGCAGCCCTTACCAGCCATGGCTCTGGGTATCAGAGCCTTAACCTGCTGGATCGCCAGGCAAGGGAGATTTAATCCAGTTTAGAAATCAGGACAAGGTGTAGCCAAATTAGCAAAAGCATGCAGTGGTGATTTTCTGCCAGCACGTGTCACTGGTATGCTAGCCAGCTCCCTGCTTGTCTGCCCTCTTCATACCGGGACACCAGCCCTGCTGCACAGCGGGAATATTTTGGGGCAGTTCACTTAGACAGGGCCAACTTTTCATTTCCAAGGTCAACTGATGACATAGGAAATAGCTTCATCAAAAGTACCATGTCACTGGCAGGCCAAAATGCCCCGGGAATCTTGGCATTAAAAGTACCATGCGCTATTTTAGCCTTGAGCAACAGAAATAGCAGCAACAGCGTGTATCTGTGCTTGCCAGGACCAGGCAAATGATGTGGCTTCATCAAGGCTTGGCATCAGCCTTCTGTTCACCTTGGGCTACGTAGAGAAGAAAGAAGGGAAAAGGCAGAAAATGGGAAGCACAGACCAACAAAATAGCTGCAGCACATACAGGCGTGTTCTGCAAGAACTTCTCCAAGGCAATGAAGGGACATGTTAAGCTTTTCCCAGCAGAGCTGATGTGTATAGGTGTCCAATATAGCTGTGTTTGGCCTGGGGCTTGGTTCCGGCTGGACTGCAGTGGCATCTGCTATAATCGCTGCATGTAGACATAATGGCCAAGGTCTGATGCCAGTGTCCGAAAAGAAAGAGATGCTACAGGGTTCTGGAGCCTGCATTGAAAGGTGGGCAAGAACTCTGAGTGAAAAATGGATAAGGCTGGAGGGGTGAAAAATCTTGCAACCTTATTGTGGCCATGCTGATAGAGAAAGGCAGCATGCCAGTGTCTTTTCAGTGCACCAGTCCTGCCAGGATGAGTTTGTACTTGGTAAGTCCTTTCTTTTATGGTATTTTTGATGTGGTAGTAGAAAACCTAAAACTGAATTTATGGCTTAGGGCAACCATAACTGTCAGTGAGCTGTCAATATTCAATTCTGCTTGACTCCTGTATGTTGGACTGTGAACTGCTGCCAATGAGGAAGTTGCAAATATTTGCTTTTGCATCCTCTGCTTCAAGTGATAAGTCATCTGCAGGCTGGGGGTACAGCTGGACTGCTATGTCTCGGACCATGGCAGCTAGACCTGGCAGAGATCACCTGTATGACTTCCGCTCAAGCAATACAGTTTTTTAAGGAATCTCTTACGTGGATTTGTTTGCACAAATATGAAAACCTAGGAAAAAAAGATAAATAAGAACTGCTCCAAATCAACTTCTCCCACTGAAAATTAATCAACTCACCAATCCTGACCATAGGGTCAAAGGCATGTAGATTATTAATAGGGATATAAGTATATTAATATCACTGAAAACAAGCACAGACTATTTCTCTCAGATTTACAAAACAGAGCAGCTTAATTCTCAACTTTATGAAGCCTGGATGTCTGGAAAATCCAAAATTAGAGATGTAAAAGTGATATACAAAAAAATTGGAAGCATTGAACGAATACCAGTGTTTGTATATCTTATTTCTAATCTAAATAACATTTAACCATAAAGCAAGGCAACACCAAGTAGGACTAGCAAGAAGGTTATTCTGGGGCCATGATCGATTTTGTCCTTGTAATACTGCTGGTAAGGAGACAACATGTAATACTAATCTCTGCTTTACATGTTATGTCTTGTAGAAAGCCCAAGATTATATAAAAGAGTTAGTGACCTGGTGAAGCTTTCAGGAAAGAGTGAAGACATATTTTTGTATGTCACATAACCAGCTGGGCACTTAAATAAGGGACTTATTTTTCTCAAGATTTAAGAAAGTCAAAGGAGTTAAGAAAATCCCTGCCAAGGTGGTCAGGTGAATTTCTTTTTTGTTGCTTGTGCTCAGAGCTGTCTGGACTGTTGACAGGTTTTGTTTGCTTCATGGTAATTTTCTTCTTAAGTTTTTTGTAGATCTAAAAGTACTAATTTCCAGTCAAATTATACCTTTTTCTAAAATTCTATTGAAAGTATTATTATTGCATATCTGATGCTGTTACAAAAAAAAAAAAGTAGCCCCAAAAGCAAAACAAACAAACAAACCAACCAAAACCAACCAACCAAACAAGAAAACACCAAAAAAACCCCCACCAAAACAAAACAAAAAAACCCAAACCCCAAACTGAAAACAAAAAAAAGTTCTATAAAAAACTAGAGGAAGCAGTGGTGATCCTTGTTATAATAAGGATATATTTATATCCATGTACACATGAAGTTAGCCTATTTTCAGGTCTAGAGGTGATGCAGGTTTACATTCCTCTGCAAGTAGTTAGTAGAACTAGGATCTTCGTTTTCTGGCCGGGAGCTTCTAACTAGGAGGATATGGAGTGAGTTTCTCTCAGTCTTTACTGTCTGAACCATTCGATTTTATATGCAAAATTTAGATAATTTTTGATTGAGTTACTCATTCTTTATCTTGGTTTTTATGTTATCCAAAGGAGATCACACACTGAAGCTTTAGTACACCATAACTGGATCTCCGCAATCACCGCTTGTCCGTATCTGGGACCTGACCTGAGCAAGCTGATCCCCTTTGTAGCCTGTGCATCTTCTGGAGTTTCGTTCCTATGGACATCAGGCCATGGGGGCAGACGTGGGAACCAAACACTTAACGTTTACCCCAGTGCATGGCTGTGACGTGTGCCTGGAGCTCGGAAGTACTTCTGAGTCCCGCTAGGGCCTCTGAGCCCTGCTCCTATTCTCAGTCCTGAACCCCATAGACAGCAGCAGCCGATGGCACCATTTCAGGGGCATATAGTACCTGATCGAAAGAGGAGAACCAAGCCGTGGCTCAAGGCTCCTTCTGCAGAGTCTGGCCCACCCTTGCCTCCTTATAGGACTCACTGTAGGACCACACGGACCCAGTAGCAGGTGCCCCATTCCTGTCACTGGCATGGGCACAGGCCTCGGAGCACTGGCAGGCAGTGGCATCAAGGGGAGCAGCAGAGAGAGGGGAGCCAGGGAAAGAGAAGGAGGTCATGTCCCCCTCGGCCATCCTGCTAAACCCACACCTGAGTTTCATTACGTTATTGCCTTACAGCTGACATCTAATTATGTAAGCTCACAGAAGGCCTGGACTTTTGAACTGAAGAGCAAAGGTCAACTTTTGCCACTAAATCAAGGTGGCAGAGGAAACATATGGTCCAGGGTTGATTCCTCCTCACTGTCTGGATTTATTAGAAACCGAGAATTGATTTTTGGGAACAACTGTCTTTGCATTTATTTTCTCTATATTTGGAATATGGTATCAATTAGATCTCTCTCTCTCAAAAAAAAATAGAACAGAAACAACAAAAAAGCCACCAAACAACAAACAAACAACAACAACAAAAACCCAAACCCAAAACAAAACAAACAAAGCAACACAGTACAAAATCAGCAAACCTTTATACGAAAGTTTTTATTTAGGTAGCTGATATTCTAATTTTTTTTCCTTCAGAGAGCATTTTAAGCTGTAGTCTCTGACACTGCCTTCTGTTGAACTCTGCTGCTGTCCTTCCTTGCAATCCCTCTAGGATTTAGTAAGTTTTCATCCTCCATCCACATTCCACTGTGACTACTTTTGGCTCAGATCCTGCGCTAACATGGTCATGAAATGCAAACACGATAGGAAAAAAAAACCTGTAGGTGAGCTGAAAGTCCTTTTCTTGGTAATTTATATGCTCTTTCCAGCTAGCTGTAATAGCATCAAATCTAAGTGATAAGGATACTGCTAAACTTGCTTTAATTAATGTCACTTTTACAGTCATAAATCATTATTAATTCCCACATTATTTTTTGGAAATGGCCTAGATTTTTTTGGCCATTGCCATGGTTTGTCTGGAAATTCTGCCACTTGCAGACCTTTGCTTGTTCTTCTTAGTCCTGTCCTGCTGTTTTCCCTGTCAAGTTGAGCTTCCATCTGGCTTCAACGTACTCACAAAGTTACTCTCACTTCTTTAACAATGACCGAGCTCCACTTCTGTCTGTGCCTGGCTTTTTTGTAATTCCAAAGGTAGATGGGATGTTGGAAGTCCTTACAGCACTGCCTTTCAGGAGACAATATCATTGATCGGCAATTGTCTTCCTGTATTAGTGCATTATTGCAATTCAACAATACTACTGATGTCTGCAGAGAAAGGCTGATCACATCACTAATACATCTAGAGAGCTTAAGCTATTCCTTTTAAAAATGAAATGCAGCCACTGACTTCGCTGAGACTCCTTGCTTCCAGAAGCATTAATGAAGGTGAATAAAATATTTAAGTTACTTAACAGCTCATCTATTTTACTAGATGTTGACTTTCTGGTGACTATTTATCAGGCCTTTCTTTAATTCCGTTTGGGAGCTTGGACTAGTTTGTCTTTGCTGTTTTATACGTATTGACAAAATTCACTTCTGCTGGAGGGAATTCATTCTTTAGGAAGGCTGGGATTCTCTTATGGTTTCAATTTTGATTTCTATTTATAAGCTTCCCTTAGTTAACATTATTCAGCTGCCCTGTTTGCTGTGTCATTTGTATGCAGACGATATTCTGATATCCTCTCAGTCCCTGCAGAGCCTACAAAGAAGCTTGATGTTTTGTGTAATTGCCTCTGTGATATTTAATCACGGGTAACTTCAAATTTTGTTAAACTTAACACAGACAAAACTGAGTTGCTATTGATTAGTTCGCTGGCGCAGAGGTCTCAGGTGTCATCTGTGGTAGTTTCCATTTGTGGTAGTTCTTTTATCCTTCAGATAATGCTTGTGACCTTGGGGTCATCTTGGATTCGGTGCTTTCTTTTGAAGCCCACATCAATCATGTAATTAAAGTGTCTTACTACTGTCTTTGGAATCTAGCTGGGCTGAGACCTATGCTCTTTCTAGCCCACTTGCTAAAACTTTAATCCATATTTTGTTTTTCTGACTTCACCACTGCAGCTCTTCCATACACACTCCGCTGTTTGCATTAGGGACACAATTTAACTATTTAGGCGTATGCAGTGCAACACTCATGAATTAATGACATTTGTTGACTTCCATTCTAAGCAGAGGAAGTATTTTTTAAACGTGGTTAGACACTGGGTATCACTTGGCTTCTTCTTAGCTGGGAGCTTTTAGTGATACTTCATTTAACAGGATGCTCTTTCCAGACAGACCAGTAGAATTTTAAATGAATCATATCAATTCATGCTGGTATTTTTGAACCTTTTTTTAGATGGCTTTAAAGCCTTAGAATTTCAAGATTGCTGTCACTTCGCGTTATTAAATACTATATATTGGCAAGTTGCAGCAGCATTGGTTATGATTCCATTACAATATTGTCTTTACTTACTCGTCATGTTGAGGCCTAATTTCTTCCAGGACAGTGTCTACTTGTTTCAGTTTCAGTAGAATTTATTTGAAACAATAATTTTCTCGAATAGATGTTTTTGCCAATACAATCCCATAAGTCATATTCTGTTTTCACTTATTTCTACAGACTTCAGTGGGATTGTATAGGATTAATAGAAGTCTTGACCATGATGGGAAGTTGTAAGACTTTTAAACAATCCAGATAAACCGATACAAATATGTATTTAAACACTTATTTAAGTTTAAAATTTGTTTAATTTTATTTAGTTCAGGCTGATTACCAGTAGTCTTAAGCCACACTGAAACAAATGAAAAAGTGATACAACCTGTTGTCCTGGTATAAAAATCGTGCTATATATTTGCATTTTTGAAAGTCTAATGTGTAAACACAGCTTAACAGCAGGCTACTGTCACATACACCTAATTATGGTTTGTATCTCTTCTAAAAGGTGAAGCACTTCAAGTGAAGTGTGCTCTGACATACAGTGAGTAAAGGTAAAAGCTAAAAAAGGTAATCCCTGGAGAAGCAGGACAACTGTTACCTGCATCTGAAGTGAATCCTCTTAAAGTCCCTTGAAAGAAAGAGTAACATGGGACACCAAGTGGTTTATCAACCATGTGCATGCCAAGGTGTCAAAGCAATGCACCTTTGCTTCTATTCTCCAACACTACAGGAGTCACTCCTGAGACTACAGGAGACAGGAGCTGTCTGGCATTATAAATACAACAAAAATGACAACGGTACAAAATTTTTTTTTAATTTTTATTAGCATTGCTACACGCAGTCTCAGTGTTTGTAGGGCAGGCAATTGCGTGAATTTCACTGCAGCAGACTG
>VWYH01003959.1:24367-118623 GCA_013399365.1 Pampusana beccarii | reverse complement strand
TCAAAACCCACCTGGACACATTGGACACATTCCTGTGTAGCTTTATCTAGGCGTTCCTGTTCCGGCAGGGGGATTGGACTGGCTGATCTTTTGAGGTCCCTTCCAATCCCTAACATTCTGTGAATCTGTAATCCTGAAGATTTCAGCATCTCTTTTTTTATCACTGCTTCCTCATCCTAGAAGAGCAGTTAGGAAAACATGTTTGCTTTGGAAACTTTTGAGCTGCATGTCGATTGAATAGCTGTATAAGATGGCTTTAGCTGTAGAAAATGCTTTTGGTACTATATGGGCTCTCAACCACCTGTGTACTGTTTTGCATCTTTGCAAATTTTGAGTGTAGTGCAGAGATGCTAGTGCTGAGCTGAACTATTGCTGTCATGGTATTTTTATATCTCTATATCTTTTTGTATGATAGCCTTTGCAGACTTTACAAAGTAGTGGTCCCATTTTTTTTTAAGATTCTGTGTAATGCAGGAAATGTAACAACTTAATTCTATGTTTCTTCCCCTGTTACTCATTTGTCCTTCTTAACTTTCAGCTTCTTTGACTACTACTTCATTTTACTGGTACCAGTGTCCTGTTTTGGCATTATTCTTTCCAGGTAGCTAGTTCTGGCAAGATTCCTGGTTTTCAGCATTATCTGACAGCACTGGTAACAGCTAAGTATAGCTGATATCTTATGACAGTTGTCACTGCCTGTAACTAAAATATATCTTTTTGGAAAAGTGATTCAGTGAGGACATTAGCTTGTGTTTCATAAAGTGTAGTGGAATCCTTGAAAGGCTTTCTCCACACTGCTGTGTTGTGTTTGGTATTATGGTACCAGCTTGCCTAGCAGCTGCAGTCTGGAACTTGGAAGGTTCAGATCATGACAAGTTTGTTTTCAGTTTCTTGTCATATGAACTTCTTCCTGTAGATAAGGAAGCTAAAGATTTTAATGGGAACAGGTGGAAATTGGACCTCTTCCCTTGCTGATGTTGACACCAACCCAGATTTTCTAAAATTAACAGCTCAAGTGAGTGCAAAATGTTGAAAATGGAGCATTTCTTTTGAGATGTGTGGCACTATCTCAAGTCAGAAGGAGTTAAAGAAAATTCTGCATTAAAGAAATAGGGTGTAATTCCTGTTGTTTACCAGTCTATGTCCTGAAGGAAGTATCAGAGATTACTGCTAATTCTGTCTGGAAAGCTTGTTTTTGCTTGCCTACATACTGCTTTGCATTTGCTAGATGCTTTGTGCTGTATCAAGAAAGTCTTCCAGACTTGAAACACAACCTTCATTTATTCCAGAAGGAATAGAATTGTACCAGTGTGTGAGAACCTTCATCGTTTTGATGAGAATTTTACATTATTATCTACACCATACTCTACGTTGTCATCAACTGTCTGATCTTGTTACTGACATTTCATAAGTTTTAAACTAGGTTTAGACTAGATAAGGTATAGCAGGTCTAACTACAGCTCAGTTCTGGAACTTGTAGAGCACTTAGTTAAATAATGTGGTGTACTTAAACATGTAAGTAGCCTATTGATTTGGGTGGGACTGTTCATGGCCTTAGAATGTGTCCAGCTGAGCAAAATGCACTGAAATCAGGAACCTGGATTGAGTGCAATAGATGAGCCTACATAACTTCTTTGACTATGTAGGTAAAATTCATGGAGAAAGCTTAATTTACTGTGTGAATGAGTGCTATTATCTGACAAGAGAAAGCAGATGAGCGAATAAATTTAGGGGAAGCCACACAAATCCTGTCTCTAAACTTCAAACTTCATGCAGCATCTCAGGTTCCCGTGTTGGTAAATAGCCTGATCTTTCCAGTAGTTTGATTTGTTGGTGGTCTGCTAAACAAAAAAAATCCTGCCCATTCTTACCAGTGAGTCAAGGAATATTGTACTATTGGTACAAATGCAGCTGCTTTGTAGCCCCTAATGGAATTAATATAGTTTGAGGTGAAACACTAGGTTTGCAGTGGTTTGATTAAAAAATAATAATAATTTTTAAAAGTGCCAAAAATGCTGTCGCAAACCAAGGAGAAACATTTGAGCAAACGGGTAAGTAGAAATGCTTGTTTGTTAATCCTTGCATTTTTCATGCTTTTGTGTATGGTAGATAAGTAAAAATAATAAGGAAAAATGATACACTTATATGATGCGCTCATGCTCCACATCACTATAATCCATCTGTAAATACAGAGCTGTTGCCACACATCGGTTCTATATGCTGTATATTTTGCAAACAGCTACACCTACACACAGACAGTGTGAGGCATTAGGGCTTTGATTTCTAGGATGCTGTATGCACTTGGAGCCTGCAAGCTGTGAAACTGCAGTCATTCCAAACCTGATTCAACTGATTTGGCTGAGTGTTAGCATTAGAAAATACTGTTGAGGCATGGGGGGGAAGTGGTAGCTGCTCTGTATTTTTGAATGGAGTGATTAATGGTGAAGATATTATTAAGTTTTAAGGCAAGCTGCAGGAAAGATGACATTATGGGGCTCTTGCTGTGCATGCGTGGGTGTGTGCATGTAGCCGAAGGCAGGTGTAAACTCAGTTTGGAAAAATGGTAGTTCTCCAACTATGCTGTGTCCTATTAGAATATTTATCTAGGTTCGTCCTGTTTCCCCCCCCCGCTTTCCCCACCCCCACCATGTGATGTGTTACAAGAATGTGTGTGTTCCCAATCCTTCTCCCTCCCTCCTTTTCCCTTCCCCACCCCCTTCACAAGCTGGAGGGCCAGAAGGTGGGGTGGTACCTCAGGATAATGGCAGCAGAAGGCGAAGGAGGCAGACAGCTGGCAAGTTCTGTCCCAATATGCTTCTCTGAAAGAGGCAAGGAAAATGGAGAAGATGTGATGCCTGAATGGCTCACTTTGCAGCAAAAGGGAAGATTAAAAGTAAAATTAGTTAACATCTTGCTCATTTCAAACCACCACACGCTGGCTTTTTGCTTCCTCCCCCCTTGCCTCCTCTCTGTGTCTTTTTCTGAGGATCAGGCAGGGAATCTTGGGATTTTGCAGAAATCCATGTAGCAAGCAGCACCTCAAAAGGACTAAGCTCTCCAGGTAGTCTTCTTGCTAGCTCTGTAAGTCATCTTTACAAGACTGGGTGACTGGAGCAGTCCAGCAGTCAGCTACATTCCACTACCAGAAGCTTTTATTCACTGTACTAATACAATATTACATGAGTGTTTGGAAGTATGTAGTAGGAAGAGGGGCTGAGGTAACTGAAATTTTTCAGTGTGAAAAGGGGGGCTCTTAGTGTAGGGTATGCGTACCCGTAAGGTAACCTAAGGCTTTACCGAGATCTTGAGTAGAGGAGATCTTGCTGCTCTCTGCAACTGCCTAATGCAACAGCATAGAGGAGGCAGAGCCAGACTCTTCTCAGAGGTGCATGGTGACAGGTAAGAGGAAATAGATACAAGCTGGAAGACAGAAAATCACAGCTAGCAGTTAGCAAAAAAACCCCTAATTCCATAGGAGGGTGGTCAGGCGTTGGAACAGTGGCTTGGAATGGTGCTAGGATCTACATTCCTGGATGTGGTTAGAACTTAAATGAGTAATATGTTCTCTAAAAAGGACATGTGTTTTTACTTCACCAGCTACTGCTTCTTTCCACAGTCTGGCCAACATCCCTCACCTGCAGGAAGCTCCCAGTGTGTGGCAGACGGGTTATGCTGTTACTTCTGGGAGTTACACTCTGATTCAGTACAGAATTTCATTGTGCCTGTAGTCTAGGCAATCAAATCCCAGTCATTTGAGGGTCAAATTTCTGTGTTGTGTGGGGAAGGGTTTTTTGAAGAGATTTTTGTTCCACCCAAGTGAAACTCAGTGGTATGTTGTGGTGGTTCATTTTACATAATGCTATTCAAGCAGAACTTAGGTCCTCTATAAAAGCAGATGCCTGCTTACTGAACACCTGGGCAGCAGAGGCTAGGTATTTTCTAGACCCCTTTTAGCAGTAGCAGCGAGGGGTTTGCTCTAACACTTGGCTTTCTCAAATAGATATGTGAAACTTGCTGCACCTGTGAGTTAAGACAGGAACAGATACCTGGCTCTGAATGATTACTGATTACCTGTGGAGTTGGAAGGCTTTGCTTGTTGCAAAGTGAAGGAGAGGAATAGGGGAAGTAATAGTATTAATCCTTTCCATCTCTATTGGAAATTATGACTAACCAGCCTTGAATGTGTACAAAACACTTATTCTGTATAAACATCAGTGAAATGACAGCTGAATTACCATACAATGATTGTGGAAATGCATCATTTTTATTACATTTGGTGCAGTTGAAGATACTTCTTTTGTGGGTAAATGTTACTGTTAGTTAATTGGACAGAAACAGATAGATGCCGGTGCAGAATGCTTTTGAAAAATACTCTGTTTTAAAACACCATGAATCCCATGTGTCCATGCTTTCAGTACAAACCAACTACACCAGCAGCTTAGAGTTGAGGAAAAACAGCTTCTGAAAGCTGTTGAACTTGTTACTGCTCATTGGGGAATTTGTCACACTGACTTCTGAACTGTCTGGTATGGATTGCTGTTGCGGATAGGATTCTGTTCCAGCTGGACTGTAGCTCTGGTCCTGCTTGGTAATTCCTGCACTGCACCAGAGTACTGTGGGAAAGACAACAAATATGAAAGTTAAATTATTTGCTGTTTCAGGGCCGTATATCTGAGGTGTTTGTCCTTCTAGAGAGACCTTTATGAGTAACAGGGTGCTGGTGCTCCTTCACTTAAGCCTTATCTCTGCTGTAGCCTTAAGGGTGATGCATAGTCAGTATTCCTCCTGATGATAGCTTTAAGTGATTACGGACTCATAAGCAGAGTTTATATCTAGGAGTTCTTGTCCTTAAACATTCACCAGTAGGACTAGCTTATTAACTCATTTTCTCTTCCCGAATCTCTTAAATAAACCAGACTGGAATGATTGAATGGCACTAGGGAATGCCAGAGATATTTCCAGTGAGGCTTCCTATCATTGTTAATGTGGAAGAAATGGAAAAGATTCTCATCTTTTGGGTAAGTTATTCTCAGTTCTGGCTGTCTGCCCCATGGGGACTTTTTGAGTCAGTGGTGATCTTTCTTGATAATAGCCCTAGTTATGCTGGATTTTCTTAGGTATGGCAAATTGGTTTTCAAATGCCTGCAAACTTGTGGAATCTGCAGGGTCTTACAGAAAGGGGGGATCTACTTGGTTGTGTGCAGTGAAGAAGAGGCTAAGGATGCATTGAGGTGCTGATACTAAAATAAGGGTTTGAAAGCTGTGTGGTGGTTGTTATAAGCACTGTATTCCAATGGCTTGGTAATCATCTAGCACATGGAACCTAAATTCCCTGGGCCATGTCCTTGTGTAGTTTTCACTGAAATTATTCAAGTATTCCATCATTGTTGGGGCCTTATGGCTGTTTTGCTGATGACTAAAATGATGTGTCTAAGGTTGCTGTAAGCAGTGTTTGTGTTTTGTTTTTTTTTCTGCAGTGTTTATGTGGCTGTTGTGACATGGGGATGTGTAAAAGAAAAGGCTTGTGTCATCTGAAGACTGTTATATGTGGCAGAGATGGCTTTGGAGTGCCAAGTTACCCAGCTACATGTATATATGTATTTTTAATTGTGAACTTGTTCCATCCTCTCATTTTTAATGCCCTCTCCCTTATCCTCCAGCTGACCCAAGCGTATGAATATATGAAATTCAAATGGAGTGTGCCTTATTTCCTGTATTTGGCTGTGTACCTCTAATGGGGTGGAAAAAAAGTACATTAATGATGGAAAGTTATTTAGTGCTGCATGGAGTTAATTGCTTCTAATCACTGCTTACATCCATCTGGTTTTATGGTAGACAACAAACCTCTTCATTGGATTTTCTCATTAGACATACTGTAAATCACAGAGATGCTCTGGCATCTTGCATATTGTGCTCCCATTAGCTAGGCTGTGTTTTGGTATAGCTGTGAACAAAGAATAGTATTCACTGGGACATGGACAGATTTGGAGTTTTTGCTTGGGAGTGTACAAGGGAATGATTGCTTTTAAGTTCCGTTGTAAAAATTTGCAGATTGCCTCTCTATTAGTTTTGGGCTGAAAAGCATATGAGAAAGCTGTTAAACTCTGTGCAGTGGCATGGTAGGTCTGTACAGTCACAGCTAGAAGAGTTCAGATGGAATTTCCGTAGCAGTCCCCGTTTTCCATGGCTCAGAACAAAAGGATTGTATGTCCTTCCTGGGCTGAAATGAGACATACTTGATCTTGTGCTGAGGAAACAGTGTAATTTTAAGGTAATTTTAAGGTTGGTAATTCTTAAAGAGGAAGAAGAGACTCCAATTCCATTTAAAACTTGAACTGAACCTGATGCTGTCTGTGCTCTTTATTTTTTATTTTATTTCTTTGAACAGGGTATTTTTGTGACTCTGGCTGTTTTACCTGGCAAGGGTCAGTGCCAGGTAATTTGTGACGAGATGGGTATATGGACTGTTCCAGTTCTGATGAACAGCCTGCTCAAGGGGAAGTTGTTGCTGAGTTGACTACTGTAAGCTTGATGAGGGAAGCCTGTTGCATGGAGCAAAATTTTCTGTTAGAATAAATTCCCTTTGTCAATTAAAAGAAGACATGAGAGATACAGTTTGTGTTTGCTTGAACATTCTGTGTGTCTTTGGGAAGCTGTTTTTGCTGCACATAGCAGTCAAGTGTTGTAAAACCTGAAAAATTCCTGCATGAGGGTAAAGAAAAAAGCAGTGAGCTATGCAGGTTACCTACCCAACATTATGGGAACAAGTTAATTTTAATTAGTAGTTATTTTTTCTCATCTTTGGTTGTTCTGGTATATTGGAAACAGCAGCTAAGAATAATGTGTTCACCTTTTTGAAGCTCTGTGTTGGGTCACTTGATTTCCTTCTTCCTGATTAAAGCATGAATAAACATTTAGTCTTTCCTCATGAAGAATCTTTTCTGTCACTTTAGTTTGTGTCAGCCATCCCCGGTAGTCGTAAGTTTCATGGTGCTTTTTTTCCTGTTAGCTTAAACAGAGTGTAAAACAAATGAGTATGTGGTTCCTTTAAACAATGGACAGGTTACTTTGATATATCTTCCTTATGATTTAAGATGGTCAGAAAAATCTATAAAAGTGAACTTGAGGTGGATAAAATAATTCAGAAAGGCCTTTCTGGAATGGATGAAAGGTGCTTTGTTCTGATATGGTATGTTCATGGTACTTTACAGTGCAGAAAGGTGTGCTCTGCTGAAATCAGCCCCAGTTTTTTTCATCAGGTAGGCAGTGGTATTCTGGATGAAATTACAAGTCAGGCTGGTCTATAACTTGAGAAGATGTTGCTCTTCAGGCAGCTGAAACAAGAAGTTCAGTTTGGATTGAAGGAGAAACTTTGTCATGAAAAGGACAGTTGGTCAGTGGGAAGAGTTGCCCAGAGAAGTTGAGCAGTGTCCATCTTGGGACATGTTTGAGACCTGACAGTCCTGGGCAGCCTGGTCTGTCCTCACAGGTGACCTTGTTTTGAATAGGAGGTTGGACTAGTGACATCCTGCTGTTGTTTCTGATCTGAATTGCATTAAGATCTTGGGAATACTGCTGCTGGAAGTAGAATGTTCAGAGTCTGTTAGTGTTTCTCTTGGGCCTGTAGCGTGTCTAAATTTTAACAGGCATCTCAAAACCTGAGTTGCTAATGCGTTAGGAAGACTTCTGATAAATTTTTGGACTGAAGCAGGTAGATTAATGCCCTGGCTACAGCAAGATTTTTGGAAAAATGTCAAGAAGATAAAGCTGTATAAAAGCTGTATAAAATCAATCCCCAGTATATTGTAGAGGATAAACTAACCAGGAGAAACATGAAATTCAATGGAAGTCACTGCAGTTAGTACCATTTCAGTGATTACCTGTATGATACAGGATGATTACTGTTACTAAGTGCAGCATGGCCACTGCATAACATCATCATTTTAAAATCATAATATTGTTTTTCCGACAGTCATGAGCATAGAGGGTATTGTCTATTAAAGCGGTATGTGACCTGCTCTGTGTTGTGAGCATTGTAACGGTTGTGATGAACACCATATTAACTGTTTTTGTGTTTACCTGTGTGCGTGGAACTCCAGCCATCTCCTGTTGGAACGTACAGCAGTAGCTGCAGTGCTTAGGGTTCTATAATAAGGGATAGCCAAATGAGGTGTACTATGATATGTCGTTGCAGTTAAACTTTCAATGAAACATGTTCATCTCTTAGATATGTGATGCACTGTGTTCTATGAAAATCTCTCCAGGAGGACAATATTTGCTTTTCTTCTTACAGAGGGCTGCATTGATAGGCATAAACAGTATCTTGTTTCTTCCCTCTGCCCTTTCCTGTCCTGTGTGTATATTGGTGTATGTATCTTTTATCAGGTTATATGATGTTTTGGCTATGTTCAGTGCTATAGAAGCAAATTAAAAAAGTGTCAGGAGCTTCTTTGCTATCAGATGTAGAAACAGTGTTCAGGGTGCCATAATAATTGCTATTTATGTACAGTCCGAAAGTACAGTCATTTGTTCCAGTGTCATCTCTTTGGGGCACCTCATCTGCAAAAGAGTGGCCTGAAAAACTTATTGCAAATGAGCTTATTTCACTTTCATTAAAATAAGCAAGTTGTGTCAAAGAAGATTGTTTTTCTTTTTATTTCTTCATAGAAATAAGTAGTGATTATAGAAGTGTTGGCTCCTCTTCTCCAGGAGAAAAAATAAAAAATTACCCAGAGAAACTACCTTATGCAGATTCAGAGGTGCACTGTCATCCAGTGATCAAGGCAGCCCTGCCAAACTCCGTATTTGGTACAACATGATGGATAGATGTACTTTGATGAATGGTGTATGCCTGGGCACCCTGTTAGAGCACATTTGCTTCAGGAAGATTAATTGTTTCAGATTGTGCTGGCATCTTTCAGGAGTCATCATTTTAGCT
This sequence comes from Pampusana beccarii, assembly GCA_013399365.1. NCBI lineage: Eukaryota > Metazoa > Chordata > Aves > Columbiformes > Columbidae > Pampusana > Pampusana beccarii. Next base: position 109,685 of record VWYH01003959.1, on the reverse strand, counting down.
TTATCTATTCATCTTCCACACATCAACTATAGTATTGTGTGCTCAAGTCAAAAACCATAAGGGTGTATTGAACACTTCCTTACAGATAGAGACTTTGACTGGCTTCTGCAGCTCCTCTTACCAGAACGCTGTGGTTTTTAACACAGAAGACAAAGGAGCCCACGGGAGTATTAGTCATGGGTAGAAACTCTGCTAGATTCCTGGCTATTGTTACTGGGTTTGTTCTCAAATCTCTGTCCTCCCTCCTTTTTGCTTTCCCAACACTCACAGCAGGTGGCAGCCTCAAGCATGCAAACAAGGAGCTTAGTGCTCTAGAAATTCTGAGGCTGGTTTTCAAATCATGTTGGTAAGGAGAAAAAAAAAACAAAAACAACCAAACAACAACAACAGCCCCCCAAAACAAACGAACAAAAAAACAACCACAAAAACGCATAAAAGGCAAAGGCAGCATTTGCTTCTTGAGTTTTTACAAGTTTATTTTTCGTTTGGGTGGTGTTTTTTTAGTTTTTCAGTGGTGGTGGTTTTGTTGGGTTGCTTTTTGGTTGTTGTTTTTTTTTGTTGGTGGTGGTTTTTTTTGTTTTGTTTTTTTTGTTTGTGGGTTGTTTTTTTTTTTTTTTTTTTTAAGCTTTTAAAAAGCTGCTACCAGGAGAATGAGGAACTGTCCTTTTCTTTTTTTAAATGATTGTGGGAACTGGTTTACTATCACAGAATCACAGCATCACAGAATGTTAGGGATTGGAAGGGACCTCAAAAGATCATCTAGTCCAACCCCCCTGCCGAAGCAGGAAGACCGAGATGAGGTTATAGAGGAAAGCATCCAGGCGAGTTTTGAATGTCTCCAGAGAAGGAGACTCCACAACCTCCCTGGGCAGCCTGTTCCAGTGTTCTGTCACCCTCACTGAGAAGAAGTTTCTTCTCAAATTTAAGTGGAACCTCTCGTGTTCCATCTTGAACCCATTACCCCTTATCCTATCATTGTTTGCCACCTAGAAGAGCCTGGCTCCATCCTCGTGACACTCCCCTTTTATATATTTATAAACACTAATAAGGTCACCCCTCAGTCTCCTCTTCTCCAAACTAAAGAGACCCAGGTCTCTCAGCCTCTCCTCATAAGGGAGATGCTCCACTCCCTTCATCATCTTTGTTGCTCTGCGCTGGACTCTCTCCAGCAGTTCCCTGTCCTTCTTGAACTGAGGGGCCCAGAACTGGACACAATATTCCAGATGTGGTCTCACCAGGGCAGAGTAGAGGGGGAGGAGAACCTCTCTCAACCTACTAACCACCCCCCTTCTAATACACCCCAAGATGTGTGATTCTAGAAGCCAGTGCCCTGAGAGCTGTGCTAATTCCTTTGAACAAAAATCTGCAGACGTAGAATTTTCATATGGACTGGAATAGGGTGGTGAGGTATGCTAAAAACAGTGAAAGATGGAGAAAGGGACCAGTTCCTAATTGGAATATATTTTATACAGAGAGAAGGCTGAGGGTAAAGCACACAGAACACGGTTCATGGATAACAGCAAGTGAAGAGGCTAATCTGGTCACAAAAGAGTGGGATTCCCAGGGGAGTAAAGAGATTGAGGGAATGACAATGTATGATATTCCATACCCCTTGTGGTCTTAGGTATATCTTAAGAATTGATCAGCTGTCAAAAATCTTGCTTACTGGTTGTGTTTGCTTATGTATACACCCCCTTTTCTGGGACATTCTGGCCTATGGATTGAGGGTAAACTGACTGGGAACTCTGAATGTTACACGCTGCTGTTTTGTGGCACTTGCTGTCATGCTGGGTGCTATGCATTGGAGCAGAGAAGCCTTGGTGAGTATGTGTATCTGTGGACAGTCTGTACCTTCTCTACCCTGGCTGTCTATTTTGTAAAGGCAGTGAATTTGGAGAGGTGACAGTTGGCAGCAAGGGCCGCTGGCTGGCGGGGGTGGAGGGGAGGGGTGGAGAAAGAGGAAGAAAAAGTAAAGCAGGAAGGTGAAAGTGTTGTGAAAGTAAGAGGGACTTGAAATGGGAAATACGTGATCAGATGAATTCGGCTTCAACCCCTGACCTGTGGTTTGTACCTTGGCAGCTTTGATTTGGTTGTTGATGTGGGATTGTGTAGAGCCTCACTAAGAGAAGTCATGTAAGCAACCAAGAATCCTAAATCCAGATCTTATCTCTTCCTCCTTTATTGAATGTATGAGAAACTAACAGGTTAGTAAGGCTCTAGGAAACTACACAAGGGCTGGAATGGTGTGAGTTGGTGCTTGAGCAGCACCTTTTGTTTCCAGTTAAATGTGTTAAGAATCCAACGCTTTTGCAGAAACTGAAGAACAGCTGTGGGAGAACCTATAGGTACTCAAGGATGGGAGGGGAAAGACAGGAGAAGTTGTTGTGGGTTTAGTGGTACATTTCTTGTTCTCATGGCTCAACACCTGCCTCTTACATAGCTTTTTGGTAGCTGGACAGTTATTTTGTTGACAGTGAAATTCTATGTAGGCTTAAAGAAAATGAGAAGATCTAGATTAGTTGTGAGACAACCTGAGGGAGATGGGCTTGAGGGAGAAGTGACATAATGATAAGAGGTGGTAATAACCATTTCAGAAGAACTGGGGCTTCCTAACAGACTGAAAGTGTATGGCTTGTGTATACACAAGATGACACAATTCAGTGAGTTAAGTAGCTGTGCTCTGCTCCTCCGTTTTGTATATCCAACTGTCTGTCTGCATCCGCAAGAATAAAGTTTCCTTTGGTATCCTGGCCTAGAAGGATCACAAGGCCACGTGTAAGAAAAAGCTTGTTTTTTGAGTAATATGAGAGTTTTGAGCTGCTGAACAGTTGGGAAAATCAACTACTGAATTGGTTGACTGGTTGGGAAATAAAAACCAGGGAAGGTCCCCAAGTGCTTAATAGAGTTCGTGTATTGATACATAATCCAGAATATGGTAGGGAAAGATGAAAAGTTGGGGCATCAAAGGTTTGCAGATAATGCTGTAGCTTCTGCATCTCTCGATTTTTCTGTCCAAGCTCATTCTCTTCTCCCAGCCAAAATCTTTCAGTATTAACATCCCTCCCAGGTTACTGGATTTAGCAAAGCTCTGGAGTTCCATATTTTTTTTTCTATCCGCCTGTCGGGCAGTCTGGACTTTTGGAGTAAATTCCTCCTACTTCTGTGTGCAGAGCTTCTGAGAGATTGCTGCCTGCACTGATGTGATGTCCCTGTCCCCTACTCGTATTACATGCATTTTCAGTTTAATAATCATGTGTGGATGGCAGACTTGGTGCCAAAGCCCTGTGCATCCAAAGTCATTTGGTGAAGGAGTCCATTATGATTGTGGCTCACAGTGATAAATTCCCTGTGATGGTCGCAGCTCACAGCAGCCTCCTCTCATAATGGCATTCTGCTCTTCTTGGCAGGGATCCCTGGACAGGAGACATTGCCCCAAAATAGCAGAAAAGATGAGAACAACAATAGCTACACAACTCTGGGAGACTAAAAGATTATGGAGAAATTTAAGTAATTCCTTTTCTGGGATCCTTTTGTCTAAAGGAACTTGCAAAGGAGATGCTAACCAGGCGTCTTGAATTTACCAAGACAAAAAAAGCAATTAACTGACTGAAGAGATACATTCCTGTGCATGAGTAGCTAAGTGAAGTTTTTGAAAATAGGTTAAAGGGATGTACCTGTACCACATCCGTGATTTCAGTAAAGACCCTTTTGGAACTTGTTTTTAAGGCATAAGAAATGGGGAGGAGGGGGCTGGGGGGCACAGATAACACATCTGAAATAGGAGCATCTTCCAAATGATGTACTTTGTCAAAATTCTCTTCTTTTTGGTGTTTTGAACTCGTAGGAACTATATGCTAACATGCTGAAGGATTTGTACTACATTTATGCTAATGTAATTAAAACAGTACAAGCTGTTTAGCATGGACCAAAATGAAGTAGGGTCAAGTCTTCCATTAATGTTTTAAGGATATAGTTATTAGGGTATAAAATGATAATCAACAAAGATATCACTCATGGTAACAGTTACGTATAACTTGTAAAATACTGTTACGAGAAGATTGTGATATACTAGAGACAGCTAGTATGTTCTGCAAGGGATTTATACGTGAGAAAGTTTCCCACCGAATGGCTGGAGGAAGGGTTTACATATGGACCAAAACAATTGATGGAGATCCTACTTTTCTTTCTCCTTTGTTTCTCATTATGTGAGTCCAATTGGCTCCATCTGTGGTAGTAATCTGTTTTAATTTGTGCAGTCAGGTTTTTTGTTTACAAATATGTGAACATACAGAGCTCTGTAAGGCAAATGAAAATGCAGCTTTAATTATCAGGAAATGGTTAATACTGATGAACTCATTAGATATTAGTCACTTGTAGGGTGTTGTGCTGCGTGTTTCTTAATTATTAATTTTAATTGGCTGCTTATCTATTTGTACTGCTTAAGTGGTGCAGAGCCCTTGCCACAAACGTGGACCCCAAGCTGCGAAGTGCTGTGAAAAGGACAGTCCTGCCTGCCGCAGAGCTAACAATCTGGACTGGCTGATGTGCAGAAATTGAGTGTCAATGGCTGTTACACTGACTAGCCCTAGAAAAAATAACTCAGTTGAGTGGACAACGGAGTTCCATTGTTGAGCATTTTTTGCAGGCTTGTTACCTTATCCCTGCGCGATACACAAGAAAGATGAAGAATAAATAATTTCATCAGATTGTGTATTTTTAAATATTGTTCTGTGCACAGCTGCAGAGCAAAGCGGGCATACTTTTTTTGCTAACTAATTTATTAGAAGTGTGGATATTTTTTTCACCTGGGTTATTTGCAAGTCCCTTGCTCCTCTGTCATTTGCCCTTGGCTGCAGTATGACCATAAAACATTTACTGCAAAGCCGTGAAGAATCCATATGTCCATGTGATCTGTCAGGCCACCAAGAAGCCAGGGCTTGTGGGGTAGCATAAGGATATCTGAAGGTGACACATGCTGTCATTTGATGAACAGAGATGCAGAAGGGGATTCTGGCAGCCACTACCTTAGCCTTGACAACTTGTGATGGTGACCAGGTGGGGTGTGTTATCTTAATAGTCTGGAGCTCTTGTGAATTATTTGCTGATAGATGTAAACAGCTGTTATTCTTGGTAATGGAAAGCAATTAGAAACATCTGTACTCTTGGCGATGAGTAATGCCTCCCATCTTCACTGCTCCCAAGTGCCAATTGGAAATAACTACATCACCAGGATGAGGCTGGCAATTCTACACTGCATTATGGACTGATAATTAGTACTGAGCTGTGAAGAACAAGAGATGAAGTGCAATACAATGAGCCTATACCTGTGCTTGCTTGCTGTTTGTTTCTCCTCTTAGGAAAAGCAGAGGGAAGTTGCTGCTTTGGTTATGCAGGGAGAAGCAAGGTGCTTAATACTTCCCTGTCAGTCTTCAGGTAACTTGATATTTGGGAGCCTTGAAGTGTTATGGCTTCTGGAGCAGTAAGTCAAGATCAAGTGATGGGATGCTGTACTGAGGTACTATTCCGCTGTGCTTTGATGAAACTGCATGTATCATTGATGCCTCAGCCAAGCATGTATGCCTAGGTTTAAGAGGCTTGCCTACAGCTGAGACAAGGTGGTTGGTTTGGAGGCACTTAAGTACAGGAAAGATCAACAGAAGCAAAAGAGCTTGGGATCTAGCAGTTGATAGTAAGGCTTCTCAGAGAAATTCCTGATTCTCAGAACATGCTGGCAACAAGCGGTTCTCATTTTCTTGGGGTCTTGGTGCTGGGGTCTGAGCTACATTAAGAGTTTGAAGTGAAGGCTGGACCTTGGATCCTTCTGCAGCTCTGCCTTGTGTTGTGGCCCAGAATCTCCTCTCAGAGCTTCCTCAGGATCCCTGGCCAGATCCTTGGCTGAGTGTGCCGGAACTATATCTTGAAAAACGAATAGCTTATTGGCAGCCGAATATATGCGTTTGTTCTAGATTGCGCTGACCACTTGGCAGTTCTTCAAGGAGAAAATAGAAATGAAACCCCTTTGGTGTTTTGGAAGAGACTTTTGGGAAGGCGAGAAGGTGAAAGCAGGCTGAAACAGAATCAAGTTGAGTGACTTAAAGGGAGGTGTAGTGTGAAGGAGGTGTTTAAAAGCAGCAAAGGCTTTCTATGAACAAATGCATTGATTGTTTCTAGTGAGAAGAGACATTTCAACTGGTTAGGAGGAAAAACTGTTTTATAGTATGTTCATTTGCTTATGACTGGGAAGAAATTACTGTCACTGTGGAAAAATATGAAATATGTGGGATACTGGCATTTCTGTGGTCAGCTTTGAGGAGGTAAGTTGCATTGCTGTTGAATAGGTGGTTACTTGGTGTGTACCTGGCAAAGGTTTTGGGCATATTGAGAAATGGTAAGACAGCTTTTTAGTTTACTAAAAAAGTAGCATACCAGGCTCTGAATGTCCATCCGTGCTGATCAATTTTTAAGGACGATCTCAAAGGGCTGAACAACAGCAGGTGTGACCACAAGAACTGGTGGCGTTTCGCTGTGGAAGAGTACTCCAGAGCTGTGACAAGTTACTTTGCTCCTCTAGGTTTTATCCTGGATCTTGTAGAGAGAACTAGGATACTCACAGTTAGCTTAGAAGAAGAATTATTACAACCAGTACTTTTCCAGCAGCATTGACCAGTGTCTGGGGTTGAACATGCAGCTTAGTAGGATCTTCCTTTCTCTGAGGACAGAGGTAGTTACTTTTACTAGGATCTGCCCTGCTCAGGAAGGTTGTGGTGTCTGTGCTTGCAGGTTCCTAGGGAAGCTGTAAGGTACGTGCAGTGGCAGGATGTGATGGTCCTAAATGAACTGTGGAAGCAGTGACTGTGTCACCTGTCAGCTCAGAGGAAAAAAGTGTTCTGGAGGCACTTGACTAGGTGAGGAGCTTCAGACACTGGATTGTAAGGGCATTTTTAATGTGTGATCTGTGTACAAAGATGCGTGGCCTTAAGGAACCCCCCATTATTGAGGGCATTGTAGAAACGCTTGCTTGCGGTAGGTGCTAAAGTAGAAAACTTAAAAGATTAATTTTGGACTCAAATATTAAGAATTAAAGAGGATTTTTTAGCATAATGACTATTTCAAGTCAAGTACAATAGCGTTGATAATAATAATATTAACTCTCCTTTCAGTAGAACAAAAAATATAACACTAAATTCTTAAGTGATCATACTTATAAAGCTTGAGTTCATAAAGATTTTGCACCAGGGTAAATTTGTGTGACGTGTTTTCTGTCCAGCAGCTACTGCAGACTAGTAACTATAGTAAATTGTGCAGGACATGAGAATAACAACATTGTGGTGACTTAACCACTGGCAGCATATTACTGTTTGTGCGGAAGTGGAATATACCTTACAGATGTTTCTTATTAGCTCTTTTGGGTAAAAATTATCTCAGACATGAGATGATATTGAGGATCATATATGCAGTTTAAAATAAGGTGTTGATGTGTGTGAACCTTAATTGGATTGGAGATGATTTCTTGTGGCCTAGCAGGCAATATTAAATATAAGTTTTGGCTTACTCTCCTTGTGAATGTGACTTCAAGAACGTAGCTGTACTATTGTTTGTCTGGGGTGCTAATTGCATGATATCTTTTGAACTTAGCAGTAGTGTCCAGAGTGCATCTCTTAAAACCTGTTGTTGTTTTTTTGTTTGTTATTTTTTGTTTGTTTGTTTTTTTAAATAAAAACTTAGGCTTGTGGATCCAACTTGAAACGGAGTCCAGTTTTCTGTGTACACTTCTGGAGATAGTAGCATTACTGGAACTGTACACCCTTCACTTGAATGTTGTTGTATACAATGATCATGTGTAGATACAGCCCAACAGAGGAACAAAGATTACTTCATCTAATTTATGCTGATACCTTTACAAAAGTCCCCTGTGGGGTGTCACGTAATATTTTTTTCTGAAGGGCTTGGACAGCAAGTGACTTCACCTTTCCCAATATCTCTTGAGTTCCTGTGATTATTTAGCAGTAATTGTCCTAGTAGCATGTAGTATTTTGTGAATTAATGTTTTGCGTTTATTTATCTTAAACTTAGGTTTTTCTAGGCCAAATTCTGTTTGATTTCTGTGATTGGGCATATAATGAACATAGTTGAAGTGCACAAGCTTTGGGTCTCAACACGTGTACTTTAGCACCAACACTAGTGTTTTGTGTTCAGTTTATGGGCATGTCAGTGATGAGTACATTGCAAAACGGCTGAGCTAGCTGCTCTGGGATTTACTGCTCAGAGATTTGAGATGGAGCTGCGAAAGATGTGCTATTCTTTGCGCTGAAATTCTAAAATTCGCTAGGGTGTTGAATTGCAAGTGTGAATATGTGGTGACTGCCTATTGATTTTAATTTATAAAATTTAAGTATAGGAAATTTTTTCAAAGCTATCCTGAGGATTTAGATGGCCAGTTTTGAATAATATGGGAATTAAGTATCTAAATATTTCTGAAATGCCTAGCTTTAGTGATTGATGTGATGTCTTGTATGCATCTTGCATCATGTGGAAAATAGGAAGCCGTAGCATTGTAAATAGGAGTACGCTGTGCTTATTGATCTAGTAACGAGAATCGATTTTAAATATTTTCTTACTAAACTGATGACAGTAAAATACATTATACAGGGAAGCTTTGATGTCTAAGGTGTATTGTATAAGCAAATTGGGCCTGAAATCTTTTAGATTGTCTTTATTCTTCGTTGTAAATTACAGCGGACTAATTACGGGTTCGTGTGACTTCTGAATCACAAAATGTCACTCTTGATTTTTCCCAGTTGGAGCTAAATGAATAGTATTTAACAAAACAAAATGTAGGAACAACTTAATATAAAATCCTTAGCTTTCAAGTTTTTAATATGTATTTTTTTTATTCACAATTTTTCATTTGCTCTTGGAAAAATGAGTGAGCCCCAGAATATTTATTGAGATTGTATCTGTTTTAACCCTTTTAGAGTAAGATTGTCTTAAAGTAGGAAGGATTGTTAGCAATACTCAAAGTATTTGGGACAAAGAAAACTGACTGTCAGAGCTAGGTAAGTTGGCAGCAAATAATTCTTAAACTGTAGTTTAGAAGTTCAGAACTAGTAATAGTATGGATGAAAGTCTTTGAAATGGGTGGCTGAGGGGTACAATAGGTTATTTTTCTTTTTCCTGGCACACTGGTTTGTTCTTAAAGACTGTGTGGGTAAATTTGTCCTTATTTCCCCCTCGTTACAGAAATGAAGAAATGACCTACAGCTCAGTGTTGTGAATAGCTTATTTCAGGTTTCCATAGGGGGAGACAGTAGTGCAGGGAAATAATTTGGCCATTAAACTTTTTTTTGAGGTTGAGGAAAACCAGGAGAAGTGTCTTCTGCATGCTGTATCTAACACATAGCAGGGTGAAATTCCCTTGGCTGCTGTGTGATGTTTTGCAGTGCTGAGCTGGCTATACAGGGATATTCCAGATCTTGATGAAGGAAGTAAAAGGTGGTGTCTTGGCTTTGGGGAGTACTGATTTATTTGTAAGGAAGAGGCAAACCTTCAGATTTTGTTGTCCTCTGGTACCTGAGCTAGGTGAATATAAGGTCCCTATCCATGCCATGTTCCCAAGGGTTTCTTGAGGTTCCAGTGGAAGCTAGGAAAATGACAGTTTGACGTATCTTCATTTTGTAAATAAGTATTCATGGAAAAGGGAGAGTGGAAGAGGTGGAGTTGGTCATTTGGGTAGGTATCTTAGACCAGCAACCTGTTCATGTTCTTCTTGTAGTCTATGGAGTGCCACAGGCTGTCACATCAGTGCATAATGATATGTGTTAATAATGGATAGAGCAGGTAGGTAGCCAGATAGTGAAGTGTGTGAGGAGAAGAAAACCCTTCTCTAACAGTGCACCTGGCTCTTGGCTGGATTAGAGCAATTGGAAAGCTGACAGGCAATACTGGGGGAAGAGCACAACTTGTCTGAACCAGCATGGTTATCCCAAATACTGGGTTTTGATCAGTGCTACTGCAGTTCTATGCAGACTACCTGCTGCTGGATGAAGGATTATGGTGGGCTTCTGTATGGGAATGTTGCGCAAGATTGGCGAGGAGTTTAGTTAAATGTAAATACGCTCAAAGTGACTTGCATCCATATGTAGAAAAAGCACATACATCCCACTACTTGTTTTACTGACCTTGTGTGCTTGATGAGTAAAACCTCTGTGTTAGATAACATAGGCCTGTGAGAAACTCCAGTCACCTTATCACTATGTCTGAGATTCCTGCTTTGTTGTGAGAAAGAGCGGGAGGCTGCACCTGCCTGAAGCCTTGAAACACAGGGGAGCTCAGCAGGCCCAGTGATCTTCCAGCAGGGCTGAACTTACCAGTGCCTGCGTCTCCGCTTGTTACCTCTGCATGGGAGCTTAGGTGTGACTTCGGAGATCCCCCAGTAGAGAGGTAACTAAAATAAAACTTGCTCTTTGCAATTGCGTTTGTGGCCTCTGGCTCTTCTTGCGACGTGCCTGCATATGTGTACACAGCTCCAATTGCTATGTTTTACTTTACAGATGTCATAAAAAGGCATTCCTCAAACCTGTTCCTTCCTCTAGTCCTGCTTCTACAGACGGGAATTACAGAGCAAGATTCAGTGAAATCTGCTTCTGTGTTACTTAACAGAAAAAAATTATAGTAACCTTTTATAATCCTTTCATTTCAGGTTTGATTTACCTGCTATACATTGATCAGAAATCTCTGTAGTTTTACAGGATTAGATATTTACATGTCCAGTTTCAGAATGAGTGTAGTTTATAAGATGTTCTATGATGATTGTATTTTGAAAGCTAGGATTAACCTGTGATTCTTGATTAAAAAGATATTGTACAGAGACTGGGGTGTGGGGAGGCATTTAAATTCTTTCCTAGCTGTGTCTGTTGTCTTGCTTGGAACAAAGCAGAAATGAAGCGATTTCCAAGGCATTATGCTAAAAGAGGAGAGAAATTTGGAAATACAAAAGGTAGAATTTTTTATACATGCCTGAACACTTCTTAAACTCTCCGAATAGTTTGCAGCAACCAGGCCTTTGTTTACTATGTCCTTGAACATTGGATGATACCAATACTGTGTTGACTTGACCTATGTAGCTCTACTGAGGATGGGATTTTCCTCCTCTGAGTTAGTGACTCCAATATCTAATTGTCAGCCCCTCATTAATGCCTAAGCTGAATGGGGTTTGGGAAATATTGCAGAAAAGCTTGTTTTAGCAAGCTGTTGTTTTTCCACCTTGGTGCAAAACGGCAGGAAGTGCAGTTCTTAAACCAGATGTAGAGGAAAGATGTCATGTGGGACAGGATTACATGCCACTAAAAGCAGGATACCTCCCATAGCAGGGTGATTAAGGATGTGGATAGAAGTAGTACTTCCAGAAGACTAACATACTGCACAATACAACAATTCCATAATCTACATATTTTATATATATAAAATGTACACCTGCATATATTAAGCCTAAATGTCGACATTGAACATAGTATATTGAGCCTAGTGCAAAAGTGTTTGGACTACTGTGTGTATTTTGCATACACATAAGGAATAAATCCACATAGATTTGCTTTATTTAATTTTAAACCTGTATGAACATATTTACTGATTCTGCTGCCTTTGCACCCTTGAGTAGGGGGAGCAGAAATAGAGCAGACCTAGTTTAAGACTAATGCAGGAATTTTGTGTGATAGTGTGGTGAAGGCCATGGGCTGTGTGTCAGCTTGTTTCTGTTCTTGTTCACTCTCCTTTTTTAGAGAAGAACAACTAGCCCAAAGATGGAAGAACTAGTTTTTATGAGGGAGAAGTTTTTTGTAGTTTTGTAAACAGAACAAAGGGCAGTCCTGCCTTCAAGATCAAGCCACTGTGTAATGCAGCAGTAAGAAATCCCTTACTTGGTGATCAGCTTGTTGAGAAAAGGTGGGTAGCTTTCCTGTGAAAGATAGCTTTTTTCTCAAAGCTGTTTACTGGATAATACTGCCAACCACAGATTAAGCCATCCTGTTGCAGAGGCTGAAGTCAAGGGGAATAACAAGGAATTGCTATTCTGCATGTGGGGGAAAAAAGATGTGGTCCCATTAGGTAGTGGAAGAGAGACTGGGAATTAAAGGCATGCTGCAGGTCTGTGTTCCATCAAATGATATAGTCTTGGCTGAGTTGGAGCATAATGTGCAAAGTAAGACCAGAAGTTCTAAATGGCATTTATCAAGCAGTTTGGTTAACTCTCTCTTGCTTGGGGAATCGCTATCAGATTATGTTCTCTCAGGAAAGATTAGCAAAGCTGAGGAATCTCCAGGTTGATAAATAGGAAGATTAGACAGAACAGTGGGAAAGCTACTTAGTACTCAAGTCTTTGCCCAGAGATATGAAAGAAAAGGTTTTAACTAAGCGCATTTGGAATGAACAAGCCTGAAATTGCAAGAAGAGATGGCATAAGGAGGGAAGATGACAGCTGGAACCCAAAGGAGCTTTTAGTTGCTTCTACTTGCTATTGATGGGAATTTAACAGGAAATAATACCGGGAAGAGACAGCTAGCAGTGCACCATATTTCTGACTGCTTTTGTAACTGAGACTATGTGGCCTATTAAGCCCTCATGGCAGAAGACTGTAGTGACTAGAAGACGAGAAAGACAAAACCAAACGTGTGCTATGCTGGTAATCGTAGGTAGCAAATCATACAACCCATATCACAGATTTAGCAAGATCATTGTGCATTAATACAGTCTTAGTCATTGTTGATTTGATAGAAACAGTGCTTTGATCTAACCAAGACTGGGTAAGGCTCTATACAATGAGCTGGACTCTGTGCAAACACAGAAGACAAGACCATATAAGCCTAAGTACAGATTGAAAGATATGTGAAAAGAATATTGTTCTTGGTTGAGGGAAAAATAAAATAATTGGCTCATGTTGCACTGGGAGTCTTTTAAAGAAAAAACGTTAAGCTCGTGTGTACCTCTTTAGGGTTTGAAATTATCAGAAAATCTATCCTTTATATAGAGATGTATATGCAAGTATGTAGTTACAAGCTGCTCTGTGACACCCATTAAGGGAGCTTGCTAGCACAGTTGGTGTTGAACTGTGTTGATGCTCCGTATTTTTTTTTTCTTCTATTTACAGTGATGGCTTGATTGCAAGGATGTATGGAGAGAGTCTTATGTATGGAGAGCCTGTGACAAATAGTATTTCAGCTCAAATGAGAGTTTGTTGTTTTCAGAGTGTCATAAACAATGCAGCTGAATAGCTAACAAGAAAAAAATAGAGCTGGTTTGTTTTTTTTTTATTTCTGGGAAGTCAGTGTGTTGAGTAAAGTTTTCTAGGTTGGCTATGACTTTGCTTTCTCCATTATTTGGGCTGAAATTGAAAGCAGACCTACTGGAACTCGGGAGATGGGATTCCTTGCAGTGTGTTCAAGATCCTAGAATTGTAGAGTTACTTTGGTTGGAAAAGACCTTTAAGATCATTGAGTGCAACTGCCAAGATGTTTTGTATAATACTAAATCCTTATGAGAGGATCGCACCATACTTGCTTTCTGCACACAGTTGTTAAGTGGTTTGAGCATGTAGCTTTATGGCAGTGTTTCCTTGTATGGAAACTTCCCAAATATTGCTGAATTTGGCAACATACTCAGTTGTCAGTGGTGTTTGTGAAGTGTAACCCTGACTCCTCTGCTTGTGTTCAGCTGTCATTGTTGTCTAGGTGGCTCAGTTTGAGCCTTGTGCCCTCTTGGTTCTTGTGTTCTCTGAATGGCTGGAATCTCTGGCAGAATTAGTCACGGAGAAGACTTGCACTTTTGCAGGGTACTATGCATGCCTCCTGTAAAAGTTTGCAGTTTGGGAGGGAACCATGTGATTCTCAGTAGCTGATGGAGGAATGGCCATGGACTTGTTTATCCTACATCAGGGATGAGATATATTGGGACATCCATTAATCTGCAGTCTGTTTCCAGAACTGTGCAAACCTATGGTCTGTTGTTTCCACCTGAATTTTATCTTTCAAGAGTTTAGTGAGGTCAAAACGAACTTGCTAGATGGGTTGCAAGAGGAGTCTGAGTGGCCTAGAGGAGTCTCTATTCTGTATCAACAACCCAGTGTACTATCTGTCCCCAGGGTATGCTCCTGGGCTCTGTGCCAGTATTTGATTTTTTGCCTTGCTGGATGTGCTGGATCTCTTTGCCTCTTGGGTGTCACTAAGGATGTACTTCAGGACCTGGTCACAGCTGACAAACAATGTGATGGGCCAATGAGAAGTGCCATGTGGAATAGCCAGGAGGTATTTTTCTGCTGTATCTTTTCTTAATTTGGTAAGAAGCTAAATTTTTTTTGAGGCAACAGGCACACAGGGAGGCTGTAAAATACTGCATAAAACTAAGAGAAAAACCCATCTTTTCACCACCACTATGCAGATTTTACTTGTGTCCTCGAGATAATAGAGAGCAGTAGTCATTTTGGAGATGTCCTGGTTTTGGCTGGGAAGGAGTTAATTTTCTTCTTAGTAGCTGGTGTAGTGCTGTGTTTTGGATTTAGTGTGAGAATAATGTTGATAACATGCTGATGTTTTAGTTATTGTGAAGTAGTGCTTATACAAGTCAAGGACTTTTCAGTTTCTCATGTTCTGCCAGTGAGGAGATGCACAAGAAGCTGGGAGGGGGCACAGCAAGGACAGCTGACCCAAACTGGCCAAAGGGACATATGGTGTCATGTTCAGGAGATAGATAGATAGATAGATATAGTGGGGAAAAGTTAGCTGGGAGGAGTGCTGCTCAGGAACTGGCTGGACATTGGTCAGTGGCTGGTGAGCAACTGTGTTCTGCATTACTTTTTTTGTATGTTCTTTCATAATAATTATTTCAATTCTTAAACCGTTCTTACTTCAACCCATGAGTTTTCTTCCTTCACTCTTCCGATTCTCTCCTCCATTCCACTGGGTGTGAACAGGGTGTGAGCAAACAGTTGTGTGGGGCTTTGTTGCTGGCCAGAGTTAAATCATGACAGGAAAGAATTCTGTTCCTCCACGAGAATTTCACTACTTGCTTTTTAGTTTAGACGTGCTTTAACTTGTTAATTTAACATCACTAGATGTTAAACCAGACAGCTGAATATAGTCAGGTGATAAAACTACATTCTGTACACTCATGCTGTCATGAAGTAATGCAGCAGAGACTTAAGAACATTACACTAGGGGATATGGCAATCCTGCATCTTGTTGCTAACGATGAGCAGACTGAATATTTCAGGAGAAAATTTATGAGGAAAAAAAATATTCCAGAATGTGCATCTGTAAAATGACCCAGGACAGGTAGTAAAGACAAGCAGGAACATGCTTGATACATGATGGTATAGATGGCTATTTTAAAGCATAAATAGGAAGCCGTGCTTATGGCAACAATCTGATACAGAATATGTAATTATCCTAGTTTTATTTTTAAAATTACCAAAGTTGGGTACAATCCGTTTGAAGGATAAACAGTAAAAATACAAAAAAGGATTTTCATCTTGAATGTTTCTGTGGTTGCCTTTCAGTCTTATGGAGTGTAATCTCTCCATACTAAGCAGTTACACTGATTTGTTCAAATTTTCCTGGTTGTTTTGTCTGTTGCTTTCTGAAATGATCATACATAATTAAAGTAAAAAAAAAACCAGGCACTTTACAGTGAGCCTGTGATGATTTGCAGTGCTGATATATGGAGCCATGTTGCTATATGGTTCCATACAGAGATATTTCCAGTCCACTTCTCTGTTCTTCTTTATCTGCACTGATGTGATTGCTGTTACAAGAGAGAAGTTACTTCTCCAGCTGTCCAAAAAATGTGGCTGGCTTTTTGGCTTTGCTCTAGTCTCTGCCTGGAATTTGGCACAGGAATGTTACCGTTATTTGTTCCAGTGCTCATTACCTTTCTTTTTCACTGCTGAAATTGTTCTGTCTTTTTTCTATGTTCCTTACAGTCTCTTCCAGATTTGACTAATCCAGATGATTTGGTATTATCTGTGTAGGTCATCACCTCATTTCTCAGCCTTTCTGAATTATGACTAATGACTGTAAATAACTCTGGTCTTAGTGTCTTGGGGCACCTCCTTGTTAATCATCTGCCATTATATTAATTGATTGTTTGATCCTAATCTCTCCCCTGCCCCTCCCCTCATCCCTATGTCTAACTTGCAGCCAAAATGTCTGTCTGTGCACAACTGCTTAATTCTGCTAGAAGGTCTTATGAGAAACTTTGAGACTTTTTGGAAATCCGAAATAAGATGTCATCACACATCTTATTTCTGGCATGATTTCTATCTGGGCTCATTGATGGTTTGTTACACTGCTGTGATTGCTGCTGATGGTCATGCTCACTCCTGTCAGGGACTCATTGCCTATTCCAGAGTGGAGGATTGAGATGGGGCAGGAATTGGAGAGATGTATGTGGCCAGGGAAGAGGAGGAACAGGGAAAGGGAAACGAGCCCTTTCTTCAGCTTGCTTGTGCAGTATTTCTGTCAGCATGTCACAGGTGTTGTCTTGGAAACAAAAGTGGAAGTGGGAATTGATTTAAGGTATTCCTGACAATGATAGAATTAAGAAATTTACTCTTGAAGATTATGTTAGAGTGGATCAGATTCTCTTCTGTCATTCACTCACTATTTCAGTATCAGGCAGGTTTTAAAAAATGGCTTGCCCATTCTTTGCCTTTTACAGTAGCTGTATATTTTGGAAATGGAATGATAAGTTTGGTTCTTCTTTCTTCTCTCCCTCAGCACCAACCTAATAGGCCATGTTTTAAAGGCTAGGATTGCAGGGTATCAGCATAAGTAAGCATAAATCTTTTCGGCATTTCAATTTTCCCTCTGAAAAATCTTGTTTTGATGCTCAAGTGCTATGGAATTCTGGGAGCTTCTTCAGTTATTGCTGCCCTTATGAAGGCAGCTGTTCTATCAATGCTGTGCATTTTGTTACTTATCAAGAAGGTAGAGAGATACAGGTGATTTGGGGGATAGCTTGGCTGTTTCAATCCATATCTTACTCAACTGGTTATTACTGATGAAATACGTCAGTTCTGAGGCAGTTACTCATTCCTGATGGTTGTGCAGCTTGGGACTGTTACTTAGGCAAATGCTTTACTCAGCTGTGTGTACGAATCCCATGTGCCACAGAACTGTTCAGAAGGCCAGTGGGCTTTTCTTCGGTTAAGGCACCATGGCTGGTCTGTTTCTGTTTCTGGCTCCCTTCAGTTTTGTATTCCAGATCTCCTCTCCTGTTCTGAAGGTGACAGATGTAGGAGAAACAACTAAAAGAAACTGTGCAGAACAAAGAGCAGCGGTCATAAAAGATTTCTAGTGAATTAAGGCAGAGACTGCTCCATGTGGGGCAAGGCTATCAGTTTTGCAGGTGTCACAGTAGCACAACGTGTGCACTTTTTGAGATACTTGTGAATGAAGTTCCTGTTGCTCAGAGAACAGGAGTTTGACCTGGGTGTTAACAGACCAGCACAGGCAATGTAAGTGGCAAGCACCCTGTTGCATGACCCTAAACAAGACCCATCCCCTTTGGCGCCTCTTTGGCTATCTTTAATGCGTCTTTCTTATTAAGACCATGAGTTCATCAGGGAGGAACAGCTTCTATACAATCCTTAATACTGTGATGTGGGTGGGTAGTTCAAGCTGAACCTGCCTTTTTCCATTGCTGTGTATGGTGGGCTTCAGAGGCAATGAAACACCACAGCAAATATTCCGTGGACCAAGGAAGAACTTGCCCTAGGCCTCAGGAAAAAGGTACATACTGTCACATGCGTGAAAAATATACACCATCAAAGGTTTAAGGCGCTTGAATTTCTGCACCATTCCTCCCCAATAGGCAAGAAGCAGAAGTTGCAGGTGCTCAGCCCGTATGACAGTTAGGCCTGCAGTGCTTGTAGGGCTTAGAACCCATGTTTAGGTGACCTTGTACTTAAAACAAGAAATAGAATGTTCTTTGTCCTTGTTTGGTGGTGGTTTCTATCAGTACAGAGTATCAATATGGAGTTGATCCAAAGACATGGGACCTGTTTGGGTCTGCTTCCTTCACACCGCTGTCTCCTGGTGAGTACTAGACATTTGTAGATGTGTTGTAGCTGGTTCTTGGTGGATGAAATGTTACACTAACTTGGTTTCTTCTGCTCTTGGATGATAGTTGAATATTTTGGGGGGGGTTGGAATGATAAATGTGAAGATGGGAGACAGATGGATAGACAAAAAGACAGGATCAGATACCAGATGAGTTATAGTTGTAATGCATGTGCTGTCTTAATGCTGCAATATTAGCACAGCATCAGAGTCCCTCTACATCTGCCCCCCTTCCTCCAACTGTACCAATTTCTATGAAAATTAAGATTACAAATTAAAACTGGGCTATCCTGGAGTTTTCCAGTTCATCAGCCATCCAATAAAAATGATGTCGAGCCTGTATGCATAATTCCCAGAAGATTACTTTGTCCTTACAGCTAAGCTCTGTCCCTGATATAAAAGATCTCTATCCAGTTTTATTGAAATAAAGAACTAACATCATAATCCCAATATTGAGGTATAATCTTCATTATCTCCTGACCCTCTTGAGATTTTTTCTACCACCCTCATTCTATTCTGTTTCAGATTTATTTCATTTATAATCCCTATGTGTTTACCTTTATTCAGATAGGATTATAAACCAAATAAATAAAAAACCTCCCCCCAGGCCTAACATACCCTAACATAAACCAAATAATCTTTAGTTCAGTAATAATTCTGTAATGTGTTAGGCTGACCTATTCAGTCCAGTAGGCTTGATTCTTGCTTACTCTACAGTTGTTAAACCACAACCGCAGCTGCCTAGGAGCCCTTCAGTAAAACAGCGTGTTTCCTGAACAGCATTTTGGCTGCTCTCCTGTTAGCATTTGTTCGAGCTTTGATCCCCTGTGCTTGCAGGCACAGCATAAAGAGAATACAGTTTAAATGTCAGTGCAGATTGCAGACAGGTAGGCTACCTCTGCTAAGTGTACCTCTTCTGCTCAGTTTTATAGTACTTCTATTTCTGTGCTCAGTACAACTCAAAGACAAAGAATTCGAATTGGCTGATGTGGCATTGGTGACTTGGCCAAAAACTCTATTCAGCTGAACAAACGAAAGCCTTTTTTTTTTTTTTTACTTGCCAGAGCCTTAAGGGCTGTAGGCTCTGCCTGGGACTGTTAACTACCTTAGTGAGCAGTAAATTATAGTCAGAATGGTTTGTTGGCTTATTCCTTTTTCTGTGGACAAGCAGTGTTTCTGTGCTGTGGGACAGGGGAGGTGGTAAAGAAAGGACGCTTGCACCCGCTGTTGCTGTGTAATGTCAGTTAAGTGTCTTTGATTACCCTGGAGGGCTAACAAAAAAATCCAATAGTGCCAAAAAGGAAGGAGGGCTTTTGGAGGCTGAGTTCAATGGTGGTGAGAAAGTCTTAAGTCTCTTTGCTCTTAAAAAAACTTTAAAATGTTTTCTTACCATGGAGAAGAGTGGAACCTCCAAAATATTAAATGCAAGTGGGGAAAGTATTGATTTGGCTTTTTGTTTGGTTTTTACTGACCCTTTCTGATGACAGAATGGAAGGTGATTATGACCTGGAGAGGAACTGGTGCTCAGAGCTGGCAAAGTTGTGTTCTAGTAACAACTGGAGAATTCTCAGTATGGCTTGCAGTGAGTTGTGTGAATGTTATATGGAGATTTTTCAGAAGGATATGAAGACATGAGATGTGCAAGCCTGCTTAAAGAACCAAATGCTGTAAGTACAAGGCTAAGGAGGAACTTGATGTACTTTTTTTGTTTCTCAAGTAATCTATGCAGCTCCAAGTAACTAATGTCTTTCCCTGAGCAGTGATTTGTGTATTTTTGCACGCTTTTACACAGTTAACCTACGAGACAGGAAATCCTGGTTTGATAAAAGTCAGTGACAAAGCACCTGCTGATGTCATTGGTTCTAGGATGGTTCTGGCAAGTTTTAAACATATGGGAATATGCATTGTATAGCCTTCTGGCAGACTGGAATTCTGGGATGCATTTCAGTTGCATTTCTTTAGGTGCTTAAAGCTTGAGTGACTGATAGACCACTGATACTTACAGAGGAGCAGGCCAAGTATGTCAGTATACTTATCTCCAGAGTGAGCAGCCCAGAGGTAGGAAATCAGTACAGATAAACAAGTTTGCACTGGTATCTGTTAGCAGAAAAATGTGGCTTCTGAAGAAGATGAATGCATTGTAATAAGTAATGTATCGTTACCTAGTCCCAAGACAAAATTTCATCAGGTTCATAAATATGTTTAGATTAAGGTAACTCTTTGCCTCTTGAGAATGCCAAAGTAGGGGTAAACCTGAACATATGAAGATAATTGGATTTTTTATCAGGTAGCAGAGAAGAAATCCTAAGATAAAGGAATGAAAATAGTCTGGAGATGTTGAGAGAAACGTTCTGAGTTTTGTGGAGGTGGGGGAAAGATTTGATAAAAAGAGGCTGCCTCATACTTAAGCTTAGTAACTGCCCCTAAGTTGTCTGGGGGACAAGGTCCACATTGCTCTGTAAGAGTTTCCTGGTATGTATGCAACTTCTCAGCTAGGCAGTTGGTTCCTTATGGGATTCTCACCCTGGGTAAGGTCATAAAGAGGCTGTGGATTTTAATCCAGTGTGTTAGTGATTAATATACTACAGGAGTGTAGTCATAGGACTACTACTGTTCCAGACTCTGTAATTTGCTCAGTGGGTCATCTTAACCGAGCAGCAAACATACTACTCAGTTTTCCTACTGGAAAAGGGTGCTACAGTAGTCATCTAAGGGCTGTGTGGATTGACAATCAAGTGTGGTTTAGTATGGAAAAATGGGGTTCAATTCCTGGCTATGCCAGTGGCTTCTCTGGTGGCTTTGGTGTCTCCCTGAGGTTTTTCAATATACATGAAAGGAGGCTAGAAATGTTAGTGTTTACTGGGAAGACCTTAGAGAATCCAAGGGGAAAATTGCAGTAAAGTAGGCAGTTGTGACATAGCAATTAGTTTGCTACAGAGCAATATCATGTTGCATTGCTAAAATTGTGATGATTCTTGTCCTCAACTATTGTAAGTACATACTTATGAAGAAATCACCCAGGTAAGCTGAGGTTATTCCTTCTGTGTCTCCATCTGCTAAGCTGATAACACAGACATATTGATGAGGGCTCAAGGAAAACATGAAATATTTCATCAGTAAGATTATACCACACAGAGACAGATGTTGGGAAGCCTTAACATTTAAAAATAGAGATAAACACATGCTTGCAGGAGGGATGGAAAGATTATTTAATTATTTTACTACATGGTCTGAGGGGGAGGAAGGAAGGGAGATCAAGGAGCTGAAAGAGGTAGTAGAACACAAAATGGGGAATTGTTATTACCTGAAGGCAGACTGAGAGAACGAATCCTGCTGCTTTTAGGATAAGCAGCTTTATGGGAAGAAAGTGAGCTTTAGCCAGCTTTTTAACTTTTGTCTGTTCTTATATGTACCAGCTATGCTGTGGTTTATGGCAGATTGTGTTTTATTCTTTAATTGTAAAGCTTTACCTCTGAACTAGTCAGATATAGAAGGTAGGTATTGCTTGACTTGATGGGGTAAATGAATAGGAAGCCCACTCTCCAGAAGACTTTTTCCATGCTACAGGTAGCTTGTGGGTTTAATTGTGTTACATTTTCATGTAAGTATCTTTCAGGTATGTCCTGACTTGGTTTATTGTTGCTATTGTGTGTGACATGGTTTGCCAGCTTTCTTTGGAGTTGTTTCAGTTCTTGTCTTTAGCTAAACTTGCAGTACCTTGCAGGTTTGGTGCTGAAGGAAGAAGCTGCAAGCGAAGCTTCTTGGTTCTGCAGGTTGCTATTGTGAATCAGGTACCTGCAGTGAAATAGAGCTGCCATGTAACTTCAGTGTTGCAGCTTCATTTAGGGCACATGTCTGGCAGTTACCCAGTGATCCAAATTTAATGGGATCTCTGATAATGTGAACTGTCAGGAAAAAGATCAGCCTGACACCTCTTGGGATGGGCATAGAAAATTTATTGGCCATGGGTGCACTAGTATAGGGTGTAGGAGATGGGTAACCAGACCACAGATTAATACTTAGGTAGAAGTGAGACATGCTGTGGAGTCTGGAAAAAAAAAAAACAAAACAAACCCAAACAAAAAATTGATTCACTGGAACATTTGTATTAATATTTGTTATTCTTTGCTCTGGGTTCCACTGTTACTTCAGTGGCCTCAGCACATGGAATTGCTCAGAGGTAGAAATGAACTCTTATCCACATGAAGTGCAGAAAAGGGGAAGGCAAACTTCTAGTAATGGGCAGATCAGTAGATGACCTCCCGTCTGAAGTTAGGCCTTGAGAATCACCCTCTGTATGCTGCAGTCCTGCTTGATCTTGTTCTTGGTCAGATTAGCTTCTCTTCTCTATGTTCATTTATGGTCTTCTCCTCCTCTTTATTGCACTTGAATTAACTGTTCTATCATGTTCGTTACCTGCTACCATAGTTTATATTTTCTTCTTTATTCCCCACCTCTAGCTTTTCTTTGGTTTAATCGTTCTTCTGACTTATTTCTAGTGCTACATAGTAGCATTTAGCCATATTCATTAATACCTCCTTACAGTGCTACAGTGTGTGATATGATTTGTTACAGCACCAACCACATCAAGGAATACTCTTTATTTTTCTTGTTTTATCTTGCCACTGAGCTATGCTACCTTAGGATCTCCTCTGCTGCCTTGTTGAGAAACTCAAGCTTGCTTTTCTCACCCAGGAGGTCCTGGACTGAGGGGCAGTTGAACCCCAAAACACCCCATTGGTTCAGCATTTCCTATGGATGTCTGATGATTACACACAGTTCCTGGAGCTGCAAAACAGAACTTAGCTAAGCTTCTCAGATTATTTTAGCAGAAGAATTGGTATAGCGGTCATTAAATAAGGGATGGCTTCTGTGGGAAGTAGATGGGTAGTCTGCAATGGTGAGACATAACATTGAGCAAGATGATGATGTAATTCCATCTGAGGTGGAGAGGACTCTGCTGTTGCTTTTGTGTATTGTCTCGATTATTTTTTGGTTTACTGGGTGGAGTTTGAGAGAGTTTTCTGTACCTTTTGGCTAAGTACAGACAGCTTGAGTGACTCACCACCAAGGAGGGTTACTTCTAAACTTCCTCGCTTTGATAATGTGATGGATGACAGTGCCTGTGACATTCTGAATGCTATATAACCTCTCAGGTTCTCTAAAGGTGATATACATCATGTGTAAACATTGCCATCTGCAGAATGCTTCTTTACAAAGAATTTCCCACTCTGCCTTAAGTGGGAAGCTGGAGTGACAAAGTGATGGTGTCACTTTGCAACTGGCCCCTGAAAGATGGTCCATTCACTTTGGTTACCATCTGTATAGTACTGTTTGCCTGATAGAGTATTTGTTGTGTTAGTCTGAAGAAAAAGAATCTTTGTTTTTCTTGTGTAGGGATTTACAGTGAGTTTAAAAGCCTTCTGAAAAAGTTGTTCTCTCTTGGTCAGAACAAAGGGAAGTTTTGAGCTGGGTCACAGGATGAAGTTTTAGTATTAGTGCAAGCTTGATGAAATTTAAGTGTTGAAAAGAGTTGATATAGATTTCCTTCTTCCTCAGCATGAGAATCAGCCTTATGTTTGCCTGCAATAAGTCAATTTACGTAGCAGGTGGAAATAGCAAACTACATACTTGATTGCTAACAGTAGTAATGGCTTAAAGGGATAGAAACATGAAAAATAGATGTTTGAGAAAATAAATTCTGAAGTCATCTAAGGTCAATGACCAGATGTTGATGTGGGGGGTATAAGAACAGCAGTTGGGGATCGATTCTCACCTTCATGATGATTGTATGATTTTATAGTAACTCTTGCTTGACCAGTTCTTCATCCCCTGTTTGCATCGGTTTTCCTGCCTGAGGCTCCTCAGGAGGGGAGGAAGGAGTGTTGAGATGATTCATCTAAGCAAGTTGCTGTGACTTGGGCTAAGATTCAAACTAGCTCCTTGTGCCAAAGGACTTCTCACTGAAGTGAACTACATGCATTTGGGGCATGATAAAAGTCAAAGGATACAATGGGTGTAGTAAGAACAGGTAGAGGTGGCTAATCCAAAAGGGAAGACCTGAAAAAGAGTGAGACACTTAGATTATCTTCAGAGTTTTCCCTTTGTCTTGATGTGTCAGGCACATGGTCTCCCTGTGTGTCTGCAATGTCCAAATTACATGAATGCTTGTGAATGTGTTGCACATACCCCAACTCTCAAAAGTACTTGTGCACTTCCCAAGTCAAGTAGGGCTAATAGTGTCAAACCAGATTACATGCCTACCTCCTCCTAAGTGAGGAGGAGTCAGGAGCATAACTTGCTTCGAAAATCTTGCTAGATAATGCTTGTCCATAGATGCTCAAGGATTAATTGGGTTTTGGATGTTTACTGTAACTAGGTTCTGTTGGTGTTAGTGTTTACCCACAATGGGATGAAGAAACAGCAGGAGGGAAGATCCTGACACACACATCTGACGCTGTTACTTCTTTGTGGCCAGTCCACAGACAGCTCCCTTGCTCTCTTTATGCAATCTTTTTGTACCAAATAACTCGAAAGCTGTTGCCTGTGAAGACCATTGAAAAGGTTCAGAAGAGGGCCAAAATTCAGCCACACCTTTTCTTATCAAGCTCCCCCCCCCTTTTTTTTTTGATTTCTCATAAAGGCAGAGAAGCATTGTACGAAGCACAGTAAGGAAGCTGGCAAACTGGGACAGGTAACGAAAGAGGGCATGAATACAATCGTGTGGAATGCCCATCTTATCTGTCAAACCTGAAAAGACTAGCTTGGTTAGACTTGTGTTATGGTATCTGTCTAGGAATACAACATGGAGACAAGCTGTTTAAGATGAGAGATTAAATGGGCACAAGAAGAAACATAAACTGACCATGAATAAATTCACTGGAGAGCAGAAGATGGGTTCTGACTTAAAGAGGGATCAAGTGTTAAACCAACCTGCCAATAAGAGGTGTAAGGATGAAAAATGTAGCTACTATTACACTGATTAAACAGGTTATGTGCTGGTTACCAAGGTTTAGTTAGGCCTCTGATAGCCTTGGGTGATACAGGAGGCTTCTTTATGTCCTGTTTTCAGGGTTTTAAGTTGCCTAAGAAGTATGTTCTCTTAGGATCACTCTTTGAACAGGATGGCAAATAGTACTGTACTCAGTAGTACCTCTTCAGGGGAAAACAAAAATTTGACGGTTGTTCCTGGGGTTTTGTAAATACAGCCTCACCAATGACTGTTCAAAACTCATACATCCTTCCCCCCAGCCAGTGTTTAAAATTACTGCAGTTGGTTTTGAGTTGTATAGTTTCTGGCATATCTAGGTAAGGTTATAGTTCAAACTTACCCAGGTCTGTGACAACCTTGAAGCGCTCCCCCTCATCCTTAGCAGAACAAAGGACCATGTTATGCCTTAAATATCTGGGGTTTATTACTTCGGGAGGAAAAGATAGATGACTGTGGAGGCAAGCACTTTGTAAGACAAAGGCAATCGACAGTGTTGCTGTGAAGGCCTCATGGCCTAATTGGAATGATAGAGGTGAATCATCTGTCAGACAACCAATTATGAAAAGAAACCGTGAACCAACAGCTAAACCTTGATGGGCAAAACAACTCACTTCTGGTCAGTACTGTGAACTTTCCCCTAGTTTGAAGGCTACAGACCCATTTCCAGAAGAGTCTTCCTAATTAGCATGAACAGCGAACAAAGGGAGATGAACCACTCACATGTAAATGAACTCGGTTGTAAAATGACCCTGCACGTGGCGTGAAGTGTGGCGTGTACATGCTGTGTAGCGTGACCAAAGTCTTTAATGCAACCACCCTCCCTCCGTAGGACATCACTGGAGCGATAACCTGTGTAGCAGTGATATCTTTCTCTCTCTTTCTCTCTCTCTGCTATCTTAGTTTTCCTTCTCTTTTTTTTTCTTCTTCTTTTTCTTCAGCATATAGAAGTAGTATCATTGTAAGTTCTGCTACTAAAGTCTTGTTAAGTTTTGTGTTATAGTTACTAATTGTTGCAAATCCACTGTGTTTAGGACTTTTGCTGTCCATGTATTGATAAGTTTTGTTATATTATAACATACTTTTGCCAAGTCGCTAGTCGCTGTAATTTGAATTCCACCACGTGCTTTTAGCAAATTCATAATTGAACTGGACCTCTGGAGTGATTGTCTGTCATTCGCTTCGCATTACGATGCTGAAATACCCAGAGTTAACTCACACCTGATCTCATCTGTTGGGTCGGGGCACATGTTCCGTTAAGACTTAACTCATCCCTCATCCCATATGTTGGGACAGGACAATGTTGTCAGTTTATAATGTAGTTACGTATTTCATTATATTATTCCCCTTATAATTAGTTGTCTGGTGTAATTAAGAGCAGTTTATTTCAGTGAGTGCTCATGTGAACAGTTAGCAACTTCGTGTTCAAATGAGGGCTCCAAGAGCAGGGGAGATGTGAGCAAGTTCTGGCAGTGCACCTGGCTAAACAACCCAGCCCACAGCGCAGGGCACTTAGTTTGCAGTGGCTGCACTGCTGCTGGCTCCATCGGCTGCGTGTTCCCAGTCTCAGGCACGCTGGCAGTTTGCTGGTGTGATACCTTGCAACTGACCCAACTGCATTGTTCAGCTAAACCAGATCAGTTGAATGTTTTGACACCTCTCATCTAAGAAAGCTATTTTAATCATTAAGATCAATTTCTTGGCTGAGAAAACAGAGTAGTTCAATCTGTGCATTGCAAAATGTGCTTGTCTACTTTGTTGTCTATTGTTCCCACTCTCCTGCTGCCTTGTTTTTATGTCTCTCCAAGCAAATCTGGATGCTTGCCTTCAAACTGAAGAACCACGGGCTGTAACGAACATGCATCTCTGTCCTGGCTGATGTCTGTTTGCACTTAAGTACTTGTAATAGCTATTCCAACAGGGGTGGCCAGGCAGCTCTGTTCACCGAGTATTTTCCTGGTTGCAGTATGGGCTCATTCATTTAATAATGTTTTTATGATCTAAATGGACAGCAGGATAGTAACATGATGCCAGTAATATGATAATTGAAATTGCAGGAATGTATATCTACCTGTAAGTAACTGCCTTCTTGGCTAAAAGGTGTTCTACAAATTCAGAAGACAAAATTTTTTGCTCTAACATCACTAGAGAAAACAATGCAGGACTTCAAGACTTTTAAAATACTACTTCTTTAGTAAATACTAGTAAACAGATTGCTATTTTAAACCCTAATGTCTTATTAAACACAGCTGGTTCTGGGTTGAATTCTTACAGCTGATGCTGTAAGGAATGACTTGTGGCTTCTTCAAGCCCTAGAACTGATGTTTCTTAAACTGAGCAATTAGACAAGAAGGGTGAAGTATTAGGACTTGTGGTGCTGGCTTCAAGCTAAACGGAGGAAAAATGCAGGTCGAACATTGAAGTGCTCTATGGATGGCTAATAAGCACTGCCGAGACGGTTTATGGGAGCTGAAGCGGTCATGTTGTTTTCTAAGGCTAAAGGCTTTAAAGGCAGACAGAAAATGGGATGTCACATTGGTTCCCTGTTTTCTGTTTTTATATCATGAGTGATGACAAAATGGAACCTAACATGAAAGAGTTCCTGGGGAAAAATAGCAGTAGCTTCAGAGTCA
Source organism: Pampusana beccarii (assembly GCA_013399365.1). Classification (NCBI taxonomy): domain Eukaryota; kingdom Metazoa; phylum Chordata; class Aves; order Columbiformes; family Columbidae; genus Pampusana; species Pampusana beccarii. The sequence goes on along the minus strand of VWYH01003959.1, from coordinate 81,957 downwards.
GGCTTTTAATTAAGCTGCTCAAGTGAAATTGCCATTTCTGGGGTCTGCGTGTGTGTTCTGAGAACCCCAAGGGCTGTTTGCATGAGAGCTGCGCTGTACCTTATTAAATGGCTGTTGATGCCAGCAACCCATGTGAGGTTAAGTATGTGCATCTCTTTTCTCCAGTGATACTACCCTTTTCCTTTATAGTGTGGCTACCTGTAATAGATGTTGTTGCCTTGAGCAGCCTCTGTTCTGGCCAAAGGATCGGAAAGGCTTTTGTAGTTCAGTTCTGCTGCAATTTACTAAAGCAATCAGAAATTATTTTCCCTATTCACAATACAGGAACTCTTTATGAAAAGCAGCTCAGCATTGCGAACGTAGGTGGGTGTCTCATTTGGGAAAGCAGTTCACAAGTAGCACTTTGCCACTCGCAAACCAGTAAAAAATGATACTTATTTTGAATATTGGCCTTCCTCTGCTTTCTGGTGGGTTATGTCTCTCTTGGGTTTGCATGCTGTTTCTTAGCTTCACCCTCAGCAACACAACACAAATGGGAAATGCAAACTATCCAGTAGCAGGAAGAAAGACGGCATGTTGTTACTAGTCTCCTGCCTCACTTGGCTAATGTAGTGGAACTGCCACTCCTAATTAAGGTGAGAAGGGAGCCGCTGTGAACTGTCTACATGTTGCTGGTAGAATTGTCCATTATAACGAGAGGCTTGAGGATATGCTGAAGGACTTACTCCAGACAAAAGGCCTTTGACTGTCAAGACTGTCAGGAGGTAAGCCTGTAGAGAAATATCACAGGGGAGCAGGGAATTATCCAGAAAATATGCCTGGCTAGTTCTCCTATAGATACTGGTTTCCCTTACCTGCACTGCGTGGCAAAGACATGCATGGTTACCTCACACTTAGGCCTGAAGAGCCATGGGTTTCCCCGTAGTTGCTTGATTAGCTTGTATTGTTCCTCTCAGTTTATTTTGAGAGTTGTAGCCCACTTCTTTAATAAGGTACCAGGGATGCTGTTTACTGTCTTCAAGATACGTACTGTTTAAGTGGGAATGCATCTGCAGGACTTTTCTTAAATGTCATTAAATGGTACACACACTGCTGCTATTAGCTGTAAAGGTTACAGCATCTGCTTCATAAGCCCTCTGTTTTCGTACTAACTTAATTCACTGTGGCTTTTATTCTGTCAGTGAAGAGTATCAATATAATATATGTGCATACTACTATAGAAAGGTGAGTGGGTTGCATACATCACCTTTGGCTGGCTGCTTCAGCCTTAAAAATATGTTGGAAGTTATATTATCAAGGCTGAAGCCATCCTGAAACCCAGGGGAAAAGAGGGCAGGATGTTTGACATATCAGTAGAAGACACATGGGCAGCCTTACTGTTTAGTTTACATCTGTTAAAAACCCCAAAATATCTATATCTCTGTATGCACGTGTAAATAACCCCAAAGTGTGTGTCTATATAAGTGGAGAAAGTAAGTGCGAAGCAGCTACAGAAAGTATTGTCCGCTTGTTATGTGCTAAATTCTCTTAGAGTGCCAACATAGAGCAGGGTTAACCTGGTGCTTAACCACTTGTGCGGAATTTGTCTACAGAATGCACTGGGCCAGCATGTCAGCTGTTGTCAAATGATGCTGTGCTCCTGATCTGTATTAAGCCTATGAACGTGTTCCACATTTTCATGGCTACAGAATGTCAGAGTCTTTACCACCTTTTCCTGACTGCTTTGCTAAAAAGCACTGTAAAATAAATTCTTGGTGTAAATCATTTCACATCTGGGTAACGAGTCATTGGCGAAACTGCTTCGGGCAGTAACCAAGTCAGAATTGGGAGGAGTAAAGGGCTGTGTTCTGCAGCCTTTAGGGCTCTACTCCAGTGCTAATAATTTCTCTGCAGTGATGCTCTTTGAGATTTGATGATAATGTGGTACAATTGACAAAAGATCTTGTTAAGTAGTTTCTTGCTCTTCTGCAGGTATTTCTAAGAGTGAACTCTTCCTTGAAGCATCCATAGCTTACACATCCCTGGTGATAACAATAGGCAGTGTTCTTTTTCTCCTTACTTTGTAATTTGTGGAATTTAAGTCCAGTGGAGCAACGTTAAGAACTTTCTGCTTCTGATTGTGAACTCTACAGAGCACCCACAGCAGAAGCATTCAGCTGATGTGGTGGTAATGCTTTTGCAATACTGCAATGGCTTATTTATAACTGTCTGATAGATTGAGAACTCTAATGTCAACTGCTTAAACCAGTCTCACTTCAAAAAGCAGGTGCATCATCAAAGGATATCATAGCCTAGTCTATAAAGCTCTACAGCCTTAGCCTTTGTAGTGTAACAGTATCTGAGGGCTCTATTTTGTGCCCTCTTCTCTTGAAATAGACCTTGGACTGTGCCTAGTGGCTTTGGTGTATCTAGAGAGGCTTTATTGTTATTAGTGGTCAGGAATAAATTTGTTTCTCTACTGCAGTGCTGAAACTTGCAGCATCTCATGTAATGCTACCAGGTGGCAAGAGCTAAGTATGTGGGTAGTATGGGGAAAGCTATGAGTGTTTCCAGTAAACAATATAGGGCAGTCAGCAGTACTACCTGGCATTCCTTTTTGTATGGAAAAAATACAGTTAGTCAATGTGTATTGAATTGTATGCAACTACATTTTTTTTTTAACAGCATTTACCATAGAAATGAGGCAGGTACTGCAAATAGCTTACAATTAAGCATGCAATAAAAATAACTGGTGATAGTGGTGACAATTTTTGCCTGAACCTTTTCACAACTAGCTGAGAGACTTTAGCTGTGCTACAACAGTATTGCAAAAGCATACATCTTCGAAACGTGCAGAATTCTGGGGATTTTTGTACCATGGTATGGTTTCATGAAGAGCCTAGGAAATATCTAGAAAAATACCTTAAGAACAATAAAAATGGATGAAGTTTGTTCTGATACAAATGGTTCTATTTGATCTCTGGAGTATGAGGAAACACACAGTGCAGTGATTTGACTCCATATGCAGACTTACTGGTTGTCACTGGTGTTACATACCATTGTGAAGCGGGAACTGAGGATTGAGAACCCCATGTGTATTTGGTCTATTGAAAACATACATGTATAAATCACATGGAAACACTGGAAAGCTGGGACAAGTACTATCTAGGCTTCTGATTAGGATTATTTAGAAAAAATAAACCATCTGTCTTATATGTTGACTAAAATACAGTTTGAGGTATACTTTGACTGTAAGCAATGCAACAGTGGACACCTGCAAGGGCCAAAGATGTGCAGAGTTGCAGGACCTGAAAAGCAGTCTGAAGTTGCTCTGTGTCTTGAACCAGACTTAGAAAATAAGAGATTTAGAGGTGCTTGGCCCAGTCTAAAGCCACAGTCTTTGAAGGTCTGCAAATGAAAACATGTCAGAAGAGGGCTGGGTCAGAACACTTCATTATTATGAATGTCTGAATAATGTTCATACTTTGTCATTGCTCACTTTTATGGGGGAGCTGGCTTCGAATGCAGTATATTATGCAATGCTTTGGTCATGTATCAGTGATGATATTAACAGTCTAATGCTAAACAGGTTCTGAGGAAATGAGGAGGAAAAAAAAACGACTTACTATATTTACCCTGAAACAAGATTCAATCTGCCACTGTATTTAATGCTATATTTTTCATTATCTCACAAGCATATGTTGGAACCGCTACAGATGATGAAGTTAGCTGCTGGGCAGAGCTATCATCAGTGCTTTCCATCTTTATTTTAATAAGAGGAACGAGCAAATTGTTTGTGACCTTTGTCAAGGGCTTCCTGGAAGACAAGAAACCTAGCTGCAACAGAATCACTAGCCTGGAGCCCTGCTGAATATTCAAAGCTTTAGCCCTGAATAAAATGTGCTGTAACAAAGCCATTTTGTCTGATGGAGCCGTATCTACTACAAAAGAAGAGGGATCTAACAGCAAAAGTTAAATCTTTTCTTTCTTCCTTATGCTTCTGGAACCATGTCAGCAATATGCTATTTTGTTCAACCACTCTGAAAATGTACATTCAAGACAGGAAGCTTAAAATTGTATCTCCTTGACAGCTGGCTTATCATGCATATGCTGCTGGGGATGGGGGGGAGGAGTGAGCTTTTGGGTTTTTTAGGAAAGAAAAAGCTGACATATGTGCTCTTCATATGTGTCACATAAGGGGCATGTCCCCTATGGCTGGCAGCACTTAAGGCCAGGAAGATGCCTTTTTTTAGATACCTCAAACAAAGAGAGCCTTCTGTGAAGCTAAGCACATGATACGGTACCAAGCAAGTAAGAATACAGAGGCATGAATGGGGCTTGTGTGTGTTGAAGAACCCCTTCTGACATGGAAGGCGTTCCTATAGATTTTCACTGCCCATGCCAGGGTATCGGGTAAAAGTTTCATAGCTTTATATAGTGTGTAAGACAGGATATAGGAAAACTCAGTCCTGGTGTTTATGTCAAAGCCTTGATTTACCTCTTAGCAGTGTTGAGTGGCTGCAGTATTTCCAGAGGCACTTCCTGATGCAGTCCACAGGGATCAGGGTGTGGTTTTGATTACATGTGTTTAAAAAAAAAACCCAACACCATAACCCCACCTCCTAAAACAAACAAAAAAATACAGGGGCCTTATGGCCAGTGCATAGGCTCCCTGTGCTAGCCGTTTGAGGGACTTGGATGATCCCTTAATGATTACAATTGTTCTGGCGTTTTGATTTCTGAAGTTCTTAATAGCTTGTAGAGATGGATGGTGTACCAGATATGATGTTTTGATTCACGTATGGGCTTTGCAGATGACCTAAAACAAACCATTTTATTGCGCATGTTCGTTTATGCAAAGTCATACTCAAATCAGAGCTTCTATTTAATGTATAGGGAAAATAAAATAGACAGTAGAAGTGATAATATGTGAAATAACACAGGCAAAACTGAGAAGTATTTTCTAGATTTCTGATAGCTGGTAAAATTCTGAAGTAGTATCATGTGAATATCAGGTTCAAGGACTGCTGTTTTGCACGGTATTAGTGGTGGAGCTGGAGACAGACAGTGACTTGTAAACCTCCAGAGGTTTACAAGTACATGAGCAGTTCAGTTTACTTTTTGTGCTGGTGGATCTTGAGATGAGCTCCCCCATAAAAGTGAGCAATGACAAAGTATGAACGTTATTCAGACATTCATAATAATGAAGTGTTCTGACCCAGCCCTCTTCTGACATGTTTTCATTTGCAGACCTTCAAAGACTGTGGCTTTAGACTGGGCCAAGCACCTCTAAATCTCTTATTTTCTAAGTCTGGTTCAAGACACAGAGCAACTTCAGACTGCTTTTCAGGTCCTGCAACTCTGCACATCTTTGGCCCTTGCAGTTGTCCACTGTTGCATTGCTTACAGTCAAAGCATACCTCGAATTGTATTTTAGTCAACATATAAAAAGGTTAAGGACTAGAGAAAGGCCTGTAATATGGGCAGGTGGGTGAGCTTGGCAAGGTTTCAGTGGGGCTGTGAACTTGTTTGCAGCTGGTCTATGTTATTTATGTACCCACTTTTGGGGCCTGTATATATTTGAAAGCAAATTCTCTTTCATTCCCTTCAGCTTGCACCTTTTAAACTTAGTAGCTGCTTCAGAACAGTACTTGTAGCTCCTGGAAGGCGTGTTTCTCTAAGAAGGAAATAATTTACAGCCATAGCTCACCTTTTCTAGATGTATCTCTACTATGTAGATTGATCTCATTGCTGGATGCAGGTTGAGAAATTGAAGATTTTGGTATGGGATACGGGTTATGACAGACCTCCTAGAATAGGTTTATGTTCAGTAGTAAAACTTCCAACAACATGGTGACTGGGTGTGAAGAAGGGTCCAAATACAGATAAAGAAATAAACTTGGGGTACAGTCCATAGCTGACACAAAGAAAAAACCAAGAAGATGACAGGACTGTCAAGCTAAGCAGCAGCAGCAGTTACCATGATGGAGTTGCATCTATTTAATTTTTCCATATTGTGTACTTTACTAGCAATGGTAAACCTCAGTTTAGTTTCTGTATGCTTGATATTAACTACTTCAGGTACTTTCCAAGTTAAACATGTTATGTAAGCACTCCTGTCTAGCCTACCACGAGTGCAGTCACGTGCGTGCCTGAACAAATATACCCCTAGCTGTTGTCTCTACCTATGGTGACTGACTCAGTGTCAGCACTTCCAGAAGATGGTACAAGAAGGTCTTCTGGGCACCATTGCTGTAGTTGAATGATTTTATTTTTGACATCAGTTCCATATTGGCCTCTGAAATCTCAAGTTATATTTCTTTTCAGTGCTTGACACTCTGCACTGATACTAGTATTTTGCTCAGTACTGTGTTGTCACTTGAAGTGATGTTTCTTGGGGGCATCTGAGGAAGTACAGTTAAATGTTAATTTGATAAGGCTCTTGTGGTGGCCCAGGACACTTGACTTGAAAACAAGATGCTAGAATTAATGCTCTGCTATGGGGTAAAGACATGGCAAAACCAATGCATGGTGTCTTGCCATGTGTGGTAGTGAATTTGTGTGTGCAGCAGAGTTTTCCCTGGTCTGGTATCCATGACCAGTCATTTGGGTGGTGATAAAAATGGCTGTCTGATATAAAGTTTAATGGCAGCAGGTAGTAGGGTGCCATGCCAAGTCATTCTGCATTTTGTTAATTTCCTGTGAACTGATGATTTTTTGTTGTTGTTGTTGGCAAAGGGATTCTGTAAAATAGATAAGGAAGCGGCCCTGAACTGCCCTTGCAAAACAAAGAAACTGGCTGTGACTTGGAATGGTGAAGCTCTTAAGTCATCTTTCAGCACCTTCTTCTATAGGCTTCAAACTATCTCTTGCACCTGTGAAAATTGCTGGTGCCATTTACTCAGATTATTTTCACATTCAAGGCTTCAAAAATAGCATGTCTGAAAACCGGGGGAGTCTACACAATTACTTCTGGCATTTGCTAGCATTAATGCTTCTGTGCAAAACCATCTGGTGGAAAGCTCGGAGTGCTGAATGAAAGGTGTAAACCTGGATTAGCATTGATATGGTTTTCTATTGCATTTGGCTCATTCACATCTCACTGGATGTTATCCAGGTTCCCTTAGAAGAGCCAAGATTGCCATCATACAGTGTAATGCCATATGTTAAGATTCATTTGACATATTACCTAAAAGTCATAAATTATTATACTGTGCCTTTTCACAGGGCTGTGATTGAAAATGTTTATGTAAATGCACCTTCCAAAGAAAAATTGCACATGATGTTAAACAACGCTATGCATGGCAGCTCTAACGAGATACTTTGACTCAGTCAGGATGTTGCCTTGAAAACAATCTGATCCCAGCGTAATGAGAGATTAGTGTCCTTTTTTAAATGCACTGATCTTAAATGAGGTTTCTGCTGGGTCTGGCACTGCTGGGGAAAGAAAGTGATTGAAAGACAAAACTGCAAAACATACTGTTTTGTGAATTAGAAATACCTGGTCGTAGAACTGTGGTCTGTCTCACTGTAGTACATTATTATAAACTGGCATGGACTGGGCTCAGGGCATGCATTCCACCCCTCATGTTCTTTGTTGCCAGGTTGCATGAAGACTGCTTATGAAACAATTCAAAGTGACTGTTGGCTGTTACTTAAGTCACTTGGACAAGAAACTGCCCCTGTTTATATCCAGCTTTGCGAGAGCTTCCCAATGATTGTCTTAGAGCTGTGGCCTACTCTAGAAATAAGCATCTGTTATGAAGACCTTCCCTATGGGATTTCCTTGGATATGTAAGTTTTTGGTCCTGGCTTTCTGTTTGTGTCACTTGACAGAAATTCTATATGCACACACATATGTATAGCCACATGTTGTATTCTCTGATATGACTATAAGATAAAGAGCTTTAGGCTTTTAAAATGCTTTCATAAAAGTGAAAGTTTATTCCTCCATTTAATTCCTGTTTTTCTTGTCTAACTTAATGCATCTCGGATTCTACCAGTGACGGGTGTAACATGCCCAATTAAGTTGGCTATAGATTTTCTCAAATGCTGCTTCAAAGTCAGATAAAGAAATCAAGTGAGCAAAGTTGAGTATGCTTAGTTACAAAGCTAAACAAACTAAGCTGAATATATTTGTGTATTTGAAAAAAGGCCACCATAAATAATGAATCAGATGGCTCTTAAATTATCAAAACAGAGAACATTTAACTATTCAGACTAGACATTGGATTTAAAAAAAAAAAAAAANAAAAAAAAAAAAAAAAAAAAGAACAGGAGCCCGTGTAATGCTGAGAATAATGTGGATTTTTGAGCAACAGTAATAGATTTTTTTTCAAATCAGATGAAAGGATCCAATCATTCTAATTATCACTAAGTCACTTTCTCTCCCTGAGAGATTATATCCAAGCTTTGTAGCGGGTATAACTATACTTTGTCTTCTCCTGTAATCTGTTGCAATATTTGAGAAGACTTATATGACACAAAATGATAAAGATGTAAAAAGGATTTTGAATCAAAGCATTTAAAGAAGCAGGTAAACCAGAGGAAACTGTTGGTTCGTTTTGAAGGGAATATGAACTTGCACAGTGTTCATGCAAGCTATTAGATTGTGACTAGTAGTCATGATTCACATTTGGTGTCTCTAAAATGGGCCACCTCGTTGCATCTGCAAACCACAATGTCTGCCTAGACTTGACATAAGTTGTATTTTTTGATGCCTGTGCAAATGCACAGTGGTGCTGCATGTGCACTGGAGTGGTGTTTTTACAGATATATATTGCACATATGTATCTGTATACCGCTTTTTCTTGTCATCTTCACATCAGTATTGATGGGTGTGTAATGACTTAAAACCAAAAGGGTAGCTTTAGATTAGATTTAAGGAAGAAATTCTTCACTATGAGGGTGGTAAAACACTGGAACAAGCTGCATAGGGCGGTTGTGAATGCCCCTAGGAGTGTTCAACACCAGGTTGAATGCGGCTGTGAGCAGCCCAGTCTGGTAGAAGATGTCCCTACCCATGGCAGGGGGGCTGGAACTAGATGATCTTTAAGGTGCCTTTCAGCCTAAACCATTCTGTGATTCTATGATTCTCAAGGCTCAGTGTCACCGTAGGATCAGCTCTCACATGATTATGTGAGGGATCAGGATGATCGGCTGTCACTGATTTCACTGACATCTGTCCCTACAGTGAGACAAGCTGCAACATGAATTATTGAAGACATACACATGCAGATCTGTGTCATGATTATGCCAAACAATACACTTTGCACTCCAGAGAGCTCAGGAGAGCCATGTGGACAGCTGCTTTAACCCTTTTTGACAATCTGTTACCATCTTTTAAGCACAGGAACTTTCTAGGTGTTTGTAAGGCTTAGGTAGCCAGAGTCATTGCTTCCTGTTCTAAATTGCTGTTGTACTTAACTGTCTGAAGAAGTTTTACCCTGTGCAAGTCTTTGTAAAACAAGTCATTTGAAACTTGATAAGAGGACTTTATCTTGCCAGAGGCTGAAAACTCTGGACCTGCTCCACCAAAGAAAGTAAGGCCTTGATTAAGTTTAACCCCAAGTGAAGGTATACCTACATGTCTAACTATAAGCATGTACTCAAGACTTGAAAAACTTTGGGACTGTGAGTGCTTGGATGACTACATGACCATCTGAGTAAGTGGGTTAGGACTTGACCTGGGAAGAAAAACTCAACTTTGGTCATTGGGTGGATTTAAAACATGCTGTACTATTGTAACATTGCAGTTATTGTATTTGCTTGTCTTACTGCATAGGATTGGTCACAACTCACAAAACTAGATTATAGCTGTGTTTATGTACGTGCCAGCAGTTAGCAGCTTTGGAGATACTGCAGCAGGAATAAACCATAGGAAGAGGTTTAAAGGAAAGATTGTTTCCTGAGGCATTTTTGCTTATTCTGTATGCTGAGTCTAATGCAGAAGAAAATACAAAGGCAATAATACCCAGAAGAGATGAATACTGAAAAAAAGAATATATATATATATATACATACTTTTTTTTTTTAAAGAAGTAACAAATAAGTGAAGTTAGCCTTTGGATGACTAGAAGCCTACTATGATAAGGCACAAAACAGGATAGGGAGGTGTCATTTGTGTGGAGAACAGGAAGGGACCTTTAAAAGTCACTTAGGCCAACCCCCCTGCAATGAGGAGAAACATCTAGTTGAAGATATCCCTGCTTATTTTGTAGAGGGGCTGGACTAAATGACCTTTGAAAGTCTCTTCCAACCCAAACTGTTCTATGATCCTATGATCTTGAATTAGATCAGGTTGCTCAGAGCCCTGTTTAGCCTGGCCTTGAATGTTTGCAGGAATGAGGCATCTATCATTTTTCTGGGCAGCCTGTTCCAGTATTTAACCACCCTCATTTTAAAAAAAGTTCTTCCTTGTATCTAGTCTGAATCTGCCATTTTTTTTAGTTTAAAACCATTACCCCTTGTCCTGTTGCTGCAGACCCTGCTTAAAAAGTCTGTCGCTATATTTCTTATAGGCCCCTTTTAAGTACGGAAAGGCCACAATAACGTCTCCCCAGATCCTTCTCCAGGCTGAACAACCCAACTCTCTCAGCCTGTCCTCATAGCAGAGCTGTTCCAGCCCTCTGATCATTTTTCTGGCCTCCTTTGGACCCTCTCCAACGGGTCCATGTCTTTCCTGTGCTAACAATGTTTTGCAAACTCTGTGTCAGTCCGTAGAGAAGGGCTGGTGAAGGAGGGTGGAAAAATTGTTAGGAAATTCCTGAGCTGATAACACTGGGATGCTGTTGGTTATATCATTAATATACTGTGAAGAGGTTATTTTTAAGTCTAGAAATTTGGACACTTACTCATCTAGGTAAAGATGTGCTTAATTCCATAAGCTGGTTGGATAGAAATGTCTGACACGTTAGATAGCTTAAGCCCTTTTGCCAAGGATAAGCTAATACAGACATTTGAGTCACAAACTACCTATACTGTGAAATATGCTTGAGTAAAGCTCACTTTTTTTAACTGCTGGTTAAGCAAGCAGCTTCAGAGCCTGTGTAATTTCATGCGTAAGATTAAACTTTTTTAAAATTTTGTGGAATTTAAGCATATGTTTAAGTGAAGCAGATGCATCTGGGCCTGCTCTCATGACTCTTGAATTTTGTGGGAGGCTTTGTGTTAATTTGCAGTGGGGCCCTTTGAGTGCCTCTGTCTACTAAACCCCTATGCTGGCTTCATAATTAAATGGTTATTCAGGGCCATGTGTGGTTCCAAGAGAATTTCTCACTACAGAGCTGTGGATAACTAAGGAGAAGCAAATAGTAGGCTTTAACGTATTAAAAAAACCCTTCCTGTCATTATAGCAGTCTTCACCAGCACATGTAGTGAACCTTCTATCACCAAAAGTGAACTATTTTGGTGGGTTTTGCTTTCCAGCCAGAGTGTAGGTTATGGAATATTCTGTGTTGGTTCATAATGGGTGGACTGCTTTGGATGGTTTCTTTTTAATCTCACCACTTTCTGCTCCCAAAGAACAGATATTGATTCAGCCAAAGACTTAATGTGTCTCAAACACTGTCAAAAAGAGAGGGATGAGCTCCCTTAAAGGGTTTAGCAGAAGTCAGATGTGGCCTTCCACCTGGTTGCAGAAGTCGTTATAATCCAGACCCCTGGACACAGTGTCCTGCATCAGAAGCTATGAATATTTGGAGCTTTGCGGGAAAGGATTATTTGCTCTAAATATACTCAGAGTAATTGTATAGCTCATATCCAGCAGGTCAGGATTACAGATTTCATTACAGTTTTCAGAGATTGGAAGCCTTTATACAATTACCCTAAGTCCAACTAAGAGGCCAAATCATTTCCTCAAGATGGAATAGGAGAGGATACTGACATGACTTTCCCTAGGCTTCAATTTCATTAGGAAAATAAGAATCCTTTTCATTTTCATCTGGGTTTGATATATCCTCAGACATATGGCATATCAGGTGTGATATGTGCTTGGATCCTCCTTCCCTACGTCTCTTAAAGATGTACTGGCCAGTATTCCTTGGGCCTATGCTTTCTTGATTTCTGCATGATTCTCTCAACTGCTTGCTTTTGGACAGCAGTTAACTGTGCATTTCTTGCAGATTCATTCTGTAGGAGTCCCTGACACACTGGATTCAGTTAGGTTGTAACACAGAATAAAAAAAAAAATTAAGAAATACTTAGCAGAAATGTTCAGGGTTTGGCATGCTTTTTTGTTTCAATATTCACCTTATGCTTTAGCAGGTTTTTTATATTCACAGTTAAAAAAAAAATTTAAAAAAAAAATCCCAAACTGTTATTCCTTAGTAATTAATTGGGAAGTTCTGAAGTCAAAATGCTTCAGTCACATGACAAAAAGGCTTTTGCCTCATTCTCATTCCAGAACGAACTTTAGTGGAAGTGTATGTGATGCTAGTGGAGGTTTTGGGTTAACAGAACGACTTCTCTGGAGGGGATGAAAATTCTCACTGGAAACCTTATGTCCAGCTCTAACAGCTCATCTGGCACCAGTGGGCCTCTTGATGTATTAAGGTGCTACTGGGTAGTAATTAAGGCATCTAGCTCTCTAAGACCCTCATGCATTAATTATTTTCCCTGGGGAAAAAACAGTAGGGCTGCTGTGCAAGTTGGATGGGCTACCTCTGTAAAATAAGGGGAACCTTTAGTTTCAGATGGTCAAGGATCCAGAATTGTTGTGCATATGGAACACAACTCATGGTACTACAGGCGATTTGCTCTAGCAGCTTGGTGAAAGAGGATCATTTGCTAAAAGTCTTATAAGGCAGGGGGAAAGTTACAGGCAAGTTGAAGGAGGATATCTGTCTGTCAGAGTCCAAGAGAAAGTTGTCTCTGAACAGTCTTTTGCTCTGCATTAGGAAGTTTAGATAGCAGAGCAGTTGTTTCAGGGACCACAAGGCCAGTGGAAGTGGGACTCAGCATTCGTAACCGGTTATAAATGTAGGCTGACAAATACATAATGGGATTATGTGACACTGTTTGCAAAGAAGACTGAATTTAGGAGCTTCTTCCTGTCACAATGTATTGTCTTGCTTCATTTTGAAAATGTTCTAAACTTCCTTGAAAAATGGAAATATTTATTTGAGGAGACAGGGAAAAGGGTTAGGTTTTGTTTTCGTTTTTGTTTTTTTCCTGTAGCTAAGTGGCAAACATTCTTTGTGTAATCTAGCAAATCAGATTTAACTCAAAAGAGGAAAAAGTCCTTAAGAAGGTATCAGGAGTACAAAAAGCAGATGTAATTCTAAGCGTCACAGTCAAAAAGTAGTAACGGCAATGTATTGGTTACAGTTGCTTAACGCAGTGTGGATATATAAATGTAGGACTCCTGTTGGCCCTGCACAGACACCAGTGCTGTGCAAAGAGGTAGTTAAACACTTGAAAGGGCTTAGAGTTGCACACATGCTCACCTATTGGGTGCCTGAACACAGGCAAAGGTGACAATGGTACTGGCACACAGGGATATACTACATGTAGCGTGTTTGCTGGTGAGAGTTCATAGTGGGCAATATAAAACAAGTATGCCCAGAGACTATTGTTGGTCAGATCAGGCCCGTCATTGCCTCCTTTTAGAAAAAATAGCATGGGAGTTCTGTGTAATTGCAAACAGAGTGACAGAGGAATGTGTGAGCCTGTGAAGGAACGTCTTTCAAGGCTCTTCCGGTTGGACGATTAAGTAATGTTTTTTAGGAAGACAACTCTGTTTTTCTGGGAGAATGAGCTGAAAAACTGAGGGCTAATATTTGGGAAAGAAATATTTTCTTATGGATTTGAAGTTGTGCTTTTTTTATTCTTTGAGGAATTGTGCAAAGTAGATGCTTAGTGCAGCTTTCCTGCTGTCATTCTTTGCACATGGAATGACCTAGGCCTGTGGGCAGTTCTTCTGGCACATGGTTATCTGTATTGGCTGGTTTTGATGGCTTGTGTAGTCCTTAAAAGAAATAAAATGGCTTGAGAAGGACCCATTGCCCTGTGCTTACCAGCATGAGCCTCTTGAAGAAAGGCATGGATTTTATCCATAACAGAAGTGAGAACAGCTAACTGTTTAGGATCTGGAGTGTCAGTCAGGTTATTTTTTTTTCTATTCCACAGGAAAGAATTGTGATCCAGGTTTTGAAGCCAAGTGGGCGAGCTATGTCTTGGCCTGAATTTGATGTAAAACCCAGTAATGAGGGCTGAGATGTGGGGCTTAGAGGAATGGGGTTATTTTTGGTCATAAAAACAATGGTGGTGTAGGATCTTCAAGATACTGAAATTCTAGCCAATACCTGGTGGCACTCACATGCTGAGAAGGTATTTGAGGATGTAGATGTTGCAATATCTTTGGGCCAACTTTGAAAACCTGCAGCATTGCAGTAAATCAGTCCTTTGGCAAACCACACAGTAACACTTGCTGCAAAACTTTTCAGCCTTAGGAGCTGCTCAGATTAGTGAGGGTTTCTGCAGAGCTTTACATGTTCCTGTCTGAGCTAAAGGACCTGGAAATGTCAGACTATGACCTAGGAGGCTGAAGGTTGATAGAACAGGGCATTAAATACTGATGCCAAACAAGAAAAGAAACTGATTGTACCTACGTATAGGTCAATCATTTTTTATGTCTGTGTAGCAGGATATTGATTTTCTGGTTGTCAAAAAGGAAGTTTGTTCATGTAAAATCTAATTAGACTTAGTGTTAAGATTGAAGACACAAAGATAGTAGAATCAAATGAATTGTGAACTCTATTACCATGTGTTAGCTACAGGCTATAAAGATGCAAGCAGAAGGTAGCACATGCCTCTCTGTGTAAGCATATGACTTCAACAGGCTACTCAGATGCTTAAAGATGAGCATATGCCTGAGTGCTTTGTTGAATTAGGTCTTACTTAGGTGTGAATCTGAGATGGTGGAGTATTCAGTTGCTTCTCTGTAGCCATAGGCGTGAGCTGCCTGGCATACACGGTTTAAAATATCAAGAGAAACCTTGCTGGTGCATGATGTCTTATCCACATCTGTGGTATTGATCTTCCCTTAATGCAGAATAGCAGTGGATGGTGACAATTAATTCCATAAGGTGAGTGAACAGGATTGTATATTTCCCATCAAAAGAGCAGCATCTGTTGTTTTTAGCACTTCCTGGAATCACGACTGTCTTAAATCAAACTAACAGTACATTAAGGTTGTTTGAGGTATTAATACTCCATATTTCCTTTTTTTTTTTTAAAAAAAAAGGTCCTTATTTGCGGTTTTTCAGGCTTCCCTATACCTGGTGGGGTTTTTTCCATTGCAGTGATGTATTGAGGGTTTTTTTTCTTATTCCCTTGCCTGTGTAGAATGGATGCTTCTTTAAAATCAGAACTCCAATGTAACAAAAGTGTGAGTGTGTGAATGGACATACACAGTACCTGCAGGTCAAAATCAGTATTTCTGACTGCTGGAGTAAATTCAGCCTTAAACGTGTTATTAGCCTTTGGCTTTGGAAACCCATATGGCCAACAAATCTGGCCAGAAGCAGACTGAATCCAATTCACAGAAAGCTGGTAAACCTGGATTTGTTGCTGAGGGTGTCCAAATGTTGTCTTTAGTCTGCCAAGGAAATACTAGCGGCCAAAGTATGATGATAAAGTAGGACTCATTGCTGTGTTTTCACATGACAAACACAAGTGATGAATGCAAGGAGTGACAAAAACCCACCAGCATCTCTTTTGGAGTTGCGCAGGTTTATAGCTCGAAACAGCAGATGTAATTCTAGTACTTTATCAGTCTTATGCCCCTGAGGCTTTTAACTGCTGTCCACCTTCTTCTGGTACGTTCCAGAGGGGAGGGAGCATCAGCTCAAACTTTGTGCTTAGTCTCTGCATGAACGAATGAAGCAAGCGCTTGATTTCTGATAAACAGAGAGGGACTTGTGCATCTAGTCTATTAATATTTATGGCAGCATTGACCAGTGGGAATTAGGTTCATGGAACTAGCTGCAATCAGACTGCTTTTGTTTTTCCATTTTTAAATGAAGGAGATGGAGCTTTAATTGTCATTATGTGCAAATCCATTCCGTTTAGCTTCATAAGAGAGGAGGTTATTTTTATTATCTTTCACTAGTAAGAGTTACTCGCTTAAGAAGCTTTCAAAATATTAACCAGTCGCTGAAGGTTCTTTGAAGAAAAATATGACTGCTCGTGTAAACAATTAATGGTTGTTAAGCATGGCAGTGTATATTATGACAAACAACACATGCTACATTATGCCAGCTGGTGTAATGATGTGATAATGTCTGACTCATTAACTCTGGCACACAGTTTACGATGCCCTTCTATGACAGGATTAATTGATTCACACATACATTAAAACAAAAATAACTAAACTGAAATTCAGCTGGAAGCCTGGCTTCTCATTTGTCATCAGCCCTGTTGGTGGCTAAAGCCAATTCAGGCCCAGTGCAAAGAGAGTTGAGGTTTGTCCACTGACCTTTGCTTTGGCTAACTAGATCTGTATCTTGCAAGGAGAGAAGAGGTTACACAAGCAATGATCTGATTGAAGGGTTCCTACAAAACTTTTTGGTGCATCTGTAACTGTTTGGGTCAAATAACGAAGTTCAAAGGTGAAAGAATTCCCAAGTCATTTTTGGCAGAATAAGGACTTAAATGCACAGCCCTTTGTTTACTGTCTTTGTGGTGCAAGAGTTAGTTAAATAGATTTGGATTAGAGGACTGAGTATCTATTTATGTTGTTAGTGTGCAATCTTTGCTCAAATCAGAACTTCAAAGACACGAGCGAAGGAATTCCTGAGGGCTACCTCAAAGTTGTTTAGGCAGTAGTAAAACTGATTTGGAAACAATTTGATAACGATGAAACAAGAAGAATTATTTAAAAATGAAAACGCTTGTGGTTGTGACCTGCCTTGGTGCTCTCTGATAAGAAGAAACCCAAGATGTCTGTGCCTCTGCTCTGTGCCAGTGATTAGCCTGTACCTGATGTGATGGAAAAATTACTTATATTCACTTACCATATTTTTTAGACTGCTCTACTTGTTATGTGTACCTGGTGTGACAGCACCAAAGTTGTTGGGAGTTATGAGCAGGACTATATTATCAATTTTACTTATAACTTTGAGTTGCTTAATATCTGTGATGGTTGATTACAGTCCAACAAATACAGGGTGTTTCAAAAAGATGGCCTCAATTTCAAATTGACACAAATTTCAAATTGGGTCCATCTTTTTGAAACACCCTGTATAATAAGCTATATGGTTTCTGTGAGTTGTAGTGTAATGTGTGTGTTAACTGCAGTGTCAATACCTCACTAATGTGGCAATCAGTAGATAAAAGGGCGTTGATTTTTCAAACTGCAAAGATGTTTACAAAAATGAACTTCCTTTGAACTTTGGAAAAATAAGATGGGCAAAAGATGAAGATCTCTACATGAAATGGGAAAATGCCTTGTGTTATACTGTGCAGTCAACTTTATTTCTGTATGTTGCTCAAGAAGATGTGTAATTAGGCTTAGAAAAATAATCTAGTATACATGTTCCCATTTGACAGGTCTCTTAAGGACAGAAGAGAAAGAAAAATTTATTCATACTAAGTAATACAGTTGTTCTACTGAGTAATAGCATGTAGCAGGAGGAAAAGTTACAGGGCTTAGCTGTGTGCTAGGAGTTGTTGGCAAAGGAGAGAAAGTGGAGGTGGGGGGGACACCTGCAAAAACTCTGTTTTGTAGCTTGAATGAAGCTGCAGGTTTAACTGAAGGTTTTGTTTTACCTGTGGCAGCTTCCTGGCTTTTCAAAAAGTAGAAGGCCTTGCTCAAGTGTATGTGGGCTGAGAAAAAGGGACAAATTTTCTTTCAAGTAATGAAGAAAAGCAGTGTTATCCAGTAAACTTAGCACAGTGGAAAAAATAAAGGTGTCTGAACCTTAATGTTCTGCATGATCTTTGTTATAATTTTTTTTTTTTTAAGGTTCCTTTTAAGTTTGTGGTATGATTTCCTTAGGTGGCTTGTTTCTGGAGCATGAAGCAATCACTTGAGATGTTTTGTTACTGTGGAGAGAGATCTCAGAATCACAGAAAGTCAGGGATTGGAAGGGACCTTGAAAACTCATCCAGTCCAATCCCCCCGCCGGAGCAGGACACCTAGATGAGGTTACAGAGGAAGGTGTCCAGGCGGGGTTTGAATGTCTCCAGAGAAGGAGACTCCACAACCTCCCTGGGCAGCCTGTTCCAGTGTTCTGTCACCCTCACTGAGAAGAAGTTTCTTCTCATATTTAAGTGGAACCTTCCTGTGTTCCAGTTTGTACCCATTACCCCTTGTCTTATCATTGATTGTCACCAAGAAGAGCCTGGCTCCATCCTCCTGACGCTCACCCTTTACATATTTATAAACATTAATGAGGTCACCCCTCAGTCTCCTCCAAACTAAAGAGACCCAGCTCCCTCAGTCTTTCCTCATAAGGGAGATGCTCCACTCCCTTAATCATCTTTGTTGCTCTACACTGGACTCTCTTCAGCAGCTCCCTGTCCTTCTTGAACTGAGGGGCCCAGAACTGGACACAATATTCCAGATGCGGTCTCACCAGGGCAGAGCAGAGGGGAGGAGAACCTCTCTCCACCTACTAAGATATGGTAAAGAAGTAGATCCCAGTGCAGTCATGTGGAATAGATGCTTGAGCTTTGCTACCAGAAGCTCGGATGTGGATGAGGCCCAGTCACCATGTTTAACTCTTGATAAAATCATATGCAACTGTCACTGAACCTGTCTGAAAGCTCAAGAATAGGTCCCTAGCTCAAGAGTGGTTTCCTGCCTCACGTGCTTACTGGACAATAGAATTGTCCAGTGGAAAGTATAATCTAGAAGTGAGTCTAATAAAAAAACCCCAAAAAACTATTGTAAGCATTTTTTATGGAAAAATGTTGATTGTACAAAACATTTTTCGTAAAAAGGCTCCCCTTTCCATTGAATACTCAGTGTGTGTTGTTTTGGTTTTTTTTCCCTAGTCAATGGAAAATAGACATCTTATATTTCAGCCAAGTCCCCTGCCTCAAATTTCCTCTGAAAAATTAGTATTTTGTTTGGGGCAGGTTACAGATACATCTTTTATATCCCTGTACTTTCTTCAGCTGGGATCCTAGCATGACAGTTCTTCATGATGCACTATTTGCTTCCCTATAATAGGGTTGGTGTTTATTACAGATGTTTTTTAGCCAGGTTTCTGACCTTATGGAGGTGTTTGGGAATAGAGCAGTCAAATTCCATTTGAAATGAAGTACTGTTGTGTTTCTGAACAGAATTGCCTCAGGTTTTGCTCTGTATATTTCCAGTTAGGCTTTGTGCATTGAGGAACTATCAGAACATCATCCAAACTCTGAGCAGCATTAGCCGTAAGGTGTTATTCTGGTGGCCCGTGTTTCTTTTTTATCACTGTTCAGCTCACTTGGTATTAATGGAAAATGGCTGACTCACGTTGGTTTCAGCAGCCTTGAACCTGATGCATTGAAAAAATATTGGATCTTCTATCTGTGGTGATTTTTTTGTGCACTTTTGATTATGTTCATATATTCTGACCCTAACTACTTGTGCTAGGTCATTGAATAGGAAGCCAGTTTGTTCACCATCCTTTGATTGTTTCTGCCTATTAGCTCTTCTTTTTGTTTCTGAAATTGAATCGGGTTTACAATAGCTGTGTCTTGTTCACAATTGGACAATATGCCAATATGAAGGAAATCACAGGCAATATTCTGTTTTTTTGAAGTATATTGGTTACTGAATGGTTTTAGCAGCACAGTTCCACATATGCTAACTTTCCTTGCCAATGGCTTCTGATACCTGATGTTGTTCAGGTGTTCCTATCATACACTCTGGCCTGAACTGTAGAGAAGTCCACAGGGAGGCAAAATCGCTGGTTAAACATGAAATCCTCTCCTGTGGCTTTATGTCATGCTACACTCTGTGCATTCGTTTTTTCTTTAAAAGGCTCTCCTGTGTAAGCGTGCCTCAGGTTTAGATGTTACATCTAAATGCAGAAAGAACCCTGAGTAGCCCTAGGCTGGGCTCATGTTAATTGTATTGGAATTTCTCCAGGCAACTGGAGCATGCAGCTGCTGTTGAGTTATCAGCTTATACTGACTTACCTGAGCTGAAAGCTGAGGCTACTCGCTAACCTGACGTCCTGGTGACTTGTCACAGTTACCTAATGTGACATGGATGGCTATTACAAATGTATCTTGTTCTTTTACTCAACACGTTCTTTTGGAGCCTTCACACTTCCTGTATTGAACGGATAGGTTAATGCTCAAGAAACAAATTGCAGGACAGCATGGACTCATGAACAGGAGCCACTGTGCAGAACAGTGGCTGCTTTTCTTAAGAAGTTAAATGCTCCCCGTAAGGATGTCACTGTTCTGCTAATTTTCTTCAAGGATATTACCATGTGATGAGGCATAGTTTACTGTCGGTGTTTTTTTTTTTTTTTTTGAGCAGATTATGGTAGTAGTCTAACCCAAAACCAGAGTTGAAATTGAGGCCTCACTGTTTGTAAGCGTATGGTGGAAGCTCTTTCTCCCTGAAAGAGCTTACAGTCTTAAACGAATAAGGAGAAAAAAGTAAGAAGGTGTTTCATCCCAGATAATTCCTGGGAGTTTGCAGCAGAGACAGAGATCCAAGAGATTTTCTTTCATTGATGAATCTTGAATTGGTATTTAGAACAACTTGCAAGTGTTTGACCAGAAAAATACTGTGATGTTGTCTGTGTGAACCTTCACTATAAGTATTTGCAGTTTGGTTTATAATGGGATATGTCAATTTTACTGGTCTTAAATCAGGTGATAGACTTCACAGTTCACATGACCATGATTCTTTCAATTGGGTTTTCAGAGCAAACAATAAGCTATTATTAATAATTAAAACCCCAACCTATAAACATCGCCTAGCCCTGAAATGTGAAGGATAGTTTCCCTGAAAGTCAGTCAGACAAAGCAACCGGGGGATGTTGGCAGAGGGCTAACACAAGACAGGAAGATAGCAGAGATAATTTTAAGGTTTTTAGCTGTTTACTTTGTAACTATATACTTTTAAATTCAATCTGTCTAATTCTAATATTGACACTAATGGACTAAGTGGAGATTATTGTTATATGTGTCAGAACTGCTTTGGGAAAAGTGATCATTAAAGTCTTAGTTGGCTTTTCATACCTTTTCTGTTATGGGTGAGATGATGTCAAAATTGTTGCATTGTCTCCTTTGTAGTTCTGCAAATTTGTGACATTGGAGGATATGTGTTTTACTGCTCATCTGTATAGTCATGAGATACTCAGCTTCTTCTGTAGTAAGATGTAATTACACAAAACACGGCCCTTGTCTACGTTACATGGCTATATTGAGGATGTCTTCTTCAAGGCAAACTTGTTATTGTGTGTGTGGAGAGTTACCTGAGGCACCACAGTCATTAGATGGTTTTCTTCCTAAGGGCAGGTGTTTCCAGTTCATTGAGAGCCCTTCAGGTTTTCTCTGTGAACTGTAACTCTGTGAACTCATTGTAAATTTGGGGGTTCTGAGCATTACAGTGTGTAAGGATGGTGGTCTTGACACAGATTATACCCTACAGCAGGTCCAGAGGAAACCCAGAGAGCTGTGTGCTGTCGGAGCATACTATAGGGATCAATTAAACAGTATTCAATGCTCAGTGATTTAGAAATATATCTTAATCAGTATTTCTAGTTAGGTGTGTGTTTGCAGCTGAAACCAAGTACTATATTTTCATAGTACAGAATCATAGCTTTAGAGTCGGAAACAGTCATATAAGGAGTAATTGCAGACCAAAATGTGTGTGTACATATGTATGTGTGCACATGTGGATGTACAGTTTTATTAGCGTATGTGTACGGTATTAGTAGTAATAGTAGAAGTGAGTATTCAGCATAATGTAATACACTGATGACTAAGGATGTTTTAATGGCAACCTTAAATAAAATATACTGCCTGTACTTTGTGTGTGTCAGATCCTGCAGTGTGTATGTGAGGTTCTAAGGCGGCACTTGTTACCAACTAGTACCAAAGGAAAAGTATTCCTAGGGCTTGCGGTAATGATTGAGAAGATGATTAATTTCAGCTAAAAGAAATGTCTGATGATGATGGAAAGATAACAATTGTCTATGGAGGAATAATGGATCACATAATCAACTTGGTTATCACATTATGAAAAGGTGATCCTTGAGCATAGATGGGCTTATGAAGTCTGGAATGCTAATTCTGAACCTCCTGCAACACTACTGTAGAACAGCCCTCTTCTTGGGACTCTGCCACGTGGAGCTCAGTGTGCTGGGCTCAGGAGTTGATGGCACAGCCACTGCCAAGGACATCTCTGCACAGGAATAAGGGGCTGTCTTGGCATCAACACCAATGTGTTAAGGCCAAAAGAAACTGGGTGAAAGACTTGAGGGAGATAATGTACTTCAAGTTTCCTTGCAGCATGGTACAACTGGAAGGGTGAAACTGTGTTTAAGATTATGCTGTGGGTATGTAACATAGTACTGCTGATCTCTCTCTTTGTAGCATGGGAGCTAGTTTTCAGTCATTTAACTTACCAAGGTTAATTTAATTGTGCAGTAGATGCTTGAGAATGATTTGTGTACCCAGACTTTCCTTTATCTTGATGTGAAGTTAATGCCAAAGATAGAGTTGCATTCAGAATAATTGGCAGCTCTGGTGGCTTGGAATTTGTTGAAGAGCTTTCTGTGTTCTGGTTAAGTGTATGTATTAATAATAACTTGACCAGAATTGGCATTATGCTCTCCATTTGATTCATTTTGAATGTAGAGTCACATCTGGGCCCTGCACTTCTCCTGTTGCTGCCTGAAGGTGTGCCACTGTGAGGAGGGTTGATTCGGCGTGTGAGAAGGGGAAACATACTTCTTCATATTGCTGCACAGGCAAGGAGACAAGAGGTACAGGACTGGGAAATACCACACTATTTTTCTCATTGCAGTGGTGGAGGTGAAAAGGTAGAAGCTGAGGCTGGTGACATGTGACCTGTGCAGCTGGTTTAAGGCACACTGCACTTGAAGGGGCTGTGAGAGTTACCTTGTCCATTTGTCTCCAGTTACTTAAGAAGATATTCAGGTGTCTACACGTATTTCCTGATTGGTCTTTGCCCTCAACAACCCACTAGTGTCAAATGCTGTTTCAGAGATAAATCTATACATGTGTGTTAAAAATAAAAAATAGCATCTGGACCTGCTAGGATAGTAATGAACCATCATGTGTGCTAAACACAGAGGCCAAGAACTGCAGGCAATTTCTTAAGTGCTTATATGAATCACATGGTAAAGGTTTTACTGGAAACTCAAGTGGATATTTAAATATTCCCTGGGTTACGTTTATTCATTTTGTTTTGATTAAAGCAATCAGAAAAGGTTGTGTGACTGTAATTTTAACAGGAGGTTAAAGTAGGTGGCTGACCGAGTTGTGATCGTATTTACTTTAGACCTCAGTAGAGAGATTACTCATAGGGATCTTATTAGGCAGCATGATTAAAAAAAAAAAAGCAGCAACAAATTTTCAATATCTAACCACTGTAGTGGCTGCATAATGTTGCATCTAGGTGGATGATAGTTTAATGTTTAGTCTTATGCATGGGCTTACTCAGAGACAAACAATTGCTTACTCCCAGGGGATTATGGGCATTAATATCAAAATGGTTACAACAAGCCTCAGAGCCACGCTCAAACCAAGAACTGGAGGATTCAAAGCAGCCTGGTCCTCATAGGAGCTGATTTATTTGTAACTTCTTGAAAGAGAAGGGAGGCTGTAACAGCTGTATTCCCTGCACCTGTAGGTGAAACCAAAGACTCGAGCTATGTTCCCGCAGAAATCCCTAATGAGATTTGCACGGTAAACCTTGTCCTTCAGTTGACCAACAAGCTGTGGTTTCTGGCTGCATTCACATACCTGTATTTTAATTAGGCCGCATCTTCTTTCCACCTTACCCCTTGTGACCCTTCTTTTTTCATCCACCAAGTTTGACTTGTTAAAATTTGAAAGAGCAGCTCAGGAAAGCATCTCAGGGAAAAGCGCAATTCTGCCTAACGATCAGTGCACATGCACACAACACACACTGATGTTAAATGATGACTTGGTGTCTCAGAATGTGCATGTAATGAGGCACCATCATCATAATTTAACTGGGTAGTTCTGCTTAGTGGCAATATAGAGAAATTATTAATTAACCAATTTTATAATAGAATATACAGAGGTGATATAGTTGCCTAAAGGAGGAGGAGAGACTTGTAATTTGCAAGTATCAGATGAATTGTATTATGAAAATGAGCTTCAAAAATGAAGGAATGAAGAGGGAAAAAGTATGGCTGTAGTGGTTTTGGGTGGGTTTTTTAGTTGCCTTTTTTTCTGATTTGCTAATGATTATTATATGTCGATCCTTAAGGTCATTTGTGATGTGTCCCATGCTGAGAATTATGACCAGCAGCAAGAAATGAGAAATTAATTTGTTTTAAATGATACTACACATTATCAGGAGAGAGACTGCATTTTCAGCCACCAAAATGATTCCTAATGACAAGCTTAATCCTTCTATCAGACACAGATGCACAGTGTGTGCCGTGCAGTTTTGAGAATCCGCTACTGTGTGTGAGGATAAAATACAAGTTGGAAAAAAAAAAAGAAAAAAAAAAATCCTGCAAACCCCTGTTCCTGTTAGGCTGTCCCTTTTTAACTTGGAATATCACACCATGTTGGGATATAGTGGTATATACCACATTCACCACAGATGAAGTGAGTGCAGTTACAGTTGACTTTCAAGGGGTTGTCTGTATGTATATTGATATATACTTTGCTTGCTAGCTTGAGCTGGTTTAAGAGCCTGAAACCACACCTGTAAAAGGCAGGGGAGGGATTCCTGCTTGGGCAATGTTGGAAGGACCAGCTCCAGCCAGGCTTTTAGTTTGAAGGAACCACTCTTGTACTTAAGCATGTGCTCAGTTATCTTGTTGAATTGGTGCCATCGAAGAAAAGAAAGTATGTGCTCTGGTTTTAATGGATCAGTCGTAATTGACTCCTGCATTATATTAGTTCAAACTGCTGTGAGGGATTTCATAATTAAAAATTTGTCATAACTGAAGCAGCTGATATTGATCCGCTTTTGGGAGGGCAATGCACATACAGTAATGTTAACTAGGAAGTGAATGCTAGTGTCTTACCTTGAATAGTTCCATTTTGGATATATTTGAGAATTCCGTTTTGTTTGGTTACTTTGCATCTTTTTCATAGTAAAACTCAATGCCTCTCCTCACCTATAAGATGGAATGGAGAAGGGCTGTGGGTTCAGAAGCTTGGTTTTTCGCTTGGCTGAGTATGGCTGTGTGCCATTCAGGTAATGAAGGCCAGAGCGTATTCTTCATCACATGGACTCTTCCAAGTGTGACTAGGTATTACTCTCCAACACATGCTCCATTCGTACTACAAATTCTTGCTCCTCTTTCAGGAGCCCCAAGGTGCAGTCCCGTTTTTTGTGCTGCTCAAATTCAGATAAAGCGAAGATAGTACTCTAGCATGTCTTAAAGTCTGCTTGTCTTAGAAAGCAAGTAGAAAAGCTGCAGACAGATTAATTCAAATGAGTATTTTGTGAACTTAATGAAATTGCTTTCTGATCTTTTGTGTTGGATTTCACACAAATTGAAAACTGTTGTGACTTAAGAGGACCAAAATGCCCTGCGTAAAGTTCCCTAATGACTTCCTTCAGTTGTGTGGTAAAGGTGCACATAAGGGAAGAATGAAAAGCACCTAAGCTAAGGACTTGAAGTAGGTGGTATGAATACCTTGTGAGGCACATAGCAGCTGCAAGCTGCATTTTTGGATTCGTGTTAGATGAACCCAGAGGAGCTGTGGAGGGGAGAGCAAGATGTTTTCTAGGGTGCTGCTTCGATTCTCTCCCAGTAAGGTAAATGAACTGTGAGAAACACTGAAAATTTTAAGAAGCTTACTTGTGTGCTTGTTTTTCTAAAGGATGGGGTTAGTGTCTTAGAAGCACTACACAGGAATGAAACCAAACCCAGATTCTTTAGTTGAAAGATCTCACTGAGTCACTGGAGACATTTAGGCAAAAGAGGAAGATGAAGCATTGAAAGCTTCATGAAAATGAAAATATGTGGGGATACAAATTAAAGGGTATATTTTTTTCAGATAGTTTATCAGGACAAGGTGGGATGTCTGATTCATTCTTTCTTAAATGCCTAGAGCAAAACTTCTCTCCTGTTGTGTTTTTGTTTCTGGATGCTGGCTCTGAGTATTCCATCACAGAAGATTGATTCCTTTCCACTTGGCATGTTGGTACAATCACACAATGATGTGCTCCTACCTGTGGGGGGAAGGGAGTAAGGGCTTAAGGAGATTTCACAAAGAATTTCTGTTTTGTCCTGACTGAATGAAAGCTGCTTTAAAGACAGGAGAAGTGTGAGTACACCAGAAAGAACATAAAATATAAGGAGAGCCCTAACTACTATGTATTTTTAAAATGAAGACCAAACATTATCACATTGGTTTGGGTATTTTGGTGAGACTTGAGTATTAGAATGCAGGGTGGCTTACTCATGCTCAGTTGTTTGAACTGATAAGCAGACATGATAGTGCAGCATGAACACACTCTAAATGATAGAGAACTCCTGCTGTGAACCCAATGAAGAGGGAAATACAGAGATCAAGCTGTAAATGATTATGAATGGTACATATCTCTGATGTGAGTTCACTAGGGGGTAAAAAAGGCTGCAGCTTGTACGAATCACAGAGTCATGGAATGAAAGTCCTGGCAGCAACTGTTCACAGCTCCCCTCTGATGTGTTTTTTGTCAGGAGGTGAGGCAGTGCAGGCCAGGTAGTTGGTATCCACCCATCTGTATCAGCTGAGCCCTGCCAGGTCATACTTTTGTGACTGACTTGATGTGATAACATAGGTTGCACCAGGCAATGCTAATATGGAGCCTAAAATCTCCTATTCCTTCCAAAACCTGTATGCATCAGTGAGGGGAAATACAACGTTGTCTGAGTGCTCCCCTTCACACGGTTTCCTAGCCAAGAAACAAAGATCCAAATCAGGTCTCTTGATGTTCATGATTTCAAGGAAGCGAGCTTGTGTGTTCTGATGGTTCTAAGTACAACATGGCTTAGACTCAACATGGCCTAGACTGCAGATAAAGCTTTCAGTTCTTCTTAATGATTTGTTGAAGGAGCAGACAGAAGGAGGAAACTTAGCTTTATGAGAAGGCACAAAGAGAATGAGACAGGAGGGCTGTTCAACAGCCAAGAAAGATGTTTATATGTGAAGTGTGTTTTATTGGAAGTTTCTGATAAATGTTTAAGTTAAAGTTGAAGATAAAGAACATCTTCTGTGTTAAAACAATACGCACAACAAACCCCAAAACTTTCTTGTAATTCAGTGGTTGAATGAATGAACATATATTCTGTACTGAAATACCAACTGATTTATAAAAATGCTTGCATTTCACTATGTAATGGAAAAGGCACATCTCACCGTACGTTTAACAGCTGCTTTTTTTTGGCACAGTGAAATGTGGTGGTTTTTTTTTTTTTAATCTGTATCTTATTTCGCAGAATAACTTCCTTCCCAAGTATTTACCCAACTCTAGTTTTGAGCAGTACAGAGGAGAAACTGATTCTACTAGTTAAATTGAATTGTTTCAAATCCATCATCCTGATTGCACCATAGTTGCGCACTGCTGATTGTGTAATAGTAATAATTATTCATGTATAATTATGTGCAGGTTGATGGAAGGTACAATTAGTCTGTTACCCAATACAGTTTGTTTATGTTTGGAGGTAAATGGATAAGAGGAAAAAGTTGTTCTCTAGTTCTAAGAAGTACTGAATAAATAATGCCTGACTATTGGTAGAGTAGCTACAGCTGTGATCTGCAGTTAAGAGCGTGCAGATGTTAAGCAGAAGAGTCAACTCTTTACAAGCTTTAGTGAAGTTCTCAGTGGCTGTTGCTTTAAAATAGCAAAAACATTTGGACATCTTAATAAAAGCTATTATAGCTCACATGGGTGGCTTTGAACCTGTAATAATTTTTTGGTGCAGCTCCTAAGATCTTTATTTGGTTACGCTGGAAATAATTATGCGTGCTATGGAACTTCTTTTGATAATTTATGCTCTTGTATGACATAGGAACATGTAAATATTGAAAGAAATATGCTAGTGATGTTTCTTAGGCAGGCCATTCCTACAGTTTCGTGCCAAGTCTGCCTCAAGTTAGTGTTGTTTGTCCTTGTCATAAGACATTATGAGTGACTTAAGAGTGGTGTTGTCAGAAAGACCTGCCTGCAGTCTCATCAGTTGTTGAAATGGTTGTTCTGAACAGACCCGTGTCCAGTTCTTTGCTGTTCCTAAAGGAGTCAAAGCAAGATACTTATTGGACAAATGGTCTATTTATGCAGGTGTCTGAACATGGTTTTACTAAATTTTCTACTTTAGGTTTTTAGTATTTTTCCTCTGAATTGCATACTGCTTTGTTTCCAGCAGTGTGTAGAGAAATGGAGATGGGCTGCAATAGCTTATCAGACTCATATTCTTTATTTATTGTAAACCACAGCTGTCTGTCGAGTGGTGGCTCGTGACTGACAAACAAATGAGTTTACCCTTCATCTATTTGAAAGTGATACTGAAAATCTCTGCATCCCATATTTTAATTTTTGTGTCCTGCTTTGTCATTTTCCCAGTGAAAATTACCCCAGCACTGATCTCAATGTTAATGTATTCCTGCTTACATTTGACTTCTGAATATGTTATGGCTAATTATCATTACATAGGATGAGAGATCAGAGCCCTGACTGAGGTGCTTGGTATGGGAACAAAAGGAGACCAACTCTGCATTTTGGCATGGGGCCCAAAAATTCTGACTGAGCATCTTGAAACTGGTGGAGTTTGGGGAGGGGGGCCTGTTGCCTTTTTTTTAGTTTCATTTTATTATTTTTTATGGACAGGGGGAGGGTCTAGGATGGGGCTAAAATTTCCCCTTGAACATGATGTCAATATGTTGGCATGTCTCCTTTTATTAAGATGCCATCCAACTGATAACAAGTCCTGCTGTGTTTTACCAACATAAAAAATTAGACTGGAGACCAGGGAGCGGC
This sequence comes from Pampusana beccarii, assembly GCA_013399365.1. Classification (NCBI taxonomy): domain Eukaryota; kingdom Metazoa; phylum Chordata; class Aves; order Columbiformes; family Columbidae; genus Pampusana; species Pampusana beccarii. Next base: position 52,823 of record VWYH01003959.1, on the reverse strand, counting down.
AGGTGGCTTTTGGCACCAAGAAATAATCACACTTGATGTGGAAAGTAAAGTAAAAGGAGCCATCTGTTCACTGCAGGAGGACGTGAAAAATCACATTAACATATTGTCACTAACATCATGAAATACACAGTTAATAATAAATTTAGTTATCATGGCAAGCTGCATTAGGTGCTTCCTTAGAAAAAGTATTGTGTGGAAGATGTGCTTGCTCACATCCTCTTATTGAGATATATATTTTTTTGTGTGGAAGTCCGAACCCTGCCATTTGTCGCTGCCTGTGTGAGCAGATATGAGTCTCCTCCGCTGGGAGTGCGAATAGCTTTTCAGAGTCTCTCTTCTTCTGCCTTTGCCCTTTCATCTGCTGTGCTTGTAACCATCCTTCTCTCATGACTGGCAGGCAAGCACACTAAACAGTTGAAAAGGGAAGAACTGGAAATCCAATGGAAGGAAGGAAGGAAGGAAATGAAAAGCCTAGAAAAAAAGGAGTCTTTGATTAGGTATATTTGCAGTGAGTGCTGAAGGTCTGTTCTAATGTCTACTTAAGTCCGTGGGAAGCTTTCATTTTATTTAATTGGCATTGGATTAGATTTGCAGTATCGAAGGCACTTTTATTATCTGTTCCATTAGAGAAGCATGTAGCCTGCAAAAGTTACTCATCAGGTTGGGAAATCTTCTGTCACCTTTTCCCTCCTTGGTGTACCAGGGGCTGCGAAGTTGCTGTGCCCAGTGTATCTGTGAGGGTTGTGTGCTGAAGCAGGAACCAGCTGTCTCATTGATGGATTTCTGACGAAAGGACTTCAGTTAGAGTTGTGCTGGTTTAAATCAAGGCAGCTGAAAATCTGAAACAAGGCAGAACAAGGATGTTTTCTTCTTACTCTTAAAAACCAGTTTTGGTTAAAATGTACTTAGTGTCCTTCTACTCTGTGCATGGTGTACCTCAAATTTCTGTCTGAAATGTGTTTGAGCTTGAAATGGAACACATACAAATATTTATTTTTTTTTAGTCATTCCTGCAAAAACTCGCAGTCTCTGAGGATTAAGCTGTTTCCTCCTTGCCTGTGCATTGATCCTAACTAAAGAGGGTTTAATTGTGCCCTCTCCAACCTGTGCTACTATTGTTTTTAGCTTAGAATGACAATTGAAATAGTACACATTTATCAAGAATCAGCAATAATAGCCTAGCAGTGTATAGTTGAAGGAAAGAGACAAAATGAACTGTGTTGGGTCATATATTGCAGGTTTCTGTTGTTTAATTACTTAAGAGATTTGTCCCTAGATGGACATTACAGAAGTTGGTGGGATTTTTTTTTTCTGTATTTTGGAGAAGTGTCCTTAACTGAACGACAGCATCTTGGAGAGGAGATGGAAGTTCATTTCGAATATCTATTAAGGTGTTTTCCCCTCAGAGTGATAGTCTTCTTCACATGGCTTTATTGTCACTAGTGAAAAAAACAAAGACATAAATAGATTAATTTCACTATCTGATTTCTTATCTACTTACATCATCATTGTCTCACTATTCACCTGTGTTGCTGACTAATTCTGCAGATGTCTTAATGAAGGACTCTGTAAGTCTCTTAGTCACAAACAGTATTTCATACAAAAGTAAAGAAAATGGTGTTCGAAGAGTAGGTTGTAAAGTATCAATGTCATAAGTACCTGAAACAGAATCAGGGCAATGGGTTATATGCATCTTCAGGAGATTTCTCAGTCTTGCTCACCATCTCAGGTTGAATGTTTTTGTGACTTAAAAAAGGCTATACTCCAAAACTTGAGAGAGAATTTCCTGTACACCTAATCAAGACTTTGTCTGACAGTATACCCAGCAGTTTAAATATTAGCATTTTAGTTGTGCAGTGTTGTCTTCTCACTTACAAAATGTGCTTTATTTTGTAGTGGAGATGTTTAGTTATCTTTCACAAAAAATGTCCGCAGCGTCTTTGGTAACAGGTGTGCATATGTGTGTGTGTGATCCAGAGTGCATAAGCTTAAAGGAGGTAAGAAGTACTTGATCAGAAATACTCAGAGCTGCTGTTTAATGAAAGTTTACGTTTTTGAAAGACTGTAGATCTGCAGGTGTCAAGGCTCTGACTGCTGAGAACTAACATAATATCCTCTTAGCTGCCTGTTGTCAAGCTTCTTCCAGCTGTTTTTGGATCACCTGGGTTGGTGCAGCCTTTTGAGATGGCTTGTTGGGTTAGCTGGATACTGTTTGATGCCACCTGTTTTCCTTGTGGTGCTCCCTGGTAGTGCTGTCAGGACGCTTGCTGCTTTGCTTTCTGCAGGGTCTTTGTAGCATTTGAGGGACTTGTAAGCACTAATTGATACGTCCACACAACCTCCCATGAAGTAGGATGTAGTGATATGCTCTTTTAAAAAGATAAAGATTGAAGCCTGGAAAGAGCAAGCAACACCCACACGCAGGTGGTGTCGGGCAGAAACAAGTATTGAATATAATTAATGTCAATCAACCTGGCCTTATGGAAAATAGATCTTGTCAAATGAACTTGATATCTTTTTTTGATGGAATCATAAGTCTGGCTGATAGACCTCTCTTGGTACTGAATGATATTTTGCTTAAGAAACTTGAATGATGCAAAATTATCACACAACACGGTATTAAATGGATTAAAAATTTGCTAACTGTGAAGTGTTCAAGTGCAAGTGTAACCAGGGAATCAGTGTTGAGCAGGTGTGATTCTAATGATATATCCTGCAGGAATAGCTTTTCAGTCCTCACTGTTACACTTAATTATTCTCTTAATGACATTGAAGAAAAAACATTGCTACTCTTAACGATGGCATGAAGATGTCTGGAATGTTCGGTAGCAGAAGGGTTGCTTGCTGATAAAGGAGGAAACAATTTCCTTCTGTATCTAGTGAAATACAGAGATGTGTCTGTGAGCAAAGGGTGAAGGCCCTGCATGTGGTATGGGAGAGTCTTTCTGGAAAGTAATGACTTGGAAAATGAATCGGAGGTCACAGTGACTAAACAGCTAGAGGTGAACAATGCTGTAGCTAAGCATGCTCTTAGCATTCTTGAAAGGCACTAAAGAATCAACAGCTAGAGGATTTCATTTTTTTTTCTGTGCCCCAAAAAACTTGTGGTTGCTTCTATTTTTTTTTTTTTCCAAAGTATGTGCATAGTTCTGGGAGTAGCTGTTCTAGTAGTCATGTGACACTTAAGAGAACCTGAAAAAAACTGTGAAAAAGCATAGAAAACTGAATGAGATCTTTCTTGGGAAAGCTGCACACTTACTCTGTTGAAATTGGGGGCGAAGGAAGCCAAGGGGAGGTTGAAATAGCAAGCAGGGGCATTGGGACCTGGGTGATACAAAACTCTTCAGCAAAGAGACATAAACATGCAGTAAGATCACTGTGTAGTATGAGAGAGCAACTGGAAGCTGCAGCTGAAACAATTTTACATTTGCAGGTGTGAGTTTTCAAAGTAAAAGGTAGGCTCAAAGGTCTTGGTAGAAAAAAAGCAACCAAGGGATGTTTTCAGTAAGGGAACAATCCCTGGAAATGAGACTTGAATATTCTTGTTTTAATCAATAACCCATGCTGTGGCCCTACTTGTAAGGCCATTCTTCCTCAAAAGCCGCTGAGCAGAAAGCGTTTGCTTGTTGTGAAGGTGAGTTGCTTGGAGTAAAGTGAAATCACTGAAAGAGCAGAATATTTGGCCACTGACAGCTCATTTTGCAAGTAAAATGTTACTTGTGGGGAAAGAAACCTGTATATATTGACAGCCTTTTTGTGTTCTGACAAGCCTTTCTAGTTTATTAGTTACTTCATTTTGTACATGATGGACCTCTATGTGACTGTGGAAATGTGAGGCAGATGGGCTCCACAGTCAGCCTGAGGGGACAGGAGGAAGGCAACTTCAGAACTCAAGTATCCTGAATTTTCTGCCTTTCATCACGGCGGTTAAGGGACTCACAGAGACTGAAAATACTGCAGGAGGTCCAGAAACATCTTGATGGGTGGTCACAATTGAAGAAAATGGGCAATGCCCTGTCACAGGCAGAGGGGGCAGAGCCTCCCGCGAACTGGTAGGAGCATTTTAATGTGTGTGAAGGGAATATGATAGGGTTGGCTGTATTGCCATGAGCAAATGAGCTGCATGATAGATTCCCATCTTCTCTTCCCTGGCTTGCTTGTTGTCTTTCTCTACTTGTCTTCATTTTTTGTTTTTAATTATTTTTTTTTAATTATTTTTTTTTAATTTACAGTCATCCTTCTGCCTGCAAGGGGTCTAGAGGTCCCATCTCTTCACTAGCAGGCAGGGAGTTAGCTCCTTCCAGCTGATAGCATCTTACAAAAAGAAGTGATTCCTGCCTCTTTTAATGAATATAAGCTGCAAGTTCTGTTAGCTGCTGAGTGCAGGGATCAGGTTCTTTGTGGCTGGGAAGTGCTTGAATGAATCGGTGTTACATGCACAAAAGGTTTGCAAAACTTTATGGCTTTGCATGTTTTTGTACATACACATGGCCAAATGCACTGTTTGCATTGTGCTGCTGCTGGAGATTTCCAGCCTGCTCTTCTGGGGCTGTGCTTTGCAGGGTGCTGCACCAAAAGAGAAGTAGATCTCCTCCTAGCAGCTTGATCAGGCCACAGTTAGATGAGTGAGCCTGACGAAACAGTGCAGCAGTTGGGTGTGAGATAGAGATGCAAGATACTTCTTTGTCTTGAAAAGTATTACATGTCAGATGTTGGGTTTTTTTCAATTTTCTATCAATCTTGTGTTTGTTTGCTTTGAAGAATTGCATGCACTTGCAGGACTGCTTCTGGAGAAAGAGCCAGGAAAAGGCATTCATTTTGCCTGTTGACATGCACTTGTAGCTATTTTAGATAATTTCACTGCAGAATTTTAAGTATAGCTAGAGACCTGGCAGCCTGATAGCAGGTGGTTTGTGTATCTAGATGCAATAAAACTCTTGCCCAGCATGTCCTGATGTGGAAGGTGTCAAGTGAGACAGTCTTATGCATGTGCTTTGGTGGGAATGTTGCAGAATGGGGACTCACTCGAGTGAGGATATCAGAACACACTTGCATTTATAGTTACAGGATTTCTGCACATTTTGAAGGAAAAGAATGTTTCCATTTCCTTTAAAAAAAAAAGTGAGAGCAGAAACAAAACCCTTTGAAGATGCATCCTCCCATTGAAGGAAATTGAGTTACAAGTGTGCATTGTGATACGTATTCCAGCATGTTTATACAGATTTGGATCCTTAGAATAATAAGAGGAGTGTGCTATTGTATGCTCTCATTTACGTAACTAATTGAAGCAGAGTCCTTATTATTTTGATGATGAGTCTACATAATACAAATCTCCTTATAGCCCAGTAGGAGACTGGGGAGATAAATACCTTTGAGGTCCAGTCTTCTAATTCCTTCAGTACTGTAGCATGCTTGAAGCGGTACTAAAGATTTGCAGAACATCTGGCAGGAGCAGGTGGCAGTTTACCTTTCAATATGTTGTTTAAATGACAATTTAGTTAAGCCTGCAAATAATAATAGTAATAAAAGCAGTCTCACATATATTCATGTCTTGCAGAAAAGGAGCTTTCTGAGCTGAGTTACTGAGCTCTTATCTTTCTGAGGGCTCAGCCCTGTGCATTTTCTTTCATGATCTACCTGCTGTTTACCTAGGGAAAGTGGGAATGCATACCCTGGCCCAAATAGGAAGAAGGAGACTTTTTTATTTACTGCCCAATACACAGCTGCTGAGTAGATTGCTTAAGCAAGGCTTTTGCCAAATGTTTGTGTTCTTGACGCCTGTGTCTGATGTGTTAAGGTGAGAGATCAACTTGAGTTGTCAGCAAGGAGTTTGTCATATTTGAATATTTGGTATCTCTTTTCATATCTCGTCCACAGAGAGAATGTCTTGTACCTCTGATAGTGACTTAGGCTGAGTTAGTCCCTGCTGATATCTGAGGTCTGAGTCAGTAGCCTGTGTGGTCTTTTGGAAGCATTGCTCTTTAAGTTTACCTCTGATAAATGTTTTCAGACCAGGAGTAGCACCTTTATCTGTTTCTGTGCTGCATGTGTTGTCCCACCTGTTCTACAGACAGTCATTCATGTCATTGGCATAAATGATGTGACTGCTTTGTGTGGACAGCATGGCGTGGTAATGAGAATCTGGTTAGTACAAAATAGGCTATGCTTTTGTATGTAATTAATTAACTAATGAAATTAGAGGCCTTATTTACAGTTGGAAAACTGACTGTACCTGTGTAAACGTGCTGATAGAGCAGTTAGGCCACAGAAGAGGCAAGACAAGACAGAAAAGGTGATGAATAAGATGCATTTTGTATTGGAAAAGATTGAGGAATGTATATAAACAAGTATGACCCTGTAAGGTAATGGTTGTGATTTTCATTGTTCAAGAAATGATTTTCACTCTGTATTATTAGTGCATGAATATAATATGGTAGATTATTACTGGAGATAGTGCTCTTTCTTCATTGAGGTTAATGATTCTGAAAAACAGACTTGTTTGCAGAACAGAAGGACCATTGGAAAAATAAAAATCTAAGAATATAGTCACTTTTTTTTCTCCTGAATGATTGTTGCGAGTGTAAGTGCAACCTTGGAAAAGGTCGGCTTTGTGCTTTGGTGTCCATTTGAAGAGAAAAAAGGAGCAGCACCTCCTCATGGTGTTTGGCTCCCTGTGACACACCAGTAGTGCTTGTACAGTCTCTGCTTTGTTTCCAGCTATTTCACTTCATCCTATTTCACCCAGTGCAGCAGAAGTTTCTAAGAGAAACAGTGGCATCACCTTTCTCATATAGCTTTTTCATCCCATTTCAGGGCTTCATTGGGATCTGTTGGGCCATTCATAGCAGGACCACAGTGAAACCATGCTCAAGAGAGTGAGCCTGTGGGCAGAAGCAGGTTGACTGAGACTTGGCCCACTAGAGCAGCTTTCCCATAGGTAGGAAGTCAGTTATTCTCCTGTTCTTACGTAGGACAGTAAAATCCTTGCAAGGATTTTTTTAAGGAAGAAAAAAAAAAAAAAAAGAAAGAAAGAAAATGCCACAGAAATCCTCCTCTCCATATTTTAGTAAAGGATGGGCAGTCTGGACTCTTTGTTCTCTTAGGGTACTTCCGTAGTCTTTGCAGTGAGACTATGCCCCTACTGAGAGATGTAAGGAAACTGGTATTGTGAAGTATTTACTTTTTTGGCACTGCTTCATTACCTGCTCTTTATAATTTATGGTGCCATATGGAACAAGGTTGATAACTACCTGTCTTTATGAACACACTGGTTTCGTTTACCTGAAGCAGGCTTTTCAGTTTTGAATGGAATCAGAGATACATTGTTGCCTCATTACAGTTCAATTAAAATGCGGTTTTAACCTAACGCTAGGTTGATTATTAATTGTCTGGAAGGGCTTTTTCCTTCTGTGCCTTTAATTAGGATTTCCCATTACAGCCTTATCCAGAAGCACAGCATGCTGAAAACTGAGCAGTGTTACAGTGCTATGCAGTGGGTAGGTGGGTCCAGACCTGCACACAGAAAGCTGTTATAGTGCAAATGCTCTCAAGTCGATCTTTCCAGAGTGACAAGAATTTTGCACATTGTAGCTGTAGTTTCTCATCTTGTCCCTTCAGGTAAATGTCGTTGAGGTTTGAGTCCATTGCTTGACGGGGGCCTGTATTTTTGACAGGGAATAGCATGACCATAAGAATACGGCTGTGGATTCAGTTTTGTTAGCAGCCCTATTTGTAAAGGAACTTAAAGGCAAAAGTGACATGTTGCTTTTCCCTGATATTTGTTTCTATCTCCTTTTCAATTATTCTTGTAATAACAAAGCAAAGGTCTGGGCACCCCAGGCAGGGGTCAATTAACTCAGTGTTACTGATTTACTTTAGTGATTAAACTGGTTCCTTTTGATGAATGTCACTCAGGCACAGGCAGTCACTCCCGTATGCCAGATAACTGACCTTGTAGTTGCTTTGAGAATGGTAAATGTGAAGGGTTGTTTTTTTTTCTTTTTCCTGTTGGTAGCAAAACAACTTTTTGTTTTCTCTTAGTGATAGAATCTTTTAAGAAGTGCAGATTTAGAGGGACTCTCAAAGAACACAGTTGTTATATTCAGGTGTGCAGTGGGAAGAGGACTGGAAATCTGGGCTTATTTGCTTTCCAGTATTTTTCATTCTCTTTGCCATTTAATCATCGTGGGAAAAAAAAAAAAAACAACAGTACTGGAAAGGACTGTACAGGAAAATGTTGTTACATAGAACTACATATGGTACAATGTACCATTTCACTTGGCTGGTACAATAGTATATGGAATATCTTGTAAAGGTATTGCTTAGGGCCAAAGGTTTCCCAGCTGGGGCTTGTTTCGAGAGGGAATGGCTTATTCTCATGTATTGCACAGTAGGAAACCTTCTGCCTTGCAGCTCTCCAGTGATTTTAGGTGTTTAGCCAAGGACTTAAGTGGGTTAGTACACTAGCACCTTCAGGGAAGTTGCTCTTTATAATTTAACTTTTAGAGAGCAGGTTATAGTGCTCGCAAACAGTTGTGTCGAAGACCCAGCAAAAATTAATGGCTCAGAACTAATGGCAAGCTTTCCAGGATGTTGCTCTGATTTATTGAGTGGTGCTAAACTCCAGAATCTTTGTGTGGAGAGCACTTGTCTTCATATAAGGGCGCTAATATTACCTCAAACTGTTTTAAGTTGACTTGGTGAAATTGGTTAGATACTACTCTCAGTGTAGATAGCTGGTGGTGATTACTCCTAAGTATTCAAAGAGCAGAAACTCTGGGGAAAGGCTGATTAGCTGCCCAGGAGGATGATGTTCCAGCCATGTAAACAAACTCCTGAAGTCCTCTGGTCATAATGAGGACCAGGCCCCAGTGACAAGGCCTGCTCTGCTCTGTGCTGCTGCATTGAAATTGAGCAATTTGCAAGGGGAAAGTGATTGGAGTTAGTCCCTGTGATGCACGTAATCCACTAATCACCACTCTGAGACTTCTGGTGCTCAGGAACAGCAGGAGGGAATTGGCTTTTATGAGCTGAAGGAGACACCGGCATATGTTGATGAGGAGAGGGGGGAGGAGGGACTACTTAAATATTTATAGATTAAGGGTACATTGGGATCCCTGCTGTCTTTTGTGTGCTTGGTTCCTCTTGAGGATAATGAGACATAAAAACTCCTCAGCTTACCTGTGTTTTAACTCAGAAGCATCTAGTCTGAGCCTCCTTCCTCCTTCTAGCCTTTCCTTGCACTAACGGACTGAGTGAATATGAAATGTATGCAAAATGTATCTTGTCGCCATCCACCTTACTGGGCTGTCCCAGTCTTCCTCTGAAAACATCACAACCTGAAAAAAATAAGACCGTTGCAGCCTGAATGCTATCAAAAGTGAGGTTAGAAGGGAAATTAACTCAAAAGCAGAGTAGTGACAGGCAGATTGCAGCTTCTTACAGAAGGTGGCCTGTGACACTGTCCTGAATCTTTGCCCTGGTCACCTCAGGGTATAAGGGCAGAACATGGAAATCCTGCTAACATGAGCTCTATTGTTCCTTCCTACCTCTAACTTTCATAAAGATTTGTATTTCCTGCAGAAGGAAAGGTGACCTTTTCATTGGATTGGTCCTCCTTCAGTGACTACTTTGCATGTGTAATTTCACCATCCCTTTCATAAGAAGGATGTATTTCATATTGTGCACAGTCACAGAGAAGCAGTTGACTGCTGTGGACAAAACACATTCATGTGCAGAGTACTCCACTCGGAGTCTTATGAACAGAAGCTGTGAAGGAGATGGAAAAGGCTAGAAAAGGAGTAAATCCCACGCTGCATCATCCTGTTAAGTCAGAGCAGCCCAGATCGTAATAGAGTAACTGCCCTACTTAGGAGCGGGAGGCTGCAGGAGATGCTGAGTGTCACCAAATACTATCTGCTGTCACAGGCTGGTGTATTATTGACAGGTGTGTGGCAGTGAGAATGATGTCTGTGAGCTGGAGTACTTTAGGAGTACTTCCCATCAAGAGCTGTAAAAAAATGACTATGATATTGAAGTTGAGAATCAGTGTATGTTCCCTTGCACCAGCTGGGTAAAAACTGTAGAAGTTTGTGTTTTGGTTTTTTACTGCTTTTGGTGGGCTGTAGTAAATACGTTTCTCCACAAGACCTATGTTGTTCTCAAGTGCTTGCTCACTGTAATATCAGTATTAAAATTAATAATACCTATTATTATTCTTCACTGTTATGCAAAATTACTCATCAGTGCTCCTGAAGTATTTTGTAGGGGATACAGATAGCCATTTTATACAGCAGAGGAAACTGAGGCACAAGATGTGAAGTGAAAATCATTCGAAGCTACCCGGTGTGTTGATAGTTAAGCCAGGAACTGACCCCCATGTGCTCAAAGGCCAAATGCAGGATATTAAACTGTCGCCCACCTTTTCTGCTACATGTAAAATAGTGGGAGAGGGGCTGCAAGAAATTCTGCCAATTAGCTTTTTTTGAAAACACCACACAAAAATATTTTTGCAGTTCGCAGTGTGAGATAACTTGGGTTTATATTCATACACATCCTCTGATAGCTTTGTTTTTGTGATCCAGCTATTTCCATGTGCTGTTTTGCTCTTAGTTTTTAAAAGTTTTAGTATGGCATCAACAAGTCAGAACCAAATCTGCTTTTATTTTGCTGGGAAGTGTGCATAACTCATTTATCTTATTGAGGTTAACGACTCTTTTAAGACCTATTAAAATCTGTACTTATATAAATCACATATTAACTGGTTTAATATTGGGTGTTAAAATTGCATGAATCAGTTCTAATTAGTTAAAACTGTTACTGTGAAGACTGGCACCTCAAATCCAGTATAATGCAACAATCCTTGAAAGTCACTGTAGAGCCTGCCTCAATGCTTTCAAGGAGCTCAGCTGATGTGCTGATGAGTCTTCTGGAAAAAGCAACCCAAACTCAGGACTGAAAGTGCTTGAAAGTGGTTCTGACAGCTCAATAGTGTGTGGATGACAAAATGCAGCTCTCTGACGTTAAACAAAGTAATCAACAGAACTTAGGCCTGTTCTTTGTGGTCGTCACGTCTTTGGTGTCTCATCTTGCTCTGTGTGATGGTGTGGAGTTATGCACAAGTGCTACTGCTGCCTGTTATCGTGGGACTGAATCTTCTGCTTTGTGAGTGAATTGGAAACTGCTGTCGGGCACTCAGGGCCTGTGTTTCAAGGCCACTGTAGTGTTACAAAGTAGGTTAAGGAGTATTTCTTTCCAACAATGACATAAATGTCTCATAAATGTTTTACTTCAACTTCAGCTTTGATATTGTGTTTAAGAGAACTAATTACAGTTCAGTCTCCAAGCTTCAGTTAAAATTAGTGGCACATCCATGTGACATAGGTTCTGGCCAATAGTGGTGTGAGTTGTTTCGCTGGCTACAAGTATCTGGAACTTGTTACCTGTGATCTGGAAATAGCTGCACTATTCGGTCCTCAAGTCATAGTGTTTCACTGCTACTTCATAGTTCACTGGATCTTTCATTGAAACTGTCCCACTTTGTTTTTGAGAGCATAAAGATCATAATCTCCGTGAAACTAGTAGCCACTGCACTTCTTTTATTTTGCCAATGGTGTCACTGCTGCACCACAAGATTTGTGTTTTCCTGTAGACTTGAAGAAATAGCAGTAAGAGTGGTGTTCAGCATTTCAGGGCTGGCTGAAGCAGCAGACAAACGGCCTGATGCTGCTTCTCTTCATGAGAACTGGGTTGGAGCAGGTGAGGGTAATACAGGCATCCTTTTTGTCCACCAGTCCCGGTGAGCTTCTTGCTTGTCTCCGTGTTGCACTTAAGCAGGAATGAGATTACTGGTCTAAAAGCCACACAGCGTTGCTGAGGCCATGTTTGAGCTGTGATGTTGGACCTGTGTTATGCCTCCTGTGTTACACCTGTAAGATCTATGGCAAACAAATGATGGGAGCTGCTAAGTGTGTGTTTGCTGACACGCTCTCCTTTACCCTGCTCTCCCAGGGGTTGGCAGCCTGAAGGGGCTGTGCCTTTTGTCTAGCTGTGGGTCCTGTCAGGACCGCAGCCTGAGGAACTGGGAAGACAATCAATGTTTTGTCTTCTCTTGTGCTTACCTGGGGATTCCCTTTGGGACTCAGAGATGGTTTTGAGGTTGGATGGGGTGGCTTTACATAAAATGGTGAATGAGACATCCTTGGTTTTACTGGAGCTTTCAGTCACCACCACAATGTAAACAGAAAAGAACTCAAGGAATCCCTCAGACTTTATTAATGAACTTGTGGTTTCAAAGCCTCAGACTTGACCTGTCCCAGTTTTGTACCTAGGTGGAAGCTGCTTGCCTTTTTTTTTTTTTTTTTGATACTACTATTTTTAAAAATCTGGGATACTGTGTTTCTCCTGACAAAGAACTGACAATGTTTATCAGCAGCAGATGTGCCTGCTTTGATGGAATTGGCAACACATGCATTTAATTTTTTTTATAAGTGTCAGGCTATAGTTTCAACAATAGGATGGCACCCTACAGTGAGACCTTAAGCTGAGGGGAAAACACAAATGGACTTCTGTTGTTGGGGGGGAAGGGGAAATCCTGTAAACTAATTAGCTCATTTGGCTGAAATGTCATTTCTGATCAAACCACTTACTGTTGCTTTCAGTGGCAGATCAGATGTCTTTTGCATTAAATGCCATTCAGCAAGACCAAAAAGTGTCTAGGGCACCTGTCATCTGCTCTATGGGGATGCTGGGTATATAATTAATGGCTGCATATAAAGACTTCACCGGATTTATTTCAAACACTAGAGTTTTATTTTTGTTCTGTCAAAGGGCATTTCTGGGGGGTTGACCAGATGTCATTGAGCTTCAAGTTTTTGTCTTCTGCCTGGTTACTGGGAATTCCCAGGGAACAGCTTTTGTTTAAGAGATAAAACCTATTGAAGAGCCTCAGGGTACACTGTTACCTGCGCTGGTGGGCCTCTGCTTCTTTTTTTATACATATCCTGAAGTCAAGAAGCAGCCACGGGGTGGGGGAATGAGGCTACACAATTAATGACTGGACTTCAGTTCCTAAAACTCCGTAGTCCCTGTATTGTAGGGAGTGTTAAAGGGTTTGATAAACAAGGAGGGTTAGCTTTTAACAATTGATAAATAAAATCAGCACAAATAACTTAGAGATCATGGTGTTTGTGGGATTAATGTGTATTGGCATTTGACTTATTGACAGTACAGAAAGTCATCTGGTTCAATTTTTGTTTTTCACTCACCTTTTTGATACTTACTAACCATTTATCCCTCCAGCATTTTTTTCACTGTCACCAGTGATAAAGATCGAGGGAACAGGTGAAAATAAACCTGTGAGAAATGTGTTTCTCAGCTACTCTTTTACATTATTTATTTTCATTTAGGTAATTCTTAGGGGTTGTAACTAGATTGGTATGTGTGCTTTTAAAAGCACATGTGATCCATGGGTATCTGCCTGTACGTCTAGAAAGAAATGGTAGGTATTTTTTTGGCACAGGACCAAATATAAAGAAGAGCACAGGGTTTATTTTGTAGGATGATGAAGAGAAGAATGCAGACAAGTGTAGTGCTGGAGGAGAATAGAGCCACTATTCCCAGATTTGTAGAAGTGTTTTCAAGATCACTGCAGGCTGGGGCAGCCAAGGCAGAATGGAGAAGGCCTGGAACAGTGATGTTCAGGTGAATGAAGGAAGGACAGTCCCTGCAGAAATGGGTCAAAATCTGTTGCTGTACTTAAGTGACCCTAAGCTTTCCCAAAGCTTTCTCTGAAAAAATGAGGAAACAAATATCCAGTTTTTCTTTTTAAAGGGAAAGAAGTCTGTAAAATGGCTTCACTCTCATCAAGTCTTGCATGTTCATGTGGAACTATGGTATGATAGCAAGCATAGTGGATCATGCAAGAGAAAAGAGGGCCAGGTTCTTACTTGGTGTAGATTTGGCGTCTTTCCAGTGATGTCAGTGGTGGTATGCTAGTTTACACCAGCTGAAAATAGAGTCCAGATGGTCTTGATGAGACAGAAATATCATGAGTCTGGTTTTCTGTTGCATTGCACTTTATGTAATGATTTCACACCTGTGAAAATTGATACAAGATCAAAATGGGGATTCATACAGATGTAGATGCACAAAAAAGTGGGAGGCACTTGAGAGAGAAGCCCATCTCTTTTTCCCAGAGATAGCTGCACGGTGGAAAAATTAATTCCTGGGATGTGTAAGTTGAAGCATGAGTTTATAGGTTTGCGTGTTCTTTGTCTGTCTGTCTTTGTTGGATAATTACAGTGAAAAAATCTTGCATACAAAAGAAGATAATTTGCTATGGAAATAACATTAGTAGGAGTAGATAAGTAGAAATATGAAGAGAATGTGATCATTTGAGTGACAAACTTAGTGAGCTTTGTTTGACATTGTCGTGTCAGATCCCACGCTAGGATAAATTATGTGTAACTTCTGTCTTCATAAACATATGGTAAGTGTAGTCATGAAGGTGATTTTTTTGACAGGTCTACCTGCGGTGTGCTTCAGTAATGCATGACTGCAAATCATTGAAAAATACTTGCTTTTACTCTGTTCAGAACTCTCTAAAAGATATATACCATTTCTCTAACTCTTGTCTTACCCAGAGGAGTGGTACAATTTTGCTGTTAGCAAGTTCTTACCTCTGTACATGGCTGGCCTGATCCTCCCCAGATGAAATTGCTTGTGGTAGTTCTGAGGTTCAAATAAACTAGATGAATACTGGTCAACTGAGGACAGGGTTCATGATAGTAGCATAAACCACTTTTAACTTAATTTGAGCATTACAACTTCAACGTGTGTGGTGGGCTGCAAGTTTAGATGTCAGTTGACAATAAGGGCCAGGTTGGCTGATGCTGGTGAAGCTCATGTGGAGCTGTGTTGGTGTACAGCAGCCAGAGATCTGGCTTTCAAATAGTCAACAGCAGTCAGCACCTCCTTCATTTGTTAGTAGCAACTGTATTAATTATCAAGACACCTGAGAAGGGCTTTTTAGAACCAGTTGCAATCAGTAATCTCTGGTATCTGTAGGACTGTGCAGACCAGATCTACTATCAAACAGCAAGATCTAACCTGTAGGAATTACTGGACAGGGTTTTCTTAAAAAAAAATATAAGAGGGAAGTTTGCATCTCAATATTTTAGCAGTCAAGCATAATACAGTAAAAAAGGTGTCAGGATGCATTTTATCTAATAGAACAGCATGCTGTAGGCAACACTGTTTGAAATTTGTTGAAAAACAGGTGACAGCCACTCATGTAAAGAGTCTCACTTCCTTGAAGTGTGTTATGTTCTTTGTTGTTGCTAATAATTTCACAAGCTCTGCTTGTGAGTGGGGAAGTGAATGAGTGATGCGGTACTGCTATGGAAAACCACCTTGGCCTCAAAGTTCATAGGCTATTTAGACGTGTTCCATGTAATCCACTTAACTGCATGGGTGAGCTTGTCAGGAGAACTTCCAGCAGAAGCAAACCCGTAATGTGCTCAGAAGTGGTGGGGTGAGACAAATGGAATGCTGACTTACTGTGGTGCGTTGCTGTCTGCCTGATGTCTGAGGCAGATTTAATTCCAAGTCAACAATCAGAGCAGTTGCTACTGGATCTTAATACAGAATGAGTCAGGTGTGGCTCCTGTATAAGGCTGACAGCAGGTGTGGCAGAAAGCATTCAGTTGGAATTACAAGCTGTGGGGTAGTTTAACCCTTGAGATAGTACAGAGTCGACAGCCGTCATCACTAGTCAGATCCGGTAGGGTTTCAGTCGAGGGAAGTCACATTGCAACTATCCACGCTTGGCACAAGTCCTGCTTGCATCTATGTGGATTTGGAATCCTTGTGTTTCTGGTGGGTGGAGGAAAACACATGAACAGGAGTCTCTGACACGGTGCTTACAGTGCTGCGCTGCAGAAACTGGGATTTTGTTGTAGAAAGTGTCAAGAGCTGTGGCTCTTACAGTTAGGCACTTAAATAATTCAGAATTAGAGATCATCAGGTAGGAAGCTAGTTTCTTCATTGCGTGTGGGGTTTTTCTGTTTTGTTTTTGTTTTTCTCATTCTGTCTATAACTCTGTCAGGGAGGTTGAGTATAGGCAGAATTAGTTCTATTGCTTAGGTCCTGATTCTGCAAAGAATTGTGCCTTAGGTCAATGGTGTGCTTGCGCATTGCCTTAGTGTCGTCACAGTTTTAGCAGTTTTATCATATGTCTGTTCACAAAAACTGTGTGGAATGGAGGAGGTGCTCTGTGGTATGTCAGCCTTTCTTTTGTGGGCTAACCATAGTGACTTTTAGTCAACAGGCTTCAGAAACTACTTGCTAGGACTCTGAGGAGCCAAATGAAGCTCAGCTCCTATTTCACATTAAATTTCCCTGGGCTTTGAGAACCCATTCCTTTTAGAGTACTGTGTATGCCCACATTAAATACAGAAGGGCATTTGATGGATTGTGTTCAAAAGGTGTTTCTGCAAATTGACTGCTGACACCAGCTTTTATAAAGTTAGAATTGTTTTATTTAGTCAGTTTTTAAGAGTTTTTACTCAGAAGCCTGACAGGCTGCTGTTGTATTGCCCAGGCTAAACTGAGAAAAAAGATAGAGGCAAGTTCAGGTATTATAAATATGCCATGTCTTTCCTGTACCTTTTACAGTTTATTGGACCTGTATGTAATTGGGGTCACGCTTCTGTAGCAGCAGGAAATGCACACTGTCGTCACATACAGAGCAGGAAATAAATGCTAATATAACCAAGAAAGGAAGCTCCAAGTGCTGCTTTTTCTCATTTGTAGTCCAGAACCTTGAAGAGTTTATACCTCTCAATTTGGGAGAGCACCAGTTCATGCATGATGAGGACTTAGCTGGCATGCCAGACAGGTATTTACAGTTAAGAAGTATCCAGGGGGGGAAGCTTTATGTTACTTTCCATCATACTGGAGATGGAGACTATGAGGACTAACGTGCTTCAGCAGCTGATGGCTCGCTGCTATTAATTGTTTCATCTGTGTTGTAGAAACAAACACTGGTAAAGGAATGATATGCATTATCCACATAGTACACCTTTGAGTTGGCACACAGGACAGAATATAAGTTGTGGGGGTTTTTTTGTTTGTTTTTGTGTGTGTGGTGGTTGTTGTTGTTTTGAAAGAACAGTGGAGGTGTTCTTCGAAAAATGTAAAATTCTCCATCGAGGAGTCATTGTCAAGCTGAAATTCTGAATTCCTTTATCCCAACTCCAGAAGCAGAAAATTAAAAAAAAAAGTGAAGGATAAGGCCGAGAAGGAAGTGTTGTCAGTTGTACCAACTTTGTAATGGGTATAATCCTTCCGCTTTGTCTTACCATGGAGTTTGGATGGGTCTGACTACTTCATTCACTGTGTTTGCAAAGTATCCTTATTAGAGGTAAGGAGGTTTCAATTTGTAGTGACTCTTCCCATTGATATAAATAGCCACAAGAGTATTATCTCTGTAGAAAGAAAATTAAGTTTGTAGTCTGTAATGTGTAAGAGGGTTTTAAAGTCCCCCTTGAAGCTATTTGGGTACCAGAAATTAGCTACAGCATAAAACTGTCAGAGGTGCATGTCAGCTTTGTCAGCTGCCTTAATATTACTTCATGTTGTGACAGTGTGTTTGTATCAACGGGAGAACAAATTCCTATAGTGCTTTGTGAAGTGGATGAGCCATGTGCTGTGCCTTCAGCTGCTGCTTCTTTCTGTCCACTCTCTAGACATTCAGTGCTAGCTTTGACACCCTCTTTCTCTTGAATTTTGGGTGTGAGTGAAAAGTATCAGAAAAGCTGCCACCTTACTCAAGCACGTGTTGAAACCTGGAGCAAGCTGTGCGTTGAGAAACTTCTATCACTTAGAGCTGTTTGTAATCAAGGTAATGAAATGAACCCCAATCGCTGCATTTGAAACCACACTAGGAAGTGTCCATCGCTTGTCATCTTTGTCTACTGCGTCTATCCCAAGTGCCAGGAGCAAATGCCTAGACTTCCGCAATGCAAGGTGATGTTTCTCCTCTGTGGATCTATCACGTGGCTTCTCCCTTGTTTCTCTCTTATCCACTCTGTATGGGAGACCATGCTGAGACTCAGGCTGATGTGTATGCGAAATGCAATCCTTCAAGTGCTCTAGGACTGAAATGCAGCTGTCACTCTCCAGTGTGAGTAACAGGAAATTTATTTTGTTGGGTGGAAAGAGTTAAATGAACTTTAACTGAAAAGCTCTATTTCTCCCTCTCAGGGTAGAAAATAGCCAAGGGCAACAGCGGATGACTAATGTGTAGAATATTGCAATTAGTATAGCAAGGTACTTACAGGGATCAAATTAAAAAATTCATTAACGTACGCACTTAATTAAGAAACACTTTTCGGTTTACATGATAAATTATGACACCTATTAAATCTTCTAGTACAAGCTGTAATGGCTTCTTTGCTCCTGGGCAGAGAACTATTGCCTTTGAGGTCCTTTGAACCCCCCCGAGGACTGGCAGCGTTAGTTACAAGTGTGTTAAAAACAATGCTTTTTCTCCTGTGAGGTGCAAGCCCTACTTTACTGGAAACAATAAATTAAAGTTAAGAAACTAGCCAGGGGATTAAGAGACCCATCAGACTTGCAAGAAAAATGGATGATTAAATAAACAAGAAATGACCTTGAGGATAAAGAAGGAATAAAGTTAGCAAAAAGCTGAGGTGGGTTCCAACGACGGAGCAGGATACCTGTGATGACACTGCATCACGGCATATTCTTGTACAGCTTCAGTAGGACTCCAGCCAGTATGGTAGTGTCCAGAGTCTTACAGAGGTTTCTCAAGGCAGGACTCTCAGTTGCAGTTTTTCCTTGAAGTTTCGAGGTTTTGTGGTTTTTTTGGTTTTGTTTTGGTTTGGTTTTTTTAAGGAAGTAGAAGCAATAAAATAGGACTTTAATTTAAAAGTAAAAGGAAAACTGTAAAATATAACTCAGAGTATTCATCGTTGGCTGCAGGTGGGCAGATGGCTTTGTTTTGTGCAAGCACTTTACGAATTAGAGCAGTCAGAGATCCTGAGCCCTTTTGCAGCAGGCACAGCGAGGTGATGCTGTGGAGTGAGAGCTGGGCTGTGTATTCTGCTGCACATGATGGATCAGAATGGGGGGTCTGGTGGAGTTTCTTACATTCTAAAATACATCAAAGCTGCAGTTTGCAAAGCACCTGTTATTTTAGGTTGCAGAGAGAGGAGGAAGATCTAACTGATGAAAATGCTTTGACCTTATTTTGGTTTTATTGTTGGAAAATGATAGTTTCAAACTGCAAAATTCGGACTGTTTAAAATGGACTGATAGGGAGTGCTCTGACCTTTAGAGAATGCTTTTTTCAGTTAATTTTCTTAAATCTGCCAGACTTTTAAGTTTCAATTAATCTGCATTTTGCTCATCAAAATGAGTTCTCTTATCATTGGCAAGAGACTAGTATCAGGTTAGCACATGGGCTAACCTCAGCAACATGAGAGGATGGTACGAAGGGTTCTTTGTGACCCTTTCAGAGTTGTCCATGCTAAACGTAGATGTTTTTCATGCTTTTTCTCAGTAACTTCAAAATCTGCCAGATAGATGTAGTAGTTCCATATTTATTATATTATATTGTATTGTATTGTATTATATTGTATTGTATTATATTGTATTCTATTATATTGTATTATATTATATTATTATATTGTATTATATTATATTGTATTATAGTATAGCATAGTATATTTAGTATAGTATATTATAGTATAGTATATCATATCATATTATATTGTATTGTATCGTATTGCATTATATCTATTTTTAATCTTTATTTTATTTTATTTCGCCTGGCTTGTTATCTACTCTTGTCTTCAAAAAATCCTTGACTTGGATCAGTGCTGTAGCTAGCCAGGATCACTTCAGCAGCCAAGTGAGTTTTAAGCATGGTTTGGATCTGAAATTCCACGTACCCTACATAAGCAGAAGTTACACCATGAGGCAAGAATAGAGGAAGATCAAATATTTAAGTGGAAAGGAGGGACTTGTGGCATAGACGTACTATAATCCTATGGAAAATCGTTTTGTCTGGACTCATGCCTGAGCAAAATTAGCAAGAGCTTAAGCTGCCTTTGGTTTTCTACCTCAACACCTTGCAAGTGCTTGGTATCCAGCATCCCTCTAGCACTTGAGGCACCTGAAGTGCCCACATAACAAGTTCAGCCTAGAGTGCTTTCAGAAGCCTGTGTTTCATTTTAAGACTCTAAAATGAAGTTCTTCAAAATCTGAATCTGGTTATGGTCCTAAATATTTCAGTTGTTCTGACCCTGTGTTATGCTGCCAAGACCTTCATAGGAGTTAAATGCATTTTTCTTTGAGACTGATGTGGATTTTTCCATAAATGAGTTTGAGTTTTTGAATAATGTTGATGAAATGCACACAGTTTATTAAACAGCAATTCTAAGTAGTCTAAAAATGTACGGTTCATTAACAAACTTCAGATGAGAATAAGCCTAGGAGAAGCAGGAATTATGTCTTCATTGTAACAGGTACATACAGTTCAAAATTCAGGAGATTTTTTCCAGACACCAGTGCCTTCAACTTCGATATAGAGCTGTGCAGTGTATACAGACAGTTTGGAAATGTTTTGCACACACATCTGTTTCCTTGAAGCCTGATTAGTCAATTGCTGAGTTTAGTGGAAACATTCAACTTCTCTGATGCCCTTTGTGTTANGACGGGGGGGGAGGGGGGGTAGTGCTATTATTAATTTTGAGCTTGACAAGTTGATGGTTTGTGGTAGGTTTTTCCCCTTGTCTTTTGTCTGGCTCTCCTGAAGACTGACCCTGGTCTGGAAATACCACGAAGCTTTGGGGAGCTGTGAGGTGTTCCAGGTTCGTAGCAGTGGGATAGGGATCTGCTGCCCTAAGGAGCACCTCTCCCTTCACCCTCTTATGCTTGGTCAGGATCAGAATTCTGTTGAGCACTTTTGCAAAGGTCTGTCCTTTGCCTTAATTATGCAGAGAGCAAGTAATATCTAGCTTCCACCATATTTTATCAACACTGACAGGACTGCTTAAATAAATTAAAGTCTTACTTTATGAAGTGAAATATCTTGTTGCTTTTTAATAAATCAATAACTGGAGGTGACATGAGAAGAGCATCTTGAAAACTATTTTTGAGGTACTGTGGAAGGCTATAGATTATCCTTATTAGTAGTTTTCTGTGCAGATTGTTTGGTTTGAAATAAAGTCTCTGACGTGTTCTCCAGAACAGTCTGTAATGAGTGCTAATCACTGGGTTTTGTCAGCATTTACAGGCTTATATCTTCCTTATTAGTGCATGAGGAGCCATACTTTTTCAAGAACTAGTACTAAAAATCGCTACCAAATAAATATTCCAGTCCCACTTCCACTAACCGCACACTTCTATTTATGATGGAGGAGAATATTCCATCTTGAGAAGAATATCTCACGTATCTGACTTCAGTTCAATGCTCTTAAAGAAGTCTTTTTTTCTGGGCAGCACCACTGGGGTGCTGGCACTCCTGTGCACGAAGCCTTTGATAATGAATAAAAATCAAGGCTCTCTAAAATGCCTATAGCTGTAAGGCTGAAATGTCAGACCCTCAGTTGTAAAATGAAAAACCTTGCAGCACAAAAATTTGGAAGCTGTGCGAACACGCAGTGCTCATTTACTGTCTGGAGGTTTTCCCTCTCTGCCTTGCACAGACTTTAGTCCAAGTGGGCAGCACTGAATCACATCAACTATCTCATTGGCTTCCGTAGGAAACAGAATAAGTCTTCGTAGGCAAAGTGTGAACCAAGACCAGAACTATTGGTTTGTGCTCAAATTGATATAATGAGTTGTATCACTGAGAAAAGGTACAGAGTGAATAACTGATTGCATGGAGACATATACTTGATCCAGCCTAGCTTGGCTTAAAGGTTAATACTTGTCGTTAGCTTCTAGTTGCACTACAGTTATGTGTGCTTCTATATTTATAGAGCTAGTAAACAGTGAGTTTAATGGGTTCTGATACAAAACTCTTAATCAGTGGGAAACTTGCTGTTAGTTAGAGGGTGCTTTGGATTGATGGCTTGTTTGCCTGTATGTATTTCTGTCAGAAGTTGTTATTAGGTATCCCTGTGGTGCTGAGTTGGAGGTGGTGCCGGTTCAAGGAGTTAATTGCACTGGTCATCATCACACCTTTTGCCACTTTTGCCATTATGAACGTTCACAGAGCACATGGACATCTAGAATTCTCTGTATTTGATGGCATGTAGTGATCATTCAGCTAGGAATGACAGGAACTTGTTTAATATTCAGTGTGTACAGTCACAAAAATTGAGCACATGTTTTCTAAATTGCCGTTCTGCAGATGTGTAATGCCGAGTGTTTAAAGCCTCATTTACATGTGTGTGAATTTTTTCCATCACCTTGACTATTGAAAACCAAAGGTTTTCTGAGGGTCTGACTAGCTCCTTCAAAATGGAGGAGCTGAGAAATCGGGAGTTCTTTTGGAAGCATGTTGCTCAAGTGAGGTGATTATTTCTCCCCTGCCCATTATAATCCAAGTATGACTGTGTCCCCTGCTCACTGTAACAGCCCTTGCAAATCTGCCCAATACCTCGATCCGGAGGAAAACTTGAGGACTCTGAGCTTTCTGGTGCTGCTGATGGCTGCGACTCCCTTCTGGATGGAAATGGCTTTGTGTATGCTGCTGGTGGGGATCTACCCACACACCACACACAGCCCCACTCACAGGCAGTGTGACATATGAAAAAAAGCATTCACTACGAACACTTAAAAATAATTTCTTCTTGCCTCTCTGCTTTAATCTCTTTCTAACCTTTGTTGGATTTCTCTCTGTCTCTCCTCTCGTTTATTTCCTTCATCTGGTAGGCACTGGCATTGAATACTGATGAGGAAATATTTGGTCTAAAGCCAGCTAGTCAATTTTGGTTAATTAATTGGAATGGTGATTGGCAAAAACCCAGCCCAAATTTTTGTAGGTAATTTATAGCATAGGTAATCGTTTACTCGTGGATAATTATCTCTACCTGTAGGTAGCAGAAGGTAATGGTTGTACATATCCAGATGCATCACTAACAAATGCTGTTTTAGGAAATTGCAAATACTTAGACTGAGTTATCTGTTTAATTATTGAGATTGTAACTAGAACTGTACAGTTATCTCACCCTTTCTTCTTACTTGATTCCCAGCACCTTAAGCCCCAGGTAAACAGAAGGAAGAAATCATTTCTATGTACTGGGAAGCCAGTGTTTCTGTCTCTATTTATGTTTGCTAGCGCCAAAGCCCTAGGGTTCTGGGATGGCATAATTTACGTAGTATTGGCTGGCAATAAGTCGCTGCTACTTCAAAGCAAGCAGACAGAAATTGGATAGAAGGGTGATTGAGAAGGGTGCTTTTGGATAGTAACCTGTCATGGGGCACTGCTGGTATTCTTATCTAATACTGATTTTTACAGTGTGTGGCAGCCTCTGGGGAAACACGTTACTTCTCTGAAGGTGATGAACTCATCAAGCAGGCTAATGGGGCATATTTTTGTATATCACCATGGTTTTGCCAGAGTGCCAGTCTTGACAAATGTCCCTACAGTGCTCACAACCTGAGTAACACCGTTCCTTGAGGTAGTGTCACCCTTGTGTCTGTTTTCAAGTGCCAGATTCTTGCTCCATGAGTGGAGAGCAAAGAATATAACAGGTAGTCCCAGGGAGTAACGTAGCTGCCTGTACCAAAATGTTGTCTTCTGTTTCAGCGAAAGGTGGAGGGGGATGATGGGGAGTTCGTGGCAAGGGAAGGAGGATGTGCAGAGTGTAATCATTATCCTGTTTGTTCATTTCCACGAGAAGTAAGTAAATGCTGGCTATACGCTTTTGGTTTTGAAACAAGCAGCTCCTCTGTAGAAAAATGGCTTGGCTGGATGGTGAGAAGGCGCAGGCCTGACATTGATGGTTGAGAAAGGATCTTTGGTCAGAATCAAGGATTCATAAGCATGGGTAGAGATAAACTGCAAGTCTACCACTATAGTTCTCTCCTGCGAACACACAAGACAGTTGAGAACACTTGCTTTTCCGTGAAGTGGCAGATCGCTTGCTTATATCTGGAGGTTAGTAGGATTATGAATCCATCTTTATGCTTTTGTAACTGAACCAGCAGCATTACAACAGGTTGACAGTAGTAGAAACAAAGCAAATTATTACTTCTACCATGGATGTAAAAGGTATATTTTGATGTGTGAAGCCAATTTAAAATCTTTTTACAAGACATTTAGTATCTTATAAATGGCCGTGCTGTGTCATCTTTTGCAGACTAGGGACAGATGTGTTATCTCAGGCTTTGGTATTATTGGAAAATTCTTGTTGATGTGTTCAAGCATTTGAACTCCCTCTTGATGCTACAAAATATATCAATCAAGAGTTTCAAACAAAAGAGCAACATATCCCAGTGTATGTTCAACACTCTCAAAAGTGACAGATATACAAGTGGAAGACCAACAAATTGATGGGCTTCTAGACAACCGTTCCCTTCTTTTGTGAATGGACTGGACCCATTTTTTTGTTCCCTTAAAGCTTTTTGTTTTGC
Source organism: Pampusana beccarii (assembly GCA_013399365.1). Lineage (NCBI taxonomy): Eukaryota > Metazoa > Chordata > Aves > Columbiformes > Columbidae > Pampusana > Pampusana beccarii. The sequence continues at coordinate 28,211 of VWYH01003959.1, read as the reverse complement.
ACATGGAATCTGCTAAGGTTTCCATCTTTTTCCATCATCTTCCAGTGCAAAGTGTAACAAACAAAAGCAGAGCCCCTGACAACCTTCTAATGCAGCAGTGGGGTGATGTATTTTGTGTGGGGGGGTTGTTGCTGTTTTTTTTTCCTCTTGTGAAATACTTTGTAAGTACATGGTGTTATTTCCAAAAGAGAACAGGCTGGAGACATGCCTTGGAATAAGAAACAGGTCTGTATGCTGTCATTCCAATTTTGCATTAGTGACAATACAAAATTCAGCTCTGCCCCTCAAGAACAGAGCTTATCGAAAAAGATGAGAAAAAAATGCTGTTACGTTTTGCCTAGCAACAGAGCAATATCTTATTTCTGAAAACCAGATTCTTCAAGTCCTGTTGGTTTTCTGGCATGCTGACTTTTCAGTTTGTCTTGCTTATTGAATGGGGTGAAGGGACACAGGGCAGACTGAGTGCACAGCTGTGGGGTGATGGCTTGTGCTCCCTTGCTGAGCAATTTGGCCTGCTGGGTTTCCTTTAGTGCTTCAGGGAAGATCAACCTTTTGTGACTTTAGACCTAGTTTAAGGGTGGGGGAAGGCTTTTCAAGCAGTAACCCACCTTGCAGCCTGACACATGTATCTCTTGTGATCACACGTTCACAATCTTAGTAAAGCTGATTTGGTATCACGAAGTCTTCTGCACAAATTGGTTTACAATAAGTGTTTGACATAGTTGATGTGATTTATACATGAAAAAAGCCTACCAAGCAGCAAGTTGCACATATAAGAAAGCTGCTGGGTTGAGTGGATTACATATGGCCCAGGAGAGGCAAGTAGAATAGGAAACATATGTTTGGCACCCACAGGTACTGCAGAATCAAGTGAGTGTGAATTGCTAAAATGTAGTTTACATAATATGGTCAATAATACACAGCAGATGGAGTCTGAATGTATCACTTTAATAATGAAATTTCTCAGTGCTGTAAGGGATTGCACAACAGCAAACTTCTAACTTTGAAGGTAAATTGATAAATGATTTTCTATTTACTATAACAGGTGCGGACAAAACCAATGGAATTAGGAGATTTTTTTTTTACTCTGGACAGTAGTGATGACTACATTTGTGCAAGAAATAGTTAATATTGGGAAATGCTCATGTGAAAAATTAGTCTAGTTGGGTGGTGTGCATGACCTAGTCTGCCAAATTGCCTTATGCTGCCTCTAGACTTGAGTTGCTGAGGTTTTTTTTAGTGACAAAAATAATGTGTGTCGATAAAATTGGATGGAAGAGAGTTCTTCTGTCCCTTTATTTCCCAGTCAATTTTTGTTAACTTGAGTTAGAGAAATACCTTGTACCTTATTATTGATCCCAAATTAGCTCTGCTCAGCTTGAAGGTGTTTCTGTTCAGGAGTGGCCTGAGCTCCACTTGGGTTTGGATGGCTCTTTTGTCCTTATGAGGCACGATCGTGATTCCAGAGACTGTCTGTAATCTGCATATATGCAAAGGGCTATGACATAACCTTACTGCTCAAGTATTGTTTCATCTTACAGACTACATAGTTTGGGAGTGCAGCTGAACACAACATTTCTAAAAACGGCAAACTTGTTTTTAAACCTTGTTTAAGAAAAGCAAAGTGTGTTTTTTAATCATCTTTGACTAAGGCCATAACGAAAAAATGTTTGCAGGACGTTTCTAGGGTACCTAACCAGTTTGTATGGTGTCAAACCTAGGCTTTTATTATCATGTATATGCCTTAAGTACAGGTTACTAAAGCACACAAAAGTCACAAATCTGTTTACAACGCAAAAGGAAAACCTTTTCTCAATTAACATCTGGCACCTTAACTCTAAGATTATATTGTCCATCTTCATTCCGCTAGTGAATTCTGCTCTTAATCTGTGCTGAGTGATGCTTTACTGGCTACACCAGGGTTCCCTCCCAAATTAATCATCAGTGTCTGCAGCAAAAAGCTGTGCCCAGTCTGCCTACTAACACTGGGAGAGCAGCACATTCCTTGTGGTGTCTACAGATGCTTGACATAATTTTTTGCCAATATAATATTCAGGTTCACATTGGAAAAGTGGAAGGTGCATCTGGGGCACAGTATTTTTATCTTGAGCAGCATTTTGCTGCTTTCTCTGGGTGATTCACAGGAAATCACATAAACACAGAGCAACACAGAGCAACTCAGCATGCTTGTGGGAGAAGACTATTAGGCCACAGTGTAAGAATCACTGGTGGGTTTGTAGCAAGTGAATGGTCAGGAGTCTATAAGAAATGCAGCTAGGAGACTTCGTGTGTGTAACTAATTACTAATGTCTTAGCAGAGATGAAAGTTGGCACATATATAGTCTTTGCTTAGATCTTTTGTTGTTACATACTTTGCCAAAATTTAGTTTGGCTATTTTCATTTTATGCAAGTGTGAAAAATGTTATCTGTTTAAGTTGCTTCTTTGCACTTCTATGAATAAAAAAATGGCTTTAATTAAATTAAGAAAGAGCTTTGACAAGTGATTTGTCTATAATACATACTTATGGTTTGTGGCATTTCAAAGAATAAATAACCAAGATGTTGAGGCTTAAACATTGGCTGCTGCACATGTTCTGTCAATTCCTTCGTTGAGAGAGAAATGTTTCTTTCAGTGTGGTTTTAGGTTCAGATCCTGCAGTTTCTGCATATTCAGATCTCACACCACCTTCAGAGGTAGGGAGAGATGCCTGTCATTGACATGGGGAATGAACTGAACTGGAAGCAGCCCAGAAAGTGTCTGAAGAAGTCAACTGTAGCTTTCTAAGGCAAGGAAAAGCAAGGCTTTGATTTCAGCTCTGCAGACATGAAGGAGAATTGGAGACAGCTGGAAAATTGTAAAATTCATATGCAGATAAAACCAAATCAGCTGCTGCAGGTTAGAAAGAACTGAAACTTTGGAGAGACTTAGCTTCAGTCCCAACAACACACCAGCCGTAGGGAGAAGAGAAAGTAGTGTTGATTCTGGATGGAAATTATAAGAAAAAGAGGTAATCTGTTAGCAAGTTACCAGCTCAAAAAGGAAAGGTTTTGAATCAAAGTGCTTCCCGGAATTATTCATGGTGATATAATTTTGGCTTTACCTTTTTCAGTGTTGGAGATGACTCAAAAATGAAAATAGAGGCTTGGAAAAAAATCCTTCAGCACTGGATCTTATTTTTAAGTGTTCGGAGTGTACCGTAATTTGATTTTTGAATTTTTCATAAATCATTTACTGTTTTGACCTGCCAATTTTATACACAAGACGTTACTAAGATGGAACATAAGTTTCTTGAAAATACCCAACAGCCCCCCTTCTTTTCCTCCCCTCAGTGAAAGTAACAGCAAAAGCCTTCGGTTTAAGACAAAAAAGATACTAAAGATAGCAGGATGCCCATGAGCCAGCACTGTGCCCTTGTGGCCAAGAAGAGTCCTGAGGAGCCCTGTTCTGCTGAGACCCCAGATGAAGTCAAGTCAATGGAGGAGTTTGCCTTAGTCGATGAGGACTGGGTGAGAGACCAGTTAAGCGATCTGGACATCCATAAATCCATGGGTCCAGATGGGATGTACCCATGGGTGCTGAGGGAGCTGGCAAAAGTCATTGCTGGACCACCCTCCATCATCTTTGCCAAGTCTTGGGAAACAGGAGAGGTGCCTGAGGACTGGAGGAAAGCAAATGTCACTCCAGTCTTCAAAAAGGGCAAGAAGGAGGACCAAGGTAACTATAGGCCGGTCAGCCTCACCTCGATCCCTGGGAAGGTGATGGAACACCTTATCCTTGGTGCTATCTCAAGGCATATCAAGGATAAGAGGGTTATTAGGGGCAGTCAACATGGCTTCACCAAG